>CM075981.1:7336479-7491045 GCA_038087875.1 Malacoraja senta | reverse complement strand
GCATCGCGGTCAGGTGGGGGACTATGGGACCCGCTCAATCGGCTGGCAGCTCGGAGAGAGAGAAAGGGGGCGAGAAGGGGAGAGAGAGAAGGGAGAGAGTGGGGTAGAGAGAAGGGGAGAGGGAGAAGGGAGAAAGAGAGAATGGAGGGAGAGAGAAGGGAGAGAGAGGGGGAGAGGAGGTGAAGAGAGAGCATGAGGGAGAGAAGAGTGGAGCGAGAGGAGGAGAGAGAGAAGGGGAAGAGGGGGAGGGGAGATGGAGCAGAGAGTAGGGGGAGAGATAAGGGAAGGAGAGAGATGGGAGTGAGAAGGGAGAGAGGGGGAGAGAGAAGGGGGAAGGAGAGAAGGGGAGAGAGTGAAGTGAAGGAGAATGAATGGAGTGAGAGGGGAGAGGAGGGGAAGAGAGAGGAGGAGAGCGAGAAGAGCGTGAGGAGGAGCGAGAGAAGAGAAGAGAGAGAGGAGCAGAGAGAAGAGGGGAGAGAGAGGACGAGAGATAAGGGAGAGAGAGAGAAGGGAGAGAGAGAGAGGGAGAGAGAGAGAAGAGGGGAGAGCGAAGGGGAGACGGGAGCGTGGGGTTCACTTTCCCACACAAGCCATGTGTGACTGGGCAATCTGAACCCGAGCACCAATTTGGAAGCGGCCGAAGATATACAGCCCCCACTCTCCCACGGCCAACCTCCGCGGGCTGTGGAGGTTGCCTTCACAGTGATGCGATGGACGCGGGGGTCTGGACCATTCGCTGACAAGTCCCCCCCACCAGTAACGTCATGTCCGTTATTGGACTTTTCTGCTGAGCGGCAGTCAGTCCTTTGGCTTGTAGTCGACGCCGTCTTTCGGGTAGGTGGCGTTTCGACAGAGCGGCCATTAGGTAAGTTTGCTTTTAGGCGACGCAGCTTCTCGGTCCGTTGGCTTTTTGGCGTCCCGCCCTTTCGGTTAGTTTGCATTTAGGCGTCCCATCCTTTCGGTCAGTAGGGGTTACGTCTTCGGACTCTTTCGGTTTATTGGCGTTTCGGCTTCGTTTCTATTCGGTTCTTTGGCTTCGACTTCTTTGCTTCGGCCTCTCGTCCGTCGTCGCAACGTCCGCACACGATTCTGCCTGACCGATTGATTGTTTCCTGCGCTTGATGTATTAATTTTACATTTCTGGTCTTATCAATGTTCTCTTCTCAGCATCTCTATCCCGCCAAGGGTGTTCTCTTAGAAAATTAGAAAGAGAGAAAATAGATGCTGGAGTAGGCCATTTGTCCCTTCGATCCAGCACCGCCATTCATTATGATTATGGCTGATCAACCACAATCAGTAACCCGTGGCTGCCTTCTCCCCATATCCTTTGATTCCACTACCCCAGAGAGCTCCATCCAATTCCCGTTTTAAATTCATCCAGTGAATTGGCGTCTCCTGCCTTCTCTGGCAGATAATTCCACAAATTTACAACTGGTTGAAAATGATTCATCTCACCTCAGTTTTAAATGGCATCCCCTTTATTCTTAGACTGTGGCCCCTGGTTCTGTACTCCCCTATCATTGGGAAATTGTTTCCTGTATCTAGCTTATCCAGTCCTTTTATAGTTTTATATGTTTCTATAAGTTCCGCTCTCATCCTTCCAAATTTCAGTGAATACAAGCCCTGTCTTTCCATTCTTTCCTCTTACGACAGTTCCGCCATCCATGTAATTATGCTCGTGAACATACGCCGCATTGCTTCAATGGCAATGATGTTCTTCCTCAAATTAGGAGACCAAAACTGCACACAATTCTCCAGATGTGGTCTCAGCAGGAGGCAAATGCCGATGAAGCTCTTCACTCGATGCTCAAATCCTCTCGTCATGAAGGCCAACATGCAATTAGCTTTCTTCACTGCCAGCTGCACCTGCACGTTTACTTTCAGTTACTTGTGTACAATGACACTCAGGTCTCGTTGCACTTAAATACTCGTTACCTAATCTGACACCATTGAGATAACAATCTGCATCCTTGTTCTTGCCACCAAAGTGGATAACCTCACATTTATCTACATTGTACTGCATCTGCCATGCATCTGCCCACTCACTCAATCTGTCCAATTCACCCTGCAATCCCCTAGCATCCTCTTCGCTGTTCACACTGCCACCCATCTTTGTGTCACCTGCAAATTTGACAGTGTTACTAGTAATTCCATCATCTAAATTAGATAAACTGAACACTAATTGGTGTTATCTACAGACCGCCAAACAGTAGCCCGGATGTAGGGTGTAAGTTGCAGCAGGAGTTAAAACTAGCATGTAACAAACGTAATGCAACTGTGGTGATGGGGGATTTCAATATGCAGGTAGACTGGGAAAATCAGGTTGTTTCAGGACCCCAAGAAAGAAAGTTTGTAGAGTGCCTCCTAGATGGATTCTTAGAGCATCTTGTAATGGACCCGACCAGAGAAAAGGCAATTCTGGATTTAGTGTTGTCCAATGAACCAGATTTGATAAGAGAACTCGAGGTAATTGAACCGATTGGAGGTAGTGATCATAATATGATTAGTTTTAATCTGCAATTTGAGAAGGCGAAGGTTAAATCGGAAGTGGCAGTGATGCAGTTGAACAAAGGGGATTATGAGGGAGGAGCTGGCCAATGTAGACTGGAAAGGGATACTAGCAGGAATGACGGTGGAACAGCAATGACAGTAATTTCTGGGCATAATCCGGAAGACGCAGGATCATTTCATTCCAAAAACCAGCGGACAATACGGGCTGAAAAGATGAAGTACGAAGGGAAGCTGGCAGGAATATAAAGAAGAACAGTAAAAGCTTCTAGATATGTCAAGGGAAAAAGAGTAGCAAAGTCATATGTGGGTCCCTTGACATGGGTCAAATTATTATGGGGAACAAGGAAATGGCAGAAGCGTTGAACAGGTACTTCGGATCTGTCTTCACTAAGGAAGACACAAACAATCTCCCAGAAGTACTGGAGGACAGAGGATCTAAGGGGGTCGAGGAACGGAAAGAAAATTTCATTAAGCGAGAAATAGTATTGGGTAGGCTAATGGGACTGAAGGATGATAAATCCCCGCGGCCTGATGGACTGCATCCCTGGGTCCTCGGGGAGGTGGCTCTAGAAATAGTGGACGCATTGGTGAACATTTTCCAATGTTCAAAAGATTCAGGTTCAGTTCCTGAGGATTGGAGAATAGCTAATGTTATCCCAGTTTTCAAGAAAGGAGCGAGAGAGAAAACGGAGAATTACAGATTAGTTAGCCTGACTTCGGTGCTGGGAAAGATTGTGGTCAATTACTAAACAGGTAATAATGGGGCAAAGGATAAGTCCAAGTCAGCATGAATTTATGAAAGTAAAATCATGCTTGACTAATCTTCTGGAATTTTTTGAGGATGTGTCAAGCCAAATGAATGAAGGGAAGCCAGTGAATGTAAAGTATCTAGATTTCAGAAAGCCTTTGATAAGGTCCCGGGAGAGGGGTGACTATAATGAGAGCACATGGTATTGGGGGTAAGGTGTTGACATGGATAGAACATTTGTTAGCAGGCAGGAAGCAAAATGTAGGAGTGAACGTGTACTTTTCAGAATGGCAGGCAGTGGCGAGTGGAGTGCCGCAAGGCTCGATGTTGGGGCCGCAGCTATTTAGCGTATATATTAATGATTTGGAAGAGGGAATTAGGAGCAACACTAGCAAGTTTGCGGATGACACAAAGCTGGGTGGCAGTGTGAACTGTGAAGAGGATGTTAGGAGGTTGTAGGGTGACCTGAACAGGTTGAGTGAGCGGAATGGTACCATTCGGCGCCGCCATTTCGGCTCTGCCGCTTCTGCAGTTGTATAGGGCTCTGGAAAGACCACATCTGTAGTATTGCGTACAGTTTTTGGTCTCCTAATTTGAGGAAGGACATCCTTGTGATTGAGGCAGTGCCGCGTAGGTTCACGAGATTGATCACTGGAATGGCGGGACTGTCATATGAGGAAAGATTGAAAAGACTAGGCTTGTATTCAATGGAGTTTAGAAAGATGAGGGGGATCTTATAGAAACATAAAAGATTATAAAAGGACTGGACAAGCTAGATGCAGGAAAATGTTCCCAATGTTTGGCGAGTCCAAAACCAGGGGCCACAGTCTTCGAATAAAGGGGCGGTCATTTAAGACTGAGGTGAGAAAAAACTTTTTCTCCCAGAGTGTTGTAAATTTATGGAATTCCCTGCCACAGAGGGCAGTGGAGGACAAATCACTGGATAGATTTAAGAGAGTTAGATAGAGCTCTAGGGGCTAGTGGAGTCAAGGGATATGGGGAGAAGGCAGGTACGGGTTATTGATAGGGGACGATCAGCCACGATCACAATAATAATAATAATAATAATGGATTGGATTTATATAGCGCCTTTCTAATACCCAAGGCGCTCACATCGCATTATTCATTCACTCCTCAGTCACACTCGGTGGTGGTGAGCTACTTCTGTAGCCACAGCTGCCCTGGGGAAGACTGACGGAAGCGTGGTTGCTAATCTGCGCCTACGGCCCCTCCGACCACCACCAATCACTCACACACATTCACACACATTCACACGCAGGCAAAGGTGGGTGAAGTGTCTTGCCCAAGGACACAACGACAGTATGCACTCCAAGCGGGATTCGAACCGGCTACCTTCCGGTTGCCAGCCGAACACTTAGCCCATTGCGCCATCTGTCGTCCCGATGAATGGCGGTGCTGGCTCGAAGGCCGAATGGCCTCCTCCTGCACCTATTTTCTATATTTCTATGTTTCTATGCCCAGAAATTCCTGCCCTTGCTGTTCCACCGTCATTCATGTTGGGATCCTTTTCCAGTCGACGTTGGCCAGCTCCTCTCTAGTGTCTTCATTATCCCCTTTGTTCATCTGCACACTGACAGTCCTGATATAAGCTTCTTGCTCTCAAATTGCAGATTAATATTTGTCATAAGATGGTCCCTACCTCGTAGCAGTTCCATTACCTTGATATCCCTTATCTGGTGCTCACCAACCGAGCGACCGCACCCCCTCTGCCCACCTGCCTCTCCTTTGTATGGGACGTATAACCCTGAATAGACCGTTCCCAGTCCCGATTCTCCTGCAGCCATGTCTCTGTAATCCACACAATGTCATATCTACCAATCTCTAACTGAGCCTTAAGGTCATCCACTTTACTTCTTATACTTCGTGTATTCTTGTATAATATTTTAATCCATACTCACTTCAACTTTCACTTCGATTCCTATTTTACTTGGCCATACTTTCCTATCCTTTCGTGAGCTTTCTGCCCCGGTAATTCTGGTGTATTTCTTGACAAATCCTATAATCTCTTTCCCTTTAACTCCATCATTGTATTTCCAATTTGACTCCTCCCTCCCACTATTTAGTTTAAACCCACCCGTGAAGCAGTGGCAAACCTGCCTGCCAGAATGGTCCTTGTTAAGGTGAGCACCGTCCCTTTTGGACAATTTACCCATACCCCAAAACAAATCGCAGTGGTTTAAGAATCTAAATCATTGCCCGCTGCACCAGCTCATCTGCGACACATTCAGATCCCCTATCTCCATGTTCCTGCCCTCACCAGCACGAGGAACTGGAAGCAAACCAGAGATAACCGCCCCGAAGGTCCTGCTTTTCAGCCTTCTTTCGATCTCTAAAGTCATACTGCAGAATCTCTTTCTCTTCCTCCCGACGTCATTTATGCCGACATGCCTGACGTCTGTCTCTTCGGTTCGTTTCAAAGAGGTACATCTCCCGGGATCGCCTGTACTCCAAGGTTCCTCCCCTTCCTCATCGTCACCCACTTTCTCTCTTCCGGTAGCTTCAGTGTAAAAATCTCGCTGTAGGTCCTGTCCAGGAAACTTTCGTTTTTCCCGGATGATCCGGGGGTCATCCACTTGCCGCTGCATTGCCCTATTACGGTCCTTCAGGAGCTGAAACCTGGACACATTTTCCACAGTTGTAGCAGCCAGGCACCCGCAGTGTCCCTGACGTCCCACATACTGCAAGAATCACATTGAATCAGCTTACCTGTCATTTCTTCACTACGTCTCACCCTCTCCATCTTTTGGCCTAGTCTCCTCCCTCAGCCTCCTCGCCGAGGACTCTCGTGCCAAATAGTCTCACTTTGCGCACAAGGCCAAAGACTCGCACTTTTTTCAAAGGCACTTCCCTTGACAAGGCACTTCTCTCGACTGATGTCCGATGAATACCGTGGCCTTTGGAAGGGTATAGACAGAAAGCCCTTTGAATGCACGTGTCTAAAGATCGCAGAAAGTGGCAACACGGGTATATAGGGCAGTAAGTTCACACTTGGTGTCCGCGGAAATGTTCTAAATGTATTCGAACAGATATCTGTCAGCACCAAGAATGTAGTGACAGATTTTTATATCGTTTCAAGGAGTTAGTCCTTTAGTCACTTTAATTGAAGACAGGGGGCCAGAAGATAATCGATACGCACCCACGAGATATTCAAAGCCGTCGAAAGATGGATCTTCCACACACAGTCTCTTGATTAATAGTTTCTTTATTGTAGTGGTAAAAACTGTAATATATTCATCCAAACTTCTTCCCGTACAAATACATTCTAATCACACTCGTGGTCATGCTCGTGCAAGATCGAAAGCTACCTCTCCCCCATTCTTCTTCAAACTAAACCAACTACTAAGGCGTCTGCGGGAGAATCCCTGCCGCAAACACGCCTCAGACTACGTATGAATCCCATCCACATAATTACAGGCAGATACAATTTAAAGGTAACTGGTTATAGTTATAACATACAGAGTTACGCAAAATGGCTACTACATACAGGACCCGAATTGTTCTGAGTATATAACGAGAAAATTACTAATATACATTAAAAAAGTAGCTATAAAAGCTTAACATATATCAAAAAACAAAAAAAGATAACGCATTATATAGTAGCATTCAGACTTCATTAGCGATTCTTTCATCTTCACCTTCTGGAAGCAAGCATAACTTAGTTAATGGTCTTATTAAAACATTGTTCTTAGTCTGAAGTCGTACTGTGCGCAGCGAACTTTTAACGTCAGGCATGATACCCAGTATATAGTCCAAAACTCGAAAGTCCAAAGTTTTGACAGCATGAAACTTCGTCCTCCATATTCGATCAATTTATGGATATATCGTAACAATAATGTTGATATATGAAAGTCTTTCGAGAGAATAATGGGATATTTGGCCTCTTCAGGCATTGCCAGTCAATTCAGACGTCCTCCAACTTCAGAAATCCTTCTTCCAACACTGGATCAAGCTTGTACAATTGACTGTCTCTTTTGACACCATGTACTCCAGCTTCTAACGTCGATATTTCCTCTTTGTATTTCTGTCTTTCACAATGAGAAATAATCGCGTTTTCCGCATTGAGGAGATCATCAAGATGTAATCCCTGTACGTCGTACGATGCCTTGAAAGCTTGCATCTTCTTTTCAATCGTTTCTTTCAGTATTTCAGGAGCTTCTTCAAAGATACCTTCATCAATCTCCTTCCTTTTTCGAGTAAACAACAATAACCTTGCTTTCGCTTTAAGAAACAAACCACTACATTCACCGGCTTCCTCCATGATGAAAAGTGGATAATTAAATTATTTATTGTGTTTGATGAATCTTTAGCAATAACTTTCACTGTGATGTTTTGTTTAATTTCCGGATTAATAGCAGATATTTCAAATCGCAGCTCAAGCTTTGACCATTCTCTGTCTGGCCTACAGAGAATTCCGGTCCATTGATCCATCTCTTGTTGCTTAAGAAGCGATCTGGTTTTAGTCCTCTAGAAGCCGCATTCGCAGGATTTTATTTCGTGTTATCATATTTCCACTGTGAAACATTAGTAGCTACCAATACAAAAGAGAATCTGTTTGCTACAAATGTTAAAAAAAACGATTGTTCTCTTTGTTGAAGTATTTAAGCACAGTAGATTCTTCCAGTTGAAGCTGTAGATGGTTTATGCATGCAACCAATTACATAGCTACCTCCCCACTACTAACCCCGCCTTAAGTATCATTTATAATAACGCCTGCTTCTCATCCTGCGCAGTACAGTAGCAGACTGGAGTCCGTGATTACTCATGTGATGTTTAACACTGTATACTTATTAAAGACTATTATAATGCTACACGTGTGTAATGACTATTTACATGGTGTCAGCCAGTGACTTCTCACGTCTCCTGTTTATCGGTTTTTATTTATTTTGCTAAGTTTTTATTTTCATTTTGACAATGGCTTCCTCTTGCCGAAAGCCTGCTCAGCCCGTCTTCGATTCGGACATCGCGGAGCGCTGGGGTACTTTCGAACTGGACTACCGCCACTACATGACTATTGCTCATCGGAACGAGCCCGATGAGGTCCAAGCCTCGCTTCTTCTCAACCTTGCCGGCCCCGATACCATGAGAAGAGCCAGGATCTTCAATTATGCCCCAGCTGTACTGGGTGCCAACAATCAGGTGCTGATACCCATGGAAACTGCGGAAGACCCGCATGTACTGTTACGCAAGTTCGGGAGATTTATGACCTGCCCTCTTTTTTAATTTTTTTATTTTTTTATTTTTATTTTATTAGAAGTAAGTACAATTGTAAACAATCATATTCCATAATACCTTTTATGTACAGTTTCTTATTTAAAAAAATTGAAATAAAGAAGAAAAAGAAAAAAGTTAGATAATGAAAAATAGAAAAATGTGAGATATATAGTGTGTGAAAAAGAAAAATAAAGAATGAAATAAGAAAGTTGAGACATAGAAAAATAGAAGAAAGAGAATAAAAGAAAGAAAGAAGAAAATAAAATAGAAGGAGATCATTTATAATCTTGACCATCCGCAGTCACGGATTAGCTTTTACACCTGTGTTAAAGAAGGAACTGCAGATGCTGGAAAATCGAAGGTACACAAAAAATGCTGGAGAAACTCAGCGGGTGCAGCAGCATCTATGGAGCGAAGGAAATAGGTAACGTTTCGGGCCGAAACCCTTCTTCAGACTGATAGGGGGTGGGGAGAAGAAAGGAAAAAGGAAAAGCAGGAGGAGGAGCCCGAGGGCTGGGGGAGGGGCGGAGACAACCAGATGGCTGATGAAGGGGAGGGGACAGCCAGGGCTAGCAGAATTGGGAGAATTCAACGTTCAGGCCACCAGGATGTAGGCTGCCCAAGCGGAATATGAGGTGCATTTCCTCCAATTTACGATGTTGCTCGCTGTGGCCATGGAGGAGACCCAGACAGAGAGGTCAGATACGGAATGGGAGGGGGAGTTGAAGTGCTGAGCCACCGGAGTTCAGGTTGGATTATTGCGGACCGACCGGAGGTGTTCGGCGAAACGATCGCCAAGCCTCCGCTTGGTCTCACCGATGTAGATCAGCTGGCATCTAGAGCAGCGAATGCAATAGATGAGGTTGGAGGAGGATGCAGGTGAACCTCTGTCGCACCTGGAACGACTGCTTGGGTCCTGGAATGGAGTGGAGGGGGGAAGTGAAGGGACAAGTGTTGCATCTCTTGCAGTTGCAAGGGAAAGTACCAGGGGAGGGGGTGGTATGGGAGGGAAGGGAAGAATTGACAAGGGAGTTACGGAGGGAGCGGTCTTTGCGGAAGGCAGACATAGGGGGAGATGGGAAGATGTGGCGAGTGGTGGGGTCACGTTGGAGGTGGCGGAACTGACGGAGGATCACTTGTTGTATGTGACGGCTGGTGGGGTGAAAGGTGAGGACTAGGGGGACTCTGCCTTTGTTGTGAGTGGGGGGAATGGGGAGAGAGAGCAGTGTTGCGGGGTATGGCAAAGACCCTGGTGCGAGCCTCATCTATGGTGGAGGAGGGAACCCCCGTTCCCTGAAGAATGAGGACATTTCAGATGCCCTGGTGTGGAACGCCTCATCCTGGGAGCAGATGCGGCGTAGACGGAGGAATTGGGAGTGGGGGATGGAGTCCCTTACAGGAAGCAGGGTGGGAAGAAGTGTAGTCCAGATAGCCATGGGAGTCGGTAGGTTTGTAGTGGATGTCGGTAAGGAGTCTATCACCTGCGATGGAGATAGTGAGGTCAAGGAATGGTAGGGAAGTGTCGGAAATGGTCCAGGTGTATTTGAGTGCCGGATGGAAGTTGGTGGTGAAGCGGATGAAGTCAGTCAGTTGTGTGTGGGTGCAGGATGTGGCACCAAAACAATCATCGATGTAGCGGAGGTAGAGGTCGGGGATGGGGCCCTGGTACGCATTGAACAGGGATTGTTCTACGTACCCGACAAAGAGGCAGGCGTAGCTGGGGCCCATGCGTGTGCCCATAGCTACGCCTTGTATTTGGAGGAAATGGGAGGAGTCAAATGAGAAGTTATTAAGTGTAAGTACCAGCTCCGCTAGGCGGAGGAGGGTGTCAGTGGCCGTGTATAGATTGCTTCTACGGACGAGGAAAAAACGGAGGGCTTTGAGACCATCCTGGTGGGGGATGGAGGTGTACAGTGACTGGACGTCCATGGTGAAGATGAGGGGGTGAGGGCCTAGAGAGTGGAATGCGCGGAGATGACGGAGGAGTGTCTGAGGTGTCTTGAACATAGGTGGGGAGGGATTTAACCAAGGGGGGATAGTATGGAGTCGAGGTAGGTGGAGATGAGTTCGGTGGGGCAAGAACAGGCAGAGACAATGGGTCTACCGGGACAGTCAGGTTGTGGATTTTGGGGAGAAGTAAAAGCGGGCTGTGCGGGGCTGGGGAACGATGAGGTTGGAGGCTCGTTCGGGCAGGGCGTGGGAGTGGATGAAGTTGGTGATGGTGCTGGAGATGGTGGCCTGGTGCTCGTCAGTGGGGTCATGGTCCAGGGGTAAGTAGGAAGAGGTGTCCGAGAGTGGGCGCGTGGCCTCAGCTTTGTAGAGGTCGACGCGCCAGACTACCACGGCACCTCCCTTGTCGGCGGGTTTGATAACCCAATCTAGGTTGTTGCGGAGTGAGTCGATGGCAGTGCGTTCAAGGGGGGAGAGATTGGAGTGAGACAGGGGAGTGGAGAAGTTGAGGCGGCTGATGTCACGGCGGCAGTTTTTAATAAAGAGTTCTAAAGCCGGAAGGCTGCGAGGGGGGTTCCATGAGGATGGGGGTGCGTTGGAGACGGGAAAAGGGGGTCATCAGTGGGGAGCGAGGACTGCTTCCCATGGAAGTGAGCTGTGAGGCGGAGGCGACGGTAGAAGCGTTCCAAGTCATGGAGGGCACGGAACTCATTGAGATGGGGACGGAGGGGGACAAAGGTAAGACCTCTGCTGAGGACAGACCGTTCGATGTCGGAGAGGGGGAGGTCGGGGGGATGGGTGAACACCCGGCAGGGATGGGGGTTGGGGCCGGAGGAAGGCAGGTGGGTGTAATGGGGACGAGGCGATGTGTGGTGGGGGGGGTGGTGGGTGGTCAGGGGGTGGGGGGGTGAGAGGGCAGTGGTGTGGGTGTGGAAGAGAAGTGGTCCCATAGTTGGAGAGGGATGGGGAAGAATCAGTGGAACTGCCACTGAGATAACCAGGGATAGGCAGACTAGCGCTAGGACCCAGTGGAGTCAAACCCCGGAGAGTGGGAGTGAACAGCGTGGAGGCTTCAGGCCCAGTACAGAGTCCAGTTTGCAGGTAAGGCGACGGCTGCGGGCTGCTGGAGGGAGGTGCGGTGGCGAGGGTCAGCGGACCCGACGGTCGGGGTCCGTGGGCAGTGTAGTCGGGGTCGGTGGGGCTGGAGGGCGTTGCAGTGGCGAGGGTCGGCGGACCCGATGGTCGGGGTAGGTGGGCAGTAGAGTCAGGGTCCACGGGCGATGCGTGGGAGGTCCCGGTAGGCGGATGGTCGGGGGGCGGCGCGGTTCGACCAGTCCGGTGAGGCGACGGGGTGAATAGGGTGCGGTGCGGCGGCCAAGTTCGTGGATCCCCGGTCCGGCGGCCGTGTAGAGTGGGCCCGGTCCGGCGGCGATGCTGGATGGGCCCGGTCCGGCGGCGATGCTGGGAGGTCCCGGGGGGGCGGCGAGGTTCGGAGGAATCGGCGAGGGGAAGGAAGTCCGAGTTACCGTAGAAGCGGCGCGAGCCTGGGCGTCATCGGTAGGCAGGTGAAGGTCGGCGGCAGCATCGACGTGGAGGTCGGTGAAGGCGACCTCCTGGTGAGTACTGGAGGCGCTCCCCGTGGACAAGATGGCGTCCTGGTGAGTACTGGAGTCGCTCCCCGTGGACAAGATGGCGTCGCGGGACCGGGGCAGGCGATGCGGGCCGGAGTTGGGGCCCGGAGCCAGCGGGCGGTCTAGTCGCGGAGAGTCGGCGGCGGGAGCGGCCTGGAGGCGGGCTAATTTAAGGTCCTTGGTGGAGTTGAGGTGGGCCAGGAATCTTTTATTGAAGAGGTGGATCTTCCGGCGGATAAAGTACAGTTGTGGTCCGTTGCAGGTCTGGGGTGAGTGAGGCCCGAAGTTCCGGGAGGGTCAATGCGAGGTCCTGCTGGTGCCGGCGCATCGCAGTCAGTGTGGATCTCAGTGCCCGGGTGGAGAATTGTTGGGTATGCCGGTAGATAGCCAGTCGGTACCGATAGTCCGGCTGAGGTCCGAACTGGGAAGTAGGGAACTGGAGCTGGAAGCCATGAGGTATGAGATGGAGGCGCAGGCATGCCCCGAGGAAGCAGATGTGGCTGTGGTATCGAGTTTGGGTAAGGATGGTCGTAGAGTTGGAGGGCAGGGGGATCACAGAGATGGGGCAGTTAGCGAGTTGGGTGTGGAACAGTCTCCGGAGAGAGGAGGAGAACTTCTTCAAAGTAGGCATACCTTGACGAGATTTCGCAGTGGAGTAGACAAAGTGTTAAAGAAGGAACTGCAGATGCTGGAAAATCGAAGGTACACAAAAATGCTGGAGAAACTCAGCGGGTGCAGCAGCATCTATGGATGCTGCTGCACCCGGGCACTGAGATCCACACTGACTGCGATGCGCCGGCACCAGCAGGACCTCGCATTGACCCTCCCGGAACTTCGGGCCTCACTCACCCAGACCTGCAACGGACCACAACTGTACTTTATCCGCCGGAAGATCCACCTCTTCAATAAAAGATTCCTGGCCCACCTCAACTCCACCAAGGACCTTAAATTAGCCCGCCTCCAGGCCGCTCCCGCCGCCGACTCTCCGCGACTAGGCCGCCCGCTGGCTCCGGGCCCCAACTCCGGCCCGCATCGCCTGCCCCGGTCCCGCGACGCCATCTTGTCCCACGGGAGCGACTCCAGTACTCACCAGGACGCCATCTTGTCCACGGGGAGCGCCTCCAGTACTCACCAGGAGGTCGCCTTCACCGACCTCCACGTCGATGCTGCCGCCGACCTTCACCTGCCTACCGATGACGCCCAGGCTCGCCGCTTCTACGGTAACTCGGACTTCCTTCCACTCGCCGATTCCTCCGAACCTCGCCGCCCCCCGGGACCTCCCAGCATCGCCGCCGGACCGGGCCCATCCAGCATCGCCGCCGGACCGGGCCCACTCTACACGGCCGCCGGACCGGGGATCCACGAACTTGGCCGCCGCACCGCACCCTATTCACCCCGTCGCCTCACCGGACTGGTCGAACCGCGCCGCCCCACCGACCATCCGCCTACCGGGACCTCCCACGCATCGCCCGTGGACCCTGACTCTACTGCCCACCTACCCCGACCATCGGGTCCGCCGACCCTCGCCACTGCAACGCCCTCCAGCCCCACCGACCCCGGACTACACTGCCCACGGACCCCGACCGTCGGGTCCGCTGACCCTCGCCACCGCACCTCCCTCCAGCAGCCCGCAGCCGTCGCCTTACCTGCAAACTGGACTCTGTACTGGGCCTGAAGCCTCCACGCTGTTCACTCCCACTCTCCGGGGTTTGACTCCACTGGGTCCTAGCGCTAGTCTGCCTAGCCCTGGTTATCTCAGTGGCAGTTCCACTGATTCTTCCCCATCCCTCTCCAACTATGGGACCACTTCTCTTCCACACCCACACCACTGCCCTCTCACCCCCCACCCCCTGACCACCCACCACACCCCCCCACCACACATCGCCTCGTCCCCATTACACCCACCTGCCTTCCTCCGGCCCCAACCCCCATCCCTGCCGGGTGTTCACCCATCCCCCCGACCTCCCCCTCTCCGACATCGAACGGTCTGTCCCTCAGCAGAGGTCTTACCTTTGTCCCCCTCCGTCCCCATCTCAATGAGTTCCGTGCCCTCCATGACTTGGGAACGCTTCTACCGTCGCCTCCGCCTCACAGCTCACTTCCATGGGAAGCATTCCTCGCTCCCCACTGATGACCCCTTTTCCCGTCTCCAACGCACCCCATCCTCATGGAACCCCCCCTCGCAGCCTTCCGGCTTTAGGAACTCTTTATTAAAAACTGCCGCCGTGACATCAGCCGCCTCAACTTCTCCACCTCCCCTGTCTCACTCCAATCTCTCCCCCCTTGAACGCACTGCCATCGACTCACTCCGCAACAACCTAGATTGGGTTATCAAACCCGCCGACAAGGGAGGTGCCGTGGTAGTCTGGCGCGTCGACCTCTACAAAGCTGAGGCCACGCGCCAACTCTCGGACACCTCTTCCTACTTACCCCTGGACCATGACCCCACTGACGAGCACCAGGCCACCATCTCCAGCACCATCACCAACTTCATCCACTCCCACGCCCTGCCCGAACGAGCCTCCAACCTCATCGTTCCCCAGCCCCGCACAGCCCGCTTTTACCTTCTCCCCAAAATCCACAAACCTGACTGTCCCGGTAGACCCATTGTCTCTGCCTGTTCTTGCCCCACCGAACTCATCTCCACCTACCTCGACTCCATACTATCCCCCTTGGTTAAATCCCTCCCCACCTATGTTCAAGACACCTCAGACACTCTCCGTCATCTCCGCGCATTCCACTCTCTAGGCCCTCACCCCCTCATCTTCACCATGGACGTCCAGTCACTGTACACCTCCATCCCCCACCAGGATGGTCTCAAAGCCCTCCGTTTTTTCCTCGTCCGTAGAAGCAATCTATACCCGGCCAATGACACCCTCCTCCGCCTAGCGGAGCTGGTACTTACACTTAATAACTTCTCATTTGACTCCTCCCATTTCCTCCAAATACAAGGCGTAGCTATGGGCACACGCATGGGCCCCAGCTACGCCTGATTCTTTGTCGGGTACGTAGAACAATCCCTGTTCAATGCGTACCAGGGCCCCATCCCCGACCTCTACCTCCGCTACATCGATGATTGTTTTGGTGCCACATCCTGCACCCACACACAACTGACTGACTTCATCCGCTTCACCACCAACTTCCATCCGGCACTCAAAATACACCTGGACCATTTCCGACACTTCCCTACCATTCCTTGACCTCACTATCTCCATCGCAGGTGATAGACTCCTTACCGACATCCACTACAAACCTACACGACTCCCATGGCTATCTGGACTCACTTCTTCCTCAACCCTGCTTCCTGTAAGGATCTCCATCCCCACTCCCCAATTCCTCCGTCTACGCCGCATCTGCTCCCAGGATGAGGCGTTCCACACCAGGGCATCTGAAATGTCCTCATTCTTCAGGGAACGGGGGTTCCCCTCCTCCACCATAGATGAGGCTCGCACAGGGTCTTTGCCATACCCCGCAACACTGCTCTCTCTCCCCATCCCCACTCACAACAAAGGCAGAGTCCCTCCCTAATCCTCACCTTTCCCCCCACCAGCCGTCACATACAACAAGTGATCCTCCGTCAGTTCCGCCACCTCCAACGTGACCCCACCACTCGCCACATCTTCCCATCTCCCCCTATGTCTGCCTTCCGCAAAGACCGCTCCCTCCGTAACTCCCTTGTCAATTCTTCCCTTCCCTCCCATACCACCCTCCCTGGTACTTTCCCTTGCAAACCCACGCAGAAATGAGCATGCTTGTCCTTCACTTGAGGTCACTGCATCCCCCTTTATTGCATCCGCTAGTTAGTGCCAGCTGATCTACATCGGTGAGACCAAGCGGAGGCTTGGCGCGTCGTTTCGCCGAACACCTCCGGTCGGTCCGCAATAACCAACCTGAACTCCCGGGGCTCAGCACTTCAACTCCCCCTCCCAATTCCGTATCTGACCTCTCTGTCCTGGGTCTCCTCCATGGCCACAGCGAGCAACACCGTAAATTGGAGGAAATGCACCTCATATTCCGCTTGGGCAGCCTACATCCTGGTGGCCTGAACGTTGAATTTCTCCCAATTCTGCTAGCCCTGGCTGTCCCCTCCCCTTCATCAGCCATCTGGTTGTCTCCGCCCCTCCCCCAGCCCTCGGGCTCCTCCTCCTGCTTTTCCTTTTTTCCTTTCTTCTCCCCACCCCTATCAGTCTGAAGAAGGGTTTCGGCCCGAAACGTTACCTATTTCCTTCGCTCCATAGATGCTGCTGCACCCGCTGAGTTTCTCCAGCATTTTGTGTAACCTTAGCTTTTACACCTGATTGCACCATACGTTTCCAAAAAAGACGACAAATGGAGACCAACTCGTTCTGAATTGGTCAATTTATCTATTAGGAGGAATCGCATTTCCTCAAGATGTGCGGTATCCAACATACTTGCAATCCACATTTTGAGCGTTAGTATTGGTGTATTTTTCCAAATTTCAATATTAATTTTTTGCTATTATTAAACAATAATTAAAAATTGACTTTTGAGATGAGCTCAATTTGTTCACGTCTTCCATTACCCCAAATATAATCAATTCATTATTGGGTTCCATTTTTGTCTTAAATAGTTTTGTAAATATTTCGAAATTATCACTCCAAAATCCATGAAGTTTTATACAAGAAACAAAAGAGTGTGTTATAGTTGCTTCTTGGGTTAAACATTTATCGCAAATGGGCGATATATTTGGATAACATTTATTTAATCTTGTTTTTGAGTAAATATAATCTATGTACAATTTTAAATTGGATTAGATTATGTCTTGCGTTAATCGAACACTTGTGAATGTATGTCAAATACTTTTCCCATGTAGCCTTCGTAATTTTTATCAATAATTCCCGTTCCCACTCTTCTCTAATTACCTCGGTCACAGGTAAATCTATATTTAAGATACTATTATATAAATATGCTATTAATTTTTGTGTATCAGCTTTTATATTCATTACTTCTTCTAGTAAATCAGGAGTTATTTTTTGATATCCCTGTATGTATGTCTTCAAAAAATTACAAATCTGAAAATATTTAAAATAATGAGTGTTTTTCAGTTTAAATTTGATTTGTAATTGTTGAAATGATAATAAATCTCCCATTTCATGCCCTCTAATCGTATTTTAGAAAGGGCGCGATTCTTTACTCGCAAGCAGTTGCCCGGTGAGCCTGTTGAGCGCTTCATCGCTGATTTACGCTACCTAGCCCAGAGCTGCAGGTTCGAAGCTATGACAGACCAGCTAACTAGAGACATTTTGGTGACAGGGATACTCGATCAGAAACTGAGATCAGAGCTCCTCCGCCGACCTGACCTGACCTTAAACGAAGCCATGCATGCCTGCAGATTGGCTGAGGCCGTTGACCCGCCAGACAGTCAGCGTGATTCGGACACTAAATCTATCAACCTGACTGGGTTCAATAGACCGCGACCCCGATCCGATTACGCTCAATTTGTGCCTCGGCCCGGCCCCGCATCTGGCGCTGTAACCCCCAAATGCCCGAACTGTAACTACATACATCCCAGGCAGTCGCCATGCCCTGCCTTCGGTAAAGCCTGCAACTATTGCAATAAATTAGACCATTTCTCTGCTGCCTGTCGTTCTCGTGGGAATGTGCCACGAGCTTCCAGACCTAACCGAGATCCGGAGGAAGCGCTGCCCTGAACGGCTGCCTGTCCTGCAGCTGTCCATTTTTTCCCTTCTTTTTTTATTATTTTTAGTACGTTGAAGGTGCAGTCAGGGGGCCTAATCTTTTTATGTGTGGGGGGTGGTGGGGGGGAAGGGGGGAACTTATTTTCGTGTCCCTACCTGGTCGGAGGGGTTGCCTTCCTCCGAGCAGCGCCTTCGACCTGTCCTTGCGGCCTACCAGCGGGTCCTGGAGCGACGTTTCCCTGAGGGGACCTGGCCAGAACATCGGCTTTGGCGGCGGCGCAGAACATCGGCTTTGGCGGCGGTGCAGCGCTGGAGCGCTGTCGTGCAGCGGGCGATTCCTTTCCTGGGCCGCCGCGCTGGAACTCCAGTATGCTGGGACCGCCGATGAGATCATCGTGGAGCCGCGGTTCTGTGGAGCGGTCAGCCGCGACGCTGACCGTTACATCCCGGAGCCTGGGATCTCTCGCTGAGATCGCCAGTGTGTGGGGCTCCGTCCGGCGCGGTCTGTTGGCTTGGAAGCCGCTGTTTCCTGTGGGAAGGCGGCCGTTCCTGGCACCCCAAGCCGCTGGGGGTTCTCCCGTCCCGGAGCACCATCACCCAGCGAGAAAATCGGGCGCCGTGGCGGCGACTGTGGAGGCCTCAATATGCCCGACTCTGGGTGGACAAGAGGATGGGGACTGGACTTTGTGCCTTCCCCCACAGTGGTTCCCACTGTGGGGGGATGTTTTTGTGTTTTGGTGTTGAATTCTTTTTGAATACTATGTTGTATTTTTATTAGTGTGCTGCAAGGACATCTGAATTTCCCCTGAATAAGGGGATTAATAAAGTAAAAATCTAATCTAATCTAATCTAATCTAAACATGCTGATGCAAGCTGATAACATGTATAGTTCTCCGTCCTTGCTCTACGCTGCCCACGCTCACGATCCAATTATCTCGCAAGGGGAGGCGAGTGTGCATTCACTCCTTCACGCACCTGGCGGACTACCCGATCCAACTGTCCTGATAACTGTCAACAATTCCAGCTTCCACGCTAAGCTCGATACTGGGGCAAAAGAGAATGTAATGTCAATAAGCCTTTTTAATAAGATAAGGAGTAATGAGCTAATGATTGCAGACTGTTCCACCCTGCACGCCTATGGAGGCGAGGTGCTGAGACCGCTGGGAAAAGCTACTTTCACTTGTGTGCTGAAAAAGACAACGCGTGCCTTGAGTTTTGTGTTTTGAACTCTGACTGCGTGACTTTGTTGGGCAACCAGGCATGCCAGGATCTGGGCCTGGTGTCGTTTGACAGAACGGTCCAAAAGGTGATGATATCGGTAGACCCGGTAAAGGAATACCCAGACCTGTTTAATGATGAACTGGGCAAGCTGCCTATTACGTACAACATTGCTACTGATCCAAAGGTGTCACCTGTAATTCGTGCACCGCACAGAGTGTCTCACGCCATGAAGGACAAAGTCGAGTCCATGTTGAACGACATGGTCACCATGGGGGTGCTAGAGACGGTCAGTGAGCCCACCGAGTGGGTGTCCACCATGGTTGCCACGTTAAAAAAGGACAATAATCAAATTCGCGTGTGTATCAACACTAAAGACTTGAACCTTGCCATCAGGCGCCTCCACTACCCCATGAGGACTGTTGAGGATGTTGCAGCCTAGGTCGGACAGGCCACCGTCTTCTCTGTCCTCGACGTAAAAAGCTCGTTTTGGCAGATACGACTGGACAAGGGGTCATCGGATCTGACCACGTTTTCTACACCGTTCGGCAGATTCAAGTTCCTGCGAATGCCATTCGGCATCAACTGCGCCAGCGAGGTGTTCCAGAGGTCCATGGAACAGCTGTTCGCTGGCCCGCCTTGCGCCATCATTGTTGATGACATCCTGGTCTACGGGAAAGACGTGGTGGTGCACGACCAGAACCTACGACGTGTCCTGGACCGGGCACGACAGATAAACCTCAAGCTCAACCCCAAGAAGTGCAGATTCCGGGTATCTGAGGTCACTTACGTTGGCCATGTTTTCACTCCTGCCGGACTCAAGCCCGATCCTTTGAAAGCTGCCGCTATCACGGAGATGCTGGCCCGCACCGACGTGCTCAGTCTACAGCGCTTCCTGGGCATGGTGAACTACCTTGGGAAATTTAATCCCAACCTCAGCGAACTGAGCTCGTCCCTGCGACAACTGACTAGAAAACACACCGCCTGGGCCTGGTTCCCGCAGCACCAGCAGGCTTTCGATGGTTTAAAGTCTAAGCTGGTCAGCACTCCTACTCTGACGTTTTTCGACCTGAAGCCCACCATCACCGTCACCTGTGATGCCTCACGATTCGGGCTCGGCGCAGCCTGCCTACAGTCCTCGGCAGATGGCTCCCTGCTCCCTGTCTCCTATGCCTCCCGTACCATGATCGACACAGAACAACGCTATGCACAGATCGAAAACGAGCTGCTCGCCGTCGTTTTCGCCTGCTCTAATTTCAAGGACTTTCTTTTCGGGAATACTTTCACGGTCGAGACGGACCACCAGCCGTTGGTGACCATCCTGAATAAGCCGATCCATGCCGCACCTGCCAGGCTGCAACGTATGATGATGCAGCTCCAGCGTTTCGACTTCACCATTGTCTACAAAAAGGGTACTGATATGCACGTTGCGGACACTCTCTCTCGCGCCTCTCGCGCTACCTGTGAAAGACACCCCTACGAACGGGAAGACCTTCTGGTGCTCGGCGTTGACTTTGTCCCCACTAAGCAGCTTCAGTGCCTAGCCGAGCATACTGCCGCCGACCCCGCTCTGCAGCTACTTTCTTCAGTGATAAAAAGGGGTTGGCCGAGCAAGCGCGCCAGTGCGCCCGCAGAGACACAGCCTTTTTCCTGGTTCGCGACGAGCTGATCATCCAAGACGGCGTTCATGTTAAGGGCCACAAGGCCGTGGTCCCCTCCTCCCTGTATGACAAGTACTATAGCGTGGCCCACAGCGGGCACCCGGGCGTTGATGCCACGATTGCCCATGCACAGTGCCAATTCTACTGGCCTGTAATGGCTAAGTACATTCGGGACCGTGTCTCGTCTTG
Organism: Malacoraja senta; assembly: GCA_038087875.1. Classification (NCBI taxonomy): domain Eukaryota; kingdom Metazoa; phylum Chordata; class Chondrichthyes; order Rajiformes; family Rajidae; genus Malacoraja; species Malacoraja senta. Next base: position 7,470,245 of record CM075981.1, on the reverse strand, counting down.
CTCTACCTGCAACAGCCTTGTGCCCCACCAGCAAAGGCAGCCCCATTTGCAACAACCCGCGCCTGCCCTGGCCTGGACATCGGTGGCCGCCGACATTTTCGAGTGGCGTGGTAAACACTACCTCGTCCTTGCTGACTCGTACTCGAACTGGTTCAAGGTTGACCTTCTGACTTCCCTCACGTCCGAGATGGTCATCCGTAAGCTGAGGAAACATTTTTCCACTTTCGGCTCGCCTGTCCGTCTGCAGACCGACAACGGCAGGCAGTTTACCAGCCACGAGTTCAAGAACTTTGCCAACAAGTGGAACTTCCTCCACTTCACGAGCAGCCCTGAGTACCCGCAGAGTAACGGGCTTGCTGAGCGGGCTGTCCGGAGTGCCAAACTACTAATGGAGCAAGCGCGCCTGGCTAATTCCGACTTTTACCTCGACCTCCTGAACCTAAGGAACATTTCCAGGGACGCAAACCTAGGCTCACCTGCTCTGAGGCTGATGTCCAGGAGAACAAGACCACCGATTCCGATTTCTCAACACAAGCTGCTGCCTCCAGTGCTGGAGCCTGCCCCGTCCAGACGCGCATTCAGGCTAAGCATGGCATCCAAAGACGGTCACATGATAGTTCGTGCAAGCCTCTCAAGCCTCTGCTGCCTGGACAGGCCGTTCGTCTACATACTGCTAGCGGATATTCCCGTCTGGCCACCGTGGTTGGCATTGCCGATGCGCCTTATTCGTACCTTGTGGACTTTGAAGGTACTGTCTACCGCAGGAGTCGTCAGCACCTGCTTGCTGTACAGGAGCCGCTCCCGCCGGCAGCCGGACCTTACGCTCCGCTGCTGCAGTTCCAGCCATCCGCTGCTGATCCCGTTGTGTTCACCTCCGCGTGGGTCGCCCATTGCTAATCATTTTTCTAGCCCTCCTGCACGTTTGTCCCCCATGCCGCTTTCTGTATCCCCTCCGGCGTCGTCGCTTCCGGGTCTGGGTCTTTCAGGTGAGGGGGGGGAGGGTTGGTCCGTACACGCTCGGGCCGTGTCAGCAAGCCGCCTGTTCGGTATGGTGATTTTGTTTAAGTCGTTGCCATAGTTACTCACCATGTTTAATCTTCTAAGGGGAAGGATGTACATGGTTTATGCATGCAACCAATCACATAGCTACCTCCCCACTACTAACCCCGCCTTAAGTATCTTTTATAATAACGCCTGCTTCTCATTCTGCGCAGTACGGTAGCAGACTGGAGTCCGTGACTATTCATGTGATGTTTAACTCTGTATACTTATTAAATACTATATTAATGCTACACGTGTGTAATGACTATTTACAGTTTTGCTGCATTACGTCGCAGTAAGTTATATTCTGGGAATTGTAATTTGCTTCAATGGTGCCAATCTGGCCTTTCCCATTAAGAATGCAAGATATACTTTAGAATCGAAAGCTACCTTACTACCAGGAGGTAGAGGATTGGTCCCATAAAATAGGGACAGCAGATTGGGCTGGAACTCTGTGAGACAATACTGCCAGAAGAACTGGTTCCGTAGAAGTGGAACTAAAGATTGTTTCCGTAGAAGAGGAACTGGAGAAGCTAGAATTCTGCCAGAGATTGTAGCTTGACCGGTTTTAAAGCCTACGACACAGCCACTCAACTTATGCGAAGATTGAAAACTTCACTAATCGAGAGCGCGAGGAATGAACAGCTATTGTATTATGCTGTAAATGTCAAAGCTGGAACGCTTTACTTAGAACAGCTTCTTCCCGAAAATGTTGGACTGATTCGTCGCATTTAAAACTTGTGTGAGATCTGTGAGATATAATAGAACCAGGTCAGCAAACGTTTTGTAAAGCAGCCAAGAAGCTAGCCCGGATAAAGGCAGGTGCGTGGCCTTCGAAATAATTGGATGTTTTCTGAAAGTCCAGTTTGGTTTTGGATTCTTTCGAGTGTGTATGGGACACTGCACCACAATGAACGATTGTTATGGATTTATGCACAACTATTGAAAGTTTATCATTAAAGACAGATGCAGACTGAAAAAGCCTGTTTGTCCAATTAGCAGATTTATCCAATTAACAGATTCACGGAGCAAGAAGAAGCAGGTAAGCCAGGCGAAGAATAGCCACAGGGGGTATGAAGAAGAGCCGGGACAGAGACGATGTAGCCAACGAACAAAGAAGCCCACCGAAAAGGCCCGAGTTGCATTTCTGGAGAAAAGCCAGAAGGAGTAAAACAAGCTATGGAAGCAGGTTGTCGATCTAATAGAGAGCCACTGTGAGCGTATGTGCCTTGAAGAGAACGCTGAAAAAGTGATATCTAATCGTAGGCGACTGGTCAACCTCCGCCTTGAGGTTGCACAAAACCACAAATATTACTGAGCCTATCACCGCCATAGGATGAAAACAAATGGCATATGAGTGGTTTCAAGAAGCGATGGAACATCTTAATGGAGTTGATGGCAATGTAGAGGAATGGATAGTTGGTTGATCAAAGGACCGCCACATTATAGTATCTCAAACGGCTCTACACAAAATCAAGACATGTCAGGTTCTGAAGCCAATTCAATTTCAAGAGCCTCTGCTCGTATGTACTCTGAAACAACTATGGCTGCTCTTACGGTACAAGTTGCCGCCTTGCTGTGAAAGCGTGAGATTGAAGCAGAGGAAAAATTTGGAAAAGCCTGAGGCACGTGCGGTACAGACGATGAGAGAGGCTGATGAAGAAAGAGGGCAGTTAAAGAGAGGGAATAACAGTTGGAACTGGATACGAAGTTGGATGAAGCCAGCAGGAAGATTGAGATACTTGTTTGAATGACTTAAATCACGCATAGTGATTAAGATCCAAAGACTTTTATTAGCAATACAGCATCTGCAACTTAATCATAACATACTAATCAAGACTGGGAAATAAAGTGAAAAGGGCTTTCTTTTAATCCAGTGAGCGGCGCCTCAGTATGACTCATAGCATGAGTGACACTTATCTGCATCCTCCCTCTTAAAGAATTAAATGTCAATACAAGACCATGAACTAAATAAGGCGTGCATAGAAATTGATAATAAGCTGGAGGAAAGTCAAACGTAGCACGGGTACTTCACGGTGTGCTTGCAAACACGACCAGCAAGTGGGCGACATAAATCATTTCCGTTTTTCGCCACCGGGGACAGGGTCGGTGGCATAAACTGGTGGCGGAGATGAAAACGGCATTCCCGGTGATGGAACAGGGGACTTTGGCACAGGCGGAGGAGATCGCTATTGGCACAGTAGCCGTTTCGGAAGCAAGTTGGTCACACCATGATGTGGTGTCGGAAATACAAGAAGAAGGCACATAAAGAAAAGATGGATTTCTTAAAGGAGAAGGGAATCTGTTTTAGACGTCTGAAAAAAATGACACATGGTTAAAGACTGTAAGTGTCCTATACCTTGTGATAAGTGCAAGCAAGATGATTCTGAGGGACTTGCCACTGAGCAGAAGAAGCCGGAGCAAATAGAGCAGAAGGCGAAGCCAACAAAGAGTGATGCTTTCACCTCACCTCAGATAACTGCCCATATTGGGGCCGGGGTAGACACCTGTATCTTGTCTATCTTACCAGTACAGGTAAGGAATAGAAAGACAAATACAGCGTTGCAAAATTTTGGATCATGGAAGTTCGGATACCTTTTGCACAGAAAGCTTGATGAGAAAGCTGGACATTACAGGAGATAAGGTTAAGATTCTATTGCGTACCTTGAATGGAGAGAAAGAATGTGTTCGTCGTTAGATTACATGTATGGAAATATCTAGTCTGGATGAAGGCAGATCTATTCCAATAACTGCGGATGTTTACACATGAGACCATGCCTGTTTGTCATCAAAATATACCCGTTCATGCGGACTTGAAACAGTGGCCTTACTTGAATTCTGGTATCGACCTACTTATCGGAAGGAATGCTTTGAAGGCATTGGAACATGTACAGACTACTAGGATGGGTTACCTGTGGCTCATTGAGAAGCAACAACGAAAGCAAGAACCAGAAGAACCACCCTGCTGCTGCTGTTAATCAAATATCTACTGTTAAATTAGAAGAGCTGTTGATCAAGCAATTCAATCATGACTTCAGTGAAAGTACCAGTAAGGAATTAGAAGAAATCACCAGTTAAAGTTCTCGGATATAATGAACTAATCAGTAAATATGATAGACAGATACTATTGTCCAGTCTTACATTTCATACAATAAAGCGTCAGTCTGCCAAATAATCGTCGTATGGCTGAGCAACGCACCCAAAATCTGAAACGCAAGTTTGGTGAGAATACGAAATGTCATGAGGAATATACATCTTTCCTGAAGGACATGAATGACAATGATCAAGGCGAAATGGTACCAACAAACCAACTAAATGGAAGTGACGGAGAGCTTTGACATATTCCGCAGCATGGGGTAAATAACTCCAGGAAAGGGACCTTGAGGGTGGTCGATGACTGTACATCAGTTTTTAAAGGAACATCATTTAACTACTGCAAGGCCCAGACTTTCCAACTAACTCAACGAAGTTCTCAGTAAATCCAGACAAAAACCGCTTAAAGCCCGAGAGGACGGAACGCGGTGAACACATGTCAGGGCAGATGAGACAGTGTGAGGCTTGCATAATGTGGGAGCCCAGCGACACCGATGGAGCCTCTGGCTGCTATAACTGTGGCAAGTGCGTCCAGCTTCAGCTCCTAAAGGACCGTGTTGTGGCACCGGAGAAGCAGCTGGATGGCCTCAGAGCCATCCGGGAAAACGAGAGTTTCCTGGACAGGACCTACAGTGAGGTAGTCACGCCGAGGATGCGGGAAGAACCATGATGTGTGACGGAGAGAAAGGGTGGAAATAGTGGAGTGCAGAAGACCCAGGTTGTTGTGCATAATGAAAATAGGTACGCCCTCTTGGGAAATGTCCGGGGAGACGATGTTTCCAGTCCGAGCGGCGGACACGTCGGTGGCTCCAATCCTTGAGATGGGACTCGACCGGCGAGACCGACGTCGGGCAGAGCCCTAGCGGTGGGTGACTCCATTGTCCGAGGAGCGGACAGGAGATTCTGTGGCAGCGGACTAGATGCGAGGATATCTGCTGCCTCCCTGGTGCCAGGGTTCAGGATGTCACGTGTCGAATTCAGAACATCCTCGAGAGAGAAGGTGAACAGCCGGCAGTAGGTGTGCACGTAGGCACAAACGACATCGGGAAGAAGAGGAAGGAGGTTCTCAAACATGAGTTCAGAGAGTTGAGAAGAAGACTGAAATGCCAGACTTCATGGGTGGTTATCTCAGAATTGCTTGCAGAACCTCGTGCTAGTGAGGACAGAAACAGGGCGATAGGGGATCTCAATGTGTGGCTGAGGGACTGGAGCAGGGAGCAAGGATTTACATTTATAGACCACTACGATCTCTTCTGGGGTAGGGGTGACCTTTCCAAAGGGACGGGTTACACATTAACTTGAGGGGGATCGATATTCTGGCAGGCAGGTTTTCTAGGGCTACATTTGCGGGTTTAAACTAAATATTGGTGGGGGAGGGATGACAAATTGGGAGTATAAAGATGAAGTTGAAGGGGAAGTGGCTACAGGAAAAATTACAAATGATTCGCGAATTAATGGGAAGGAAAGCTCGAGAATGAACAACAGAGTACGGTCAGGGCCTATTCGAACGATGCGAGGGGGGGGTGAATACGGAGGTCAAAGTGCTGTATATGAATGCGCGAAGTATAAGGAATAAAGTGGACGAGCTTGAGGCTCAGTTAGAAACTGGCAAGTATGATGTTGTGGGAATTACTGAGACATGGCTACAAGAGGGCCAGGGCTCGGAACTGAATATTCAAGGGTATACCTCCTATCAAAAAGGCAGAGAGGTGGGCAGAGTGGGTGGGGTTGCTCTGTTGGTCTGGGATGAAATTCAGTCCCATGCAAGGGGTGACATTGAAACAGGAGGCGTGGAGTCAGTATGGATAGAACTAAGGAATTGTAAGGGTAAAATCCCCTAATGGGACTAATCTACAGGCCCCTAAACAATAGCCTGTACATATGGCGCAAGTTGAATCAGGAGTTAAATTTGGCATGTAGCAAAAGTAATGCTGTGGCTGTGATGCGAGATTTCAACACGCAGGTAGACTGGGAAAATCAGGTTGGTACTGGACCCCAAGAAAGGGACTTTGAAGAGTGCCTGCGTGATGGATTCTTAGAACAGCTTGTATTGGAGGCTATCAGGGAGAAAACAATTCTGTATTTAGTGTTATGTAATGAACCGGATTTGATAAAGGACCTCGAGGTTAATGAGCCATTAGGAGGCAGTGACCATAACATGGTCAAGTTTAATCTACAATTGGAGAGGGAGTAGAGTAGATCGGAGGTGACAGTGTTACAGTTGAATAAAGAGGGCTATGGCGACCATGAGGGAGGTGCTAGCCAAAGATGACTGGAAACATACACTAGCAGGGATGACAGTGGAACAAAAATGGCAGGTGCTTCTAGGAATAATACAGAAGGTGCAGGATCGTTGCAGGAGGAAGAAAGATTCCAAGGGGAGAAAGGGACGAGCATGGCTGACAAGGGACGTCAGAGACAGTATAAAAATTAAAGCGAAGATGAGCGGGAAGCAAGTGGATTGGGTAATATTTAAAGAACAGAAGAAGATAATCAAAAAGTCAATACGGGGAGAAAAGATGAAGTGCGAAGGTAAGCTAGCCAAGAATATACCGCAAGATAGAAAAGGATTCTTTAGGTATGTGAAGAGGTAAACAATAGTTAAGACCAAAGTTGGACACTTGAAGAGAAAAAATGTGAATTTATTATGGGGAACAAGGAAATGGCAGATTTGTTGAAAAGGTACTTTGTCTTCACTGAGGAGGACACAAACAATCTTCCTGATATAATAGTGGCCAGAGGATCTGGGGTGTCGGAGGAACTGATGGAAATCCACATTAGGCAGGAAATGGTGTTGGATAGACTGATGGGACTGAAGGCTGATAAATCCTCAGGGCCTGATGGTCTGCATCCCGGGGTACTTAAGGTAGTGGCTATATAAATCGTGGATGCATTGGTGATAATTTTCAAATGTTCTATGAAATTATGATCAGTCCCTGTGGACTGGAGGGTAGCTAATGTTATCCCACTTTTTAAGAAAGGCGGGAGAGAGAAAACAGGGAAATCTAGACCAGTTAGTCTGACATCAGTGCTGGGGAAGAAGCTGGAGTCAATTATAAAAGATCAGATAGCCGACCATGTGGATAGCAGTAACAGGATCGGCCCGAATCAGCATGGATTTACGAAGGGGAAATCATGCTTGACTAATGTTCTGGAATTTTTTGAAGATTTAACTAGGAAAATGGACAAGGGGGGTGCCAGTGGATGTAGTGTACCTGGACTTTCAGAAAGCATTTGATAAGTCCCCGCATATGAGATTAGTGGCCAAAATTAGGGCACATGGTATTAGGGGTAGAGTGCTGACATGGATAGAGAAATGGTTGTCAGGCAGAAAAACAAAGATTAGGGATTAACCGGTCCCTTTCAGAATGGCAGGCAGTGACTAGTGGGGTACCGCAAGGCTCGGTGCTGGGATCGTACCTATTTACAATATCTATCAATGATTTGGATGAAGGAATTCAAAGTAACATTAGCAAATTTGCAGATGACACAAAGCTGGGTGGCAGTGTGAACTGTGAGGAGGATGCTAAGAGAATGCAGGGTGACTTGTACAGGTTGGGGGAATGGGCAGGTGCATGGCAGATGAAGTTTAATGCGGATACATGTGAGGTTATCCACTTTGGAAGCAAACACAGGAAGGCAGATTACTATCTAAATGGCGTCAAGTTGGGAAAAGAGGAAGTACAACGAGTTCTGGGGGTCCTTGTACATCAGTCCATGAAAGTAAGCATGCAGGTACAGCAGGCAGTGAAGAAAGCGAATGACATGTTGGCCTTTATAACAAGAGGAATCGAATATAGGATCAAGGAGATCCTTCTGCAGTTGTACATAGCCCAAGTGAGACCGGTGTATTGTGTGCAGTGTTGGTCCCCATATTTGAGGAACGACATTCTTGCTATTGAGGGAGTGCAGCGTAGGTATACAAGGTTAATTCCCGGGATGGTGGGACTGTCATATGCTGAGAGAATGGAGCAGCTGGGCGTGTACACTGGAGTTTAGTAGGATGAAAGGGTATTTCATTGAAACATATAAGATTGTTAAGGGTTTGGACACGCTAAAGACAGGAAACATGTTCCCGATGTTGGGGGAGTCCAGAACCAGGGGTCACGGTTTAAGAATAAGGAGTAAGCCATTGAGAACGGAGACGAGGAAACACTTTTTCTCACAGAGAGTGGTGAGTCTGTGGCATTCTCTGCCTCGGAGGGCGGTGGAGGCAGGTTCTCTGGATGCTTTCAAGAGAGAGCTAGATAGGGCTCTTAAAAATAGCGGAGTCGGGGGATATGGGGAGAAGGCAGGAACGGGGTACTGATTTTTGGATGATTAGCCATGATCACATTGAACGGCGGTGCTGGCTCGATGGGCCAAATGGCCTACTCCTGCACCTATTGTCTATTGTCTATTGATTGCTTTGAAGGCTGATATTAAAGTGATATTTACGAAGTCAAGGTATCAGAAAAACACATTGATTACTTGCGATTCCTATGGTGGCCTAATGGTAATGCAGAACATAAGCTCGTTGAATACCGTATGAAGGTACATCTCTTTGGAGCAGTGTCATCACCTAGTTGTACGAATTTCGCATTAATAAATAACACCGATGATAATAAAGCCTACTTTCCAGTGGAAGTGGTAAACACTGTGAAGAACAATTTCTATGTATGATGACTGCTTAAAATCCATGTCTCCAGAGTAGGAACCAATTGAAATGGAAAACATCTGACTTCCCTCTGCAATATGGGAGGATTCGTGCTATTCAAGGGGATCAGCAACAACCATGTTGCATTGGCGAGCATTCTACCAGATGATAGAGCCAAGCAGACCACGGAGTTGCATTTGGACCATGACAACAACCCAAAGGAAATAAGGTTGGGACTGCACTGGTGTATTTAAACAGATGTGTTCAAGTTCAGAATCTCGATTCAAGACCGACCATGTATTTGAAGTGATATGGGTAATATTCCGGACGGCAGAATGAATAACAACTTACACGCAGGTGCCTGGATCACGAGAGAGAAATTTATTACACAACATGTCATGCTTATATTGAGCACCAACTCATGATTATGCATGAATACATTGCACTGCTCTCCTTTTTTAAAATCTAAGTGCTCAGTTACTATGTTGTTGCTGTGATACTTGATTTAAACCAGTATTTATGAAATCTAAAATGAGAAAGATAATATATTTATTTTACATATCTATACATTTTCGTTTAAGTTATACAGTGAGATAACGTACAATCCTAATCTGACTACTGGTTTACAGATCCTGCCTGGTCGTCTAACAGTAACATGTATAACAGGTTTAGATGTTGACTCAACTGTCGGCTTGTTTGGCTCTGTTTTAGTACCCTGACTTTGACCAGAGGAATATGTTTCTATGTCTGTACTAACTGAACGTTGTGTTTCAATCACAGTGGTCTCTTCCAACTCACTTTCAGATAAAAACTCAAGGATTATGACTTCATGCTCTGTTTTGGTTCATCTTTGGGTGGAATCATTTGATCAACATGAACACTTTTGATGCTATCTCCAACTTCAACTCAGTATCTTTTTATTCCATACACTTCCGCTATTTTCCCAACATCCCATTTGTCTCGACTGGACTTGGGAGGACTGAGACACGAACCTTCTCATCTGGCTTGAAGTACGTCTCCTTTTTGTGGGAGTCAAAATAGCGTTTTTGATTTAACAGTTTTTGCTCAACTCTCAAAGCCAAATTAGGTTAAACTAGACAGGCGTATTCTTAGCCTTCTCTTCGTCAACAGTTCTGCAGGTGAGTAACCCGTCGTTGTGTGTTGTGTGGTTCTGTACTTCAGCAAGAAACTAGGCAAACGATGTTTCATGCTGAGCTTTGAACTACACTGCAAAACCTGTTTCTTGAAAGCATCCTTGACAACTCTAAAAAACCTGGCTGGATGTTGTGGGGGAACAAGTGTGTTCCGCTGCATGAACTCCTTGAACCGCTTTGAACGAAACTGAGGCCCGTTATTAGATGTAAGTTCTTCCGGTAAACCACGGCATGCAAAAGTGATCTCTTCTCATCTATGTACGGTCAGTAGTAGTGTTTGACCCCATATGCTTAACCTCAGTCCATTTGGAATGCGTATCTATAAGTACCAGACAGCGATCATTACCCTTTTCACAAAAATCTACACGAACTCTCTGAAAAGGTCTACCTGGACATGCCCTGAGTTGCAGTCGTGTTTTTGGTGGTTTACTCCGGTAATCTTTGCAGACATTACATTTGCTCACCAGAGACTGGATATCACTGTCAATACCAGTCCACTACACTAAACGTCTGGCAATTGACTTCATGTTACTATGCCAGGATGTTCGGCATGAAGTTCATTCATAATTTTGTTTCTCAAAGACTGGGACCACCACTCTGTAACCCCACTTAATGCATCCATGCTCACATGATAATTCATGGCTTCGATTATGGAAAGGCTTCAGCTCTGAGTTCAGAAGTGAGTTCAATCCACTATCGATTTCAGTCTAAACATTCAATGTATGTTCATAGACCCACTTCAACAGTGTCTTCCTCTGATTCTGCTGCAATTTCTGTTGCAGTCACCGGAAAGTCTTCATCTACAACTTGCAGTGTGTCGATTGAGTTCTCACTTCCCACGTCACAGTTTCCATGGGGCAACCGGGACAACGCATCTGCAACTGCGTTGCACTTGGAGCTTCTGTAGGCAAACTTGTAGTGATACTGGTTCAGTAAAATTGCCAGTGCGCTGCATCCTTGATGCCACCATGGAAGTTATAGCTGACTTAGTACCAAGTATCACGAGTAATGGCTTATGATCAGTCACTAGGGTGAATGGTGTGCCGCGAAGGAACTGATGGAATTTCTTGATTCCGAACACGATGCTGGCTGCCTCCTTTTATATCTGTGCATAATTGCGTTCACTCGGTGAATGGGTGCGGGATGCAAAACCAATAGTCTTTTCCTGTCCGTCATTCATTACATGGGAGATCACTGCACCTGCACCATAAGTTGAAGCATCACAAGCAACTTTCATCTCGCGTGTCGTATCGTAGTGAACAATGAGTTTGTCACTTGTCCAGTTTTCCTTGCAAATGTTATATGCACGTTGCTGTTCCTTTCAACACGTCCATTACACATCTCTTTGTAACAGATGATGTAGTGGTTTTAGCACAGTTGCTAAATCTGGAAGGAATCGTGCATAGAACTGCACCATTCGAAGGAATGATCGTAGCTCGGAAACATTGTTAGGTTTTGGAGCATTCACTATTGCTTCCACTTTCGCCTTCACAGGCCGAAGTCCGTTGGCGTCATTTTGAGTCCAAGGTAGACCACATCTGACTGCGCAAATGCACATTTACTTTGTCGCAGTTTGACATTGTGGCAGTTCAGTCTTGTGATAACTTGCTCCAGCATTTCCAGATATTCTACCATGCCCTCAGTGAATATCAGTAGGTCAACCTGGCTGCACACTTAGTGCGGAATGGCTTGTAACATTTTGTCCATGACAGACTGGACATTTTTCGGAGAGGATTTCACACCATCGGGCAGCTTTGTATATGAATACAAGCTCTTATGCGTGTTAATAGTCAAGTACTGCTGACTTTCCTTGTCGACATTGAGTTGGGCGTAAGCGTGATGCAAATTCAGTTTAGTGAAGACTCTTGCTCCGCTAAGTTCTGCGTACAGATCTTGCAAGTTTGGTAACGGATATTGTTCGTCATCAACGGCTTGGTTGTTTGTGACTTTGTAAACACCACATAGTCGAACCGTTTTGTCGGCCTTGCATACGGCCACAATTGGCGTTGCCCAGTTATGCTGGTCTGTCTTCACGAGTACGCCATTCCGCTCTAACCTGTTGAGTTCTTCCTCCACTTGTTGCTTTAATGTATATGGTACAGTTCGTGGTCGGTAATACACAGGTCTCACATCTTGGTTAAGTCGAATGTGTGCTGAGCACCCTATTATTCCCTAGGTACTTTCAGCAAAAATGTTTGCATGTTTGCTTATGACGTTTTCAAGCAGTGATTTGGACAAATCGATGCTGAAAATGTTCTTCCAGTCTAACTCTATTCTACTCAGCCAATCCTTTCCAAACCGGGTTGGTTTATTTCTGTAGCTGGCCACTATGGTTGGCAGTGTTACTTTACAGTGCATGCTTCCGCATGTCGCCAAAACTTCGCCCGAGTAGTTACACAGCTTGACCTTACTCTCAAACAATGGTATTTGTGGGAACTTTGTTTCGTACAGGTCTTTGCTCATGACCGAACAATCTGCTGTCGTGTCAATACACATATCAATTAACTATTCATTAATCAATAGTTTAGTAAGAAAATCCTTGCCTTGGATGGTTGAAGGCTTATCGATGTTGGTTGTTTAAATAGTGTACAACCCCAGTTCATTTCCACCTGAATTCTTCTCCAAGTTGTGAAATCTTCTGGTGTTGTCGCTTGATTCCCGCAGATTGTTGATTTTCTCTTTTAAGCTTGGCCCGACATGCTGAGGCGATATGGCCTTTCATCTGGCAGTTATAGCATTTGGCCATTTTGAACTGACGAAAATGGAGATGAGAGATTAACGTTGCAACGAAAACAACTGGCTGAACTCGGCTCCCCGCAATAATTTGGTTTTGGTCTAGCGCCTCTTGGATTGGACATTGGCGCTGCCTTGTGACTGTAAACGGCCACTGCAGTCCGTGGTGGATGAAACTCGCGAGCATCCTTTGATGCAATATATATTGTGGTACAAACCTTGCATGCTTCCCAAATGTAAGATCTGGAGTGTTCATGACTTTGGACTGAATTCGTTCATCCACTAGACCACAAACAAATCTGTCGCGTAGAGCGCGTCTGAGAAAGGTTCCAAGGTTACAGTGTAAAGTTAAGTTTTTCAAGGCAACAATGTAATCATTGATTGTCTCATTCTGCTTCTGATTCCTAGTGCCAAATTTATAGCTTTCTGCAATTTCCGGAGGCTTTGGGTTGCAGCGCTCCTTCAACGTCTTTATAATGTCATTGCATGGCACGTATTTTGCCTTTATGGGTGCAAGGAGATTCACGAATGTGCCGTACATTTCGGGACCGATGTCCGTGAGCAGAATCGCTTTCATGCGTTCGCAAAAGGGTTTATTTGTTTCAGTCACTATCTCTCCTTCACCACTAATCTCCATTATGTTGTTTACCGTGAAAAAAATGTATGCTCTCTCCATATAGGAGCTGAACGGCTCTCTACTCTTTTCAAAAGTTCCAAGGTTTCCGATGTAGCCGGTGGACGCTGCCAACGTGTCGTTTTTTTTAAACGTTCGTTCAAAAACCCCGATTTCCTGTCTGTTCTGGTGTAACAATTGACCTAACACTTAGCTGTATATAGGCAATATAAATTGAGGAACCTGACAAAAAATCGTATACAATCCCAAGGACGGCATCTTGTCACGTAGACACAACATCGAGATTGCCTGACAAAGTCTCGACGATTTGTCCAGCTGCTGTTTTACACTACTGTCCCCATGCATAGAAGGATCTGCGGCCTCTCCTGTCCAGCTCGCAAAAAACTGCGACACAACTCCGTATTTACTGTTTAAAATGTTAAACCATACTGCATGTTGCAAAACGGTCCTGCACTGTATTTAAAGGATGAGATCACACACTCTATCCCATCCTCGTCACCAATTTTGTTATATTCCGGACGGCAGAATGAATAACAACACTCATGCAGGTTGCCTGGATCACTAGAGAGAGATGTATTACCCAACATTCCATGCTTATATTGAGAACCAACTTATTAACATATACTTGAATATGCATGAATGCATTATAGTATCCCATGCGTGATTGGTTCTGTTTACGACCGCTTTTGATCTAATGCACCATTTACACTGCCAGCCAAGTTGACTTTAAAGGATCTTTGTAAAGAAAAAGTTTGATGGGGTGAGAGGAAAACGTAAACTTCCTCTCACCGATGGACAGATTTTTTGTCAGATCTTAACAAATCTCGGAAGTCGAAGTGGACCGGTGCATGAAACCTACAAGCTTTGGTCGAATCAGATAAGCACAGGTGCATAAACGGTAACATAAACATGCACCACAGGGGATTCCCCACATTCATATCTGTGATGGAAGGCAATAAAGTATAAATCTTCTTCCTCCTTATTCTTCCTCGGATTGGTCAGTTGAACCATCCGCGTGACGCGTATGGGCGATCTAAACTCCCTCGTCGGGGCGATCGAAGCTCCGTCGTCGGGTTGGTCGAAGCTCCTGCGGCTTCGAGCACCAGAAGTCGGTCTCCAACCAAGGGATTGCGAGCTCCACGATGTGAATTCCGCAGGATCCCGCGGTTGGAGCTCCCGAAGACGGTCTCCAGCAAGAGGCTGCCAACTCCTCGATTTTAGACCGCAGAGCGGACGGAGATATGATAAGGGAAAAAAATCACATCTCCGTCGAGGTAAGAGATTAAACAAAAATAAAACAAACTAAAGAACACTAAAATATACATTTAAGACATACTAAAAAAAACAAAGAAGGAAGGGACAGACACTTGTTGGCGAGGGACCTGAAATGCGGTATGATCCAAAAGATTTTTACGTAGGTCACTCACACGTGGTGCACGAAAAGGCAGGCATGATTCAATTTGTTTAACGAATTTACATTTCAGTGATAACGGGGGTGAATCAATCTTGATACAATAAACGGTTTCAAAATCTTCATCCAATATATGCAGCTATGCTGATAATTATTAAAAATATCTGTTCCACCACTGCCGTCCAAATGCAATCAACCTCCTCCAGGTAAAGAGCACATGCAATAGAAACATAGAAACATAGAAAATAGGTGCTGGAGGAGGCTATTCGGCCCTTCGAGCAAGCACCACCATTCATTGTGATCATGTCTGTGCCAGCCTTCTCCCCATATCCCTTGACTCCACTAGCCCCCAGAGCTCTATATAACTCTCTTAAATCCATCCAGTGATTTGGCCTCCACTGCCCTCTGTGGCAGGGAATTTCATAAATTCACAACTCTCTGGGTGAAAACGTTTTTTCTCAGCTCAGTGTTAAATGACCTCCCCTTTATTCTAAGACTGTGGCCCTTGGTTCTGGACTAGCCCAAATTTGGGAACATGTTTCCTGCATCCAGCTTGTCCAGTCCTTTAATAATTTTATATGTTTCTATAAGACCCCTCCCCTCATCCTTCTAAACTCCAGTCTTTCCTCATATGACAGTCCCGCCAACCCAGGGGTCAATCACGTGAACCTACGCTGCACTGCCTCAATCACAAGGATGTTCTTCCTCAAATTAGGAGACCAAAACTGCACACACTCCATATGTGGCTCACCAGAGCCCTATACAACTGCAGAATAACCTCTTTACTCCTAATCTGAAATCTTCTTGGTATGAAGGCCAATATTCCATTAGATTTCTTCACTGCCTGCTGTACCTGCACGCCAACTTTCAGTGACCAGTGTACAAGGACACCCAGGTCTCGCAGCACCCCCCCCCCCTTACCTAACCTAACCCCATTGAGATAATAATCTGCCCCCTTGTTTTTGCCGGCAAAGTGGATAACCTCACATTTATCTAAATTATACAGTATCTGCCACGCTGTCACCCTGCTACCTCCTAACATCCTCTTCACAGTTCACACTGCCACCCAGCTTTGTATCATCCGCAAACTCGCTAGTGTTGCTCCTAATTCCCTCTTCCAAATCATTAATATATATGGTTAACAGTTGCGGCCCCAACACCCCAACACCGACCCTTGCGGAACTCCACTCGCCACTGCCTGCCATTCTGAAAAGGAGCCGTTCACTGCTACTCTTTGCTTCCGGTCTGCCAAGCAATTTTCTATCCATGTCAACACCCTACCCCCAATACCATGTGCTCTAATTTTAGTCACCAGTCTCCCGTGCGGTTCCTTATCAAAGGCTTTCTGAAAGTCTAGATACACTACATCCACTGGCACCCCTTCATCCATTTTACTTGTCACATCCTCAAAAAATTTCAGAAGATTAGTCAAGCATGATTTCCCTTTCATAAATCCATGATGACGGGCTAATCCTTTTACTGCTATCCTAATGCCCCTTTAATACCTCTTTAATAATTGACCCCAGCATCTTTCCCACCACCAAAGTTAGGCTAACTGGTCTGTAATTCCCCGTTTTCTCTCTCGCTCCATTCTTGAAAAGTGGGATAACATCAGCTATCCTCCAATCCACAGGAACTGATCCTGAATCTATTGAACGTTGGAAGATGATTACCAATGCGTCCATTATTTCTAGAGCCACCACTCTGAGGACGCTGGGATGCTGACCATCAGGCCCAGGGGCTTTATCATCCTTCAGTCCCATTAGCCTACCCAATACTATTTCTCGCCTAATGAAAATTTATTTCAGTTCCTCTAACCCCTTGGATCCTCTGTCCTCCAGTACATCTGGGAAATTGTTTGTGTCTTCCCTGGTGAAGACAGATCCAAAGTACCTATTCAACTCTTCTGCAATTTCCTCGTTGCCCATAATAATTTCACCCGTGTCTGCCTTCAAGGGACCCACATTTCACTTTACTACTCTTTTTCCCTTAACATATCTAAAGAAGCTTTTACTGTCCTTCTTTTATATTGCTTTCCAGCTTCCCCTCGTACTTCATCTTTTCAGCCCGTATTGCCCGTTTTGTTTCCTTCCGTTGTCCTATGAAAGTTTCCCAATCCACTGCCTTTCGGCTACTCTTTGCTGTGTTATACATGTTTTCTTTTAGTTGTATTCTATCCCTAACTTCTCGTGTCAGCCACGATTGGCTCCTACTTCCCTTAGAATCTTTCTTCCTTTTTTGAATGAAATGATCCTGCGTCTCTCGGATTATGCCCAGAAATTCCTGCCATTGCTGTTCCACCGTCATTCCTGCTAGGATCCCTTTCCAGTCTACTTTGGCCAGCTCCCCTATCATGCCTTCATAGTCCCCTTTGTTCAACTGCATCACTGTCACTTCCGAATTAACGTTCTCGTTCTCAAATTGCAGATTAAAACTAATCATATTATGATCACTACCTCCAAGCGGTTCCTTTACCTCGAGTTCTCTTATCATATCTGGTTCATTGGTCAACACTAAATCCAGAATTGCCTTTTCTCTGGTCGGCTCCATTACAAGCTGCTCTAAGAATCCATCTGGGAGGCATTCTACACACTTTCTTTCTTGGGCTCCTGAACCAACCTGATTTTCCCAGTCTACCTGCATATTGAAATCACCCATCACCACAGTGGCATTACCTTTGTTACATGCCAGTTTTAGCTGCAAATTACACCCTACCTCCGGGCAACTATTTGGGGGTCTGTAAATAACATCAATTAGTATATTCTTGCCTTTACAATTCCTCAACTCATTCCAAAGTGACTCTAACTCGTCAGTCCCTATGTCTTCCCTCGCAAGGGACTGAATTCCACCCCTCACCAGCAGAGCTACCCCCCTCCTCTGCTTACCTGCCTGTACTTTCTATAGGATGTATAACCCTGAATATTAAGTTCCCAGGCCCGATCCTGCTGCAGCCACGTCTCAGTAATCCCCACAATGTCATATCTACCAACCTCTCACTGAGCCTCAAGCTCATCTACTTTACTTCTTATCCGCATCTACGGGAACCCCACGACTAAGTGTTTTACATCCGTAACACAACATTGTACAACAGGATGAAATTATAATCGGACGATGCTGAGAAACTATTTATCAACGGCATTCACGTAGCTAAACACGCTTAAATGGAGCGAGCCTGTGAAGAGACGGGATTTGAGCCAGTATGTGAGTTCACCCGACATTGTTCGTTTAATGAAGATCGTCTGCTGCACACGGCATTCAGACACGGCTGCTGCGAGGAACGGCACCTCTACGTTGGCAGCGGCTGGTTCAGTGAGCGGAGATCGTATGTCAATCCGGCTGCTTCTGTCTCTTACACAACGGGCCCGAAGAGCGAACAATAATAAATACCGCTTTTTCTCGTGCCTGTCGATACAGTTCATCACAAAATTCACCAACTAGTTGTGCATGCGAGAAGGAATATTCCCAGCATAAAGCGGGAGGGACAGAGGAACTTGAATCGCTGGCGGCTAACTGTGTTTCAGTAAATGGCCCGAGCTGCTGAAATGTTAATTTATAAAATACTGTCTGCCGAGACTCGGATTCGAACCGAGGTTGCTGCGTCCACAACGCAGAGTACTAACCACTATACGATCACGGCCACACACTTCAGCTGTGTCCTGACAACGCCGTCAAAACCACTAACATTGCGGTGACTCACCCACTGATGCTCCTGTGACCAACGATATACCAGCGCTCTGGGTTCTCAGGCAGCATCCTGTCCCGCTGAGTTACACCAGTATTTTATGTCTAAGAGGGAACTTTTGGATGTTAGTGAGGCAACAAAATATATTTATCATGGTATTTCCGTTCCAGAGCATAGCCAGTCTAGTTAAAATCAACTTTGGAGGTTGCATCATAATACAACGTACCAGAGAGTGGTGGCCTATGTTTCGCCCAGGCACAACGTTCTCGTCACTTCCACAGTGTGCACATTAATTTACATCAGCGTTCTTCTCGTCAACGACTCTCGAAGAGCGCATGACGTGAAAAAGCGAACAACCCGCTCTATGGCTAAATTTTGAGTAGCCCTGGTGAACGACATGACGAGATTGGAACCAGTTAAATGTTGTAACATTCACCACTGAGCAACAGAATTACTGGACTGGCGGATGTATCATAAGCATGTACACTGCGAGCCACAATCGAGGCTGGTTTCTACCGAAAATAGACAGAACAAGCTGGAGTAACTCAGCCGGTAAGGCAGCATCTCAGGAGAGAAGGAAGGGTGACGTTTAGTATCGAGACCGTTCTTAAGACTTCTTAATGAGAGCAGACTAACGCTAATCTGAGAGCAGAATAACGCTAAGGCAGCCGATGCACATTATGGATGGATAATCATGGAGGGCCGGGACAATCCTCCAACACTTTCACAGGATGAGGTATGAGATGTATTCGCAGGATTACAGAGGTTATATCGCCAAGGGCAGATTCCGATAGCTTACCTACTTCTTCGTCCTGGTGTTACCAACCTCTGAGTTATTTCCATTTATGTACTCACGATATGGCCCAGAAAGTCGGAATCCACGCACTGGCACTTAGTAACACATATTGCAAAGGAGTGACCCCAACTCTGAACCCAGGCGTCTTCCGATCTACAAAGCTCCAACCTGGAATGCAAACCTGACTTCCATCTCTCTGTCACTCTCTACAGATGCTTTTGACCATCCTTTTCTGTCTGATTCAAATTTCTTGGAATGGATCTGTGCAGTTGCACTGAAGGTTGAGATTTTGTGGTTCTATTCCGTTTAACCCTTGTGTACTAAAATGTTCAATTTAATCTTCACCTGTTTACTCGTTACGCACGTTGGTGCTCCTATTTATTAGTCAGAAACTCGGTTGGAAGTAGAAACGAACTGTCATTTTATCTTCTTCTGTTAACTGATGAAAGTCGGAAACGAGGCCAACACCCGTGATTATTATCAACGGATTGCTGTTCCATTGAACGGAATGCTGTTCCATTGAGGACATCCGATTGTTCTCTTTCTTTCGTGAACAGGGTTTCCCTTCTCCCATCATAGATTCGGCCCCCACTCGTACCTTTTCTGTAACACGCAGCCCTGCCTTTCCTGCCCCATCCACTAGTGGCAACAGAGACAGAGTCCCTCTCGTCCTTACATTTCACCCCATCAGCCTTCGCATACAATACATAATCCTCCGATATTTTCCACACCTCCATGGGAATCCCAATACAAAACACATCTTCCCAGCTCACCCCGTTTCTGCCTTCCGCAGAGACCGTTCTATTCGCAACTCCCTGTTTAACTCGTCCCTTCACAGAGCTGACGTGGATTTTGAAGAAGCAGCATCAAGGAGAAGCAGGAAGAAGCACTGATTTCCTGGAGCCCGTGGGGGATGTGTCAGAGGGGGAAAACAGTCGAAAAAGAGCGGCAAAACGCAGACAGACTTAACACGGAGCTGACGTGGATTTTGAAGAAGCAGCAACAAGGAGAAGCAGGAAGAAGCACTGATATGGCTAGAGCCCCTGGGGAAGGAGAGGAAGTCACAAGGGACAAACAGTTTAAACCTGAGGAATTTGGTTTGCAAATGGGTAAATTGGTAAATTAGGCAATTTATCAGTGAATATAAATTGAAGAGGTAACTAGGGAAATTGATGAGGGTAAAGCGGTGGATGTTGTCTATATGGACTTCAGTAAGGCCTTTGAAAAGATTCCACATGGAAGGTTGGTTAATAAGGTTCAATTGTTAGGTATTAATAGTGGAGTAGCAAGATGGATTCAACAGTGGCTGAATGGGAGATACCAGAGATTAATGGTGGTTAACTGTTTGCCAGGTTGGAGGCCGGTGACTAGTGGTGTGTCTCAGGAATCGGTGTCAGGTCCACTGGTGTTTGTCATATACATCAATGATCTGGATGATGGTGTGGTAAATTGGATTAGTAAGTATGCAGATGATACTATGATAGATGGTGTTGTGGATAATGAAGTGGATTTTCAAAGGCTACAGAGAGATTTAGGCCTTTTGGAAGAGAGGGCTGAAGAATGGCAGATGGAGTAAAATGCTGATAAGTGTGAGGTGCTACATCTTGGTAGGACAAATCAAAATAGGACGTGCTTGGTAAATGGTAGCGAATTGAGGATTGCAGTAGAACAGAGGGATCTAGGAATAACTGTGCATAGTTCCCTGAAGGTGGAATCTCATGTAGATAGGGTGGTAAAGAAAGCTTTTGGTGTGCGGGCCTTTACAAATCAGAGCCTTGAGAATAGAAGTTGGGATGTAATGTTAAAAATGTACAGGGCATTCGTGAGGCCAATTCTGGAATATGGTGTTCAATTCTGGTCGGCAAATTATAGGAAAGATGTCAAAAAAATTGAGGGAGTACAGAGGACGTGAATGTTGCCTGGGTTTCAGCGCCTAAGTCACGGAGACAGGTTGAACAAGATAGGTATATATTCTTTGGAGCGCAGAAGGTTAAGGGCGGGACTAGATAGAGGTCCTTAAAATTATGAGAGGGATAGACAGAGTTGACGTGGATAATCTTTTTCCATTGAGAGTAGGGAAGATTGAAACAAGAGGACATGATTTGAGAATTAAGGGACAAGTGTTTAGTGGTAACATGACGGGGAACTTCTTTACTCAGAGAGACGTAGCTGTGGATACTCCATTGTGAGAGGCACGGAGAGGGGTTTCGGCGGCAACAGACGGGATTCGAGGATGTTAGTGCGTGTTAGTTTTTTCCTTTTTTTTGTTTTTTTAATGTGTCTCAATGTGTGTTTTAATGTCTCTTTGTGTGTCTTTTGTGGGGGGTGGTGTAGGGGGGGGGCGGGTAAAGGGGAAACCGCTTCGGTCGCCTCTTCCACGGAGAGGCGCCATTTTTCCATGTCCCCTCCCCCGTGGCCTAACAGCAATGATCGTTGCGGCCTTTCCCGGAGACGCGCGCTCGTCTTCAGCTTCAGCATCGGGCACAGCGAGGACTCTTTCGTCGCGGAGAGGGCGAGCGCTAGCCGGAGGCCGCCGGAGGGGAGCGCTCCGTTCGCTGGCCCGCGGCAGCCTGAAGCCGCGGTCTGCAGAGCTCCAGCTGCCGGCGTCCTCGGCCTGGGATCCCTCGTAGGTGACCCGGGAGGAGAAGAGCTCCGACCGCCGGCCCGCGGCATACTTCTAACGCGGGCGCGGCGTGGACTTACCATCCTGAGCTCGGTCCCTCGCCGGGATCCATGGAGAGGAGCTCCGACCGCCGGCCCTGCGGTCTGCGGTGCTTCTGGCTGCGGCGCGGCGGCGACTTTAAATCTTCTACCGCCGGCCTGCGGCCTACACCAACTTGAAGCCGCGTTCTCCGGTGGGGAGGCACCGATTCAGGACTTATCTGGACTTACCATGTCTGAACATCTGGACGACCGCAGCGGCGACTGCGGAGGGTCGAGGTAGCGACCACGGGGGGGAATGGAGGAGGACTGGCCAATTTTTGTGCCTCACACCACAGTGATGAATGGTGTGGTGGATGTTTGTGTAAATTATTATTGTGTATTGTGTGGTCTTTTTTTATTGTACCGCTGCTGGCAAATTCATTTCACTTGCACTTTATGTGCAAGTGACGAATACAATTTGACTTGACTTGACTTAGTGTGCTGCCTCCCGGGTGCCAAGATCCAGGATGTCACGGACAGAGTGCAGAAAATCCTCAACGGCGAAGGTGAATAGACGGAAGTTGTAGTGCATGTTGGCACAAACGATGTCGGAAAGAAGGGGATGAATATTCTGAAGCGTGAATTTAGAGAGCTCGGAAATGTGCTGAAAAGCAGGACCTCCAGGGTGGTTATCTCCGGTTTGCTTCCAGTTCCCCGTACTGGCGAGAGCAGGAAAAGGGAGATACAGGACGTGAATGTGTGGCTGGGGAACTGGTGCAGGGGGCAGGGTTTTAGATTGTTAGACCACTGGGATCTGTTTTGGAATAAAGGGGAACTGTACAAAATGGACGGATTGCACCTTAACAGGTGGGGGAACCGGCATTCTGGCAGGCAGGTTTGCCACTGCGCAGGTGGTTTCAATCTAAATAAGGGGGGGGGGCGGTGTCAAATGGGATAGTGAAGGGTGGAGTTAAAGGGGAAGGGAGTTAAGGGATAGTTAATGACGCCGAATTAAAGTGAAAGAAAGCTCACAAAGGGATAGGAGAGTATGGCCCAGTGTACTAGGGATCGATGTGAATGGTGAGTTGCGTAAGGAATTAAACGTACTGTATTTGAATGCGCGAAGTATAAGAAGTAAAGAAGATGAGCTTGAGGCTCAGATAGAGGTTGGTAGATATGACATTATGGGGATTACCGAGACGTGGCTGCAGGAGGATTGGGTCTGGGAACTTAATATTCAGGGTTATACATCCTATAGAAAGGACACGCAGCTGGGCAGAGGAGGTGGGGTAGGTATTCTGGTGAGGAATGGAATTCAGTCCCTTGCGATGGAAGGCATAGGGCCTGACGAGGTAGAGTCACTATGGATTGAGTTGAGAAATTGCAAAATCAAGAAGACACTAATTAGTGTTATCTACAGACCCCCAAATAGTAGCCCGGATGTAGGGTGTAAGTTGCAGCAGGAGTTAAAACTGGCATGTAACAAAGGTAATCGAAAAGACAGACATGTGGGCAGAGCGGGTAGGGTTACCCTGTTGGTGAGGAATGAAATTCAGTCCCTTGCAAGGGGTGACATTGAAACGTAGAAACATAGAAATATAGCAAATAAGTGCAGGAGTAGGCCATTCGGCCCTTCGAGCCTGCACCGCCACTCAATATGATCATGGCTGATTATCCAACTCTGTATCCTGTACGTGCCTTCTTTCCATACCCCCTGATCCCTTTATCCAAAAGGGTCACATCGACTCCCTCGTAAATATAACCAATGAACTGGCATCAACTACGCTCTGTGGCAGATAATTCCACAGATTCACCACTCTGTGTGAATTTTTTTTCTCATCCCGTTCATAAAAGGCTTCCCCCTTATCCTTAAAATGTGACCCCTTGTTCTGGACTTCCCCAACATCGGGAACAATCTTCCCGCATCTAGCCTGTCCAACCCCTTAAGAAATTTGTAAATTTCTATAAGATCCCCCCTCAATCTTCTAAATTCTAGCATATACAAGCCGAGTCTATCCAGTCTTTCTTCATATGAAAGTCCTGCCATCCCAGGAATCAGTCTGGTGAACCTTCTCTGTACTCCCTCTATGGCAGATTAGGAGACCAAAACTGTACGCAATACTCCAGGTGTGGTCTCACCAAGGCCCTGTACAACTGCAGTAGAACTTCCCTGCTCCTATACTCAAATCATTTTGCTATGAATGGTAACATACCATTCGTTTTCTTCACTTCCTGCTGCACCTCATGCCTACTTTCAATGACTGGTGTACCATGACACCCATGTCTCGTTGCATCTCCCCTTTTCCTAATCGGCCACAATTCAGATCACAGTCTACAATCCTGCTCTTGCCACCAAAGTGGATAACCTTAAATTTATCCACATTGAATAATACAAAAACAGGAGATGTGGAGTCAGTAGGGATAGAACTAAGTAATTGTAAGGGTAAAAATACCCTAATGGAACTAATCTACAGGCCCCCAAACAGCAGCCTGGACATAGGGCGCAAGTTGAATCAGGAGTTAAAATTGGCATGTAGTATTGGCTGTGGTTGTTATGGGAGATTTCAACATGCAAGTAGACTGGGAAAATCAGATTGGTAATGGGTCCCAAGAAAGGGACTTTGTAGAGTGCCTTCGTGACGGATTCTTTGAACAGCTTGTATTGGAGCCTACCGGGGAGAAGGCAATTCTGGATTTATTGTTATGCAATGAACCGGATTTGATAAAGGACCTCGAGGTTAACGAGCCATTAGGAAGCAGTGACCATAACATGGTCAGGTTTAATCTACAATTGGAGAGGGAGAAGAGTAGATCGGATGTGTCAGTGTTGCACTTGAATAAAGGGGACTATGGGGCCATGAGGGAGGAGCTGGCCAAAGTTGACTGGAAGTATACACTAGCAGGGATAACAGTGGAATAAAAATGGCAGGCGTTTCTAGGAATAATACAGAAGGTTCAGGATCAGTTCATTCCTACGAGGAAGAAAGATTCCAAGGGGAGAAAGGGACGACCATGGCTGACAAGGGACGTCAGGAACAGTCTAACAATTAAATGGAAGAAGTACAATGTAGCAAAGGTGAACTGGAAGCAAGAGGATTGGGTAATGTTTAAAGAACAACAGAAGATAACCAAAAAGACAATACGGGGAGAAAAGATGTGGTACGAAGGTAAGCTAGCCAAGAATATAACGCAGGATAGTAAAAGCCTCTTTAGGTATGTGAAGAGGAAAAACCTGTTAAGACCAAAGTTGGACACATGAAGACCGAAAAAGGTGAATTCATTATAGGGAACAAGGAAATGGTAGATGAGTTGAACAGCTACTTTGGATCTGTCGTCTCTAAGTAGGCTACAAACAATCTTTCTGATATAGTAGTGGCCAGAGGATCTGGGGTGACAGAGGAACTGAAGGAAATCCACATTAGGCAGGAAATGGTGTTGGATAGACTGATGGGACAGAAGGCTGATAAATCCCCAGGACCTGATGGTCTGCATCCCCGTGTACTTAAGGAAGTGTCTCTAGAAATCGTGGATGCATTGGTGACAATTTTCCAATGTTCTATAGACTCGGGATCAGTTGATGTGGATTGGAGGGTAGCTAATGTTATCCCACTTTTTAAGAAAGGCGGGAGAGACAAAATGGGGAATTATAGACCAGTTAGGCTGACCAGTTGGGGAAGATGCTGCGCTCAATTATAAAAGATGAGATAGCCGTACATTTGGAAAGCTGTACAATGATCGGTCCGAGTCAGCATGGATTTACGAAGTGGAAATCATGCTTGAATAATCTTCTGGAATTTTTTGAAGATGTAACTAGGAAATTGGACAAGGGAGAGCCAGTGGATGTAGTGTACCTGGACTTTCAGAAAGCATTTGATAAGGTCCCACATAGGAGATTATTGGGCAAAATTAGGCAACATGGCATTGGTATTGGGGGTAGATTACTGAAATGGATAGAGATATGTTTGGCAGACAGGAAACAAAGAGTAGGGATTCACGGGTCACTTTCAGAATGTCAGGCAGTGACTAGTGACGTACCGCAAGGCGCGGTGCTTGGACCGCAGCTATTTACAATATTCACCAATGATTTGGATGAAGGGATTCAAAGTAACATTAGCAAATTTGCAGATGACACAAACCTGGTTGGCAGTGTGAACTGTGAGGAGGATGGTATGATAATGCAGGTGAATGGACAGGTTGGGGGAGTGGGCAGATGCATGTCAGATGAAGTCTAATGCGGATAAATGTGAGGTTATCCACTTGGGTAGCAAAAACAGGAAGGCAGACTACTATCTAAATGGCGTCAAGTTGGGAAAAGAGGAAGTACAACGGGAACCGAGGGGTCCTTGTACACCATTCTATGAAATAAAGCATGCAGGTACAGCAGGCAGTGAAGAAAGCGAACGGCATGTTGGCCTTTATAACAAGAGGAATCGAATACAGGAGCAAAGAGATCCTTCTGCAGTTGTACAGAGCCCTAGTGAGACAACACATGGAGATTTGTTCCCGTAATTGTGAAGTTTTGGTCCACTAATTTGAGGAAGGACATTCTAGCTATTGAGGGAGTGCAGCGTAGGTTTACAAGGTTAACCCCCGGGATGGCGGGACTGTCCTATGCTGAGAGAATGGAGCAGCTGGGCTTGTACACTCTGGAGTTTAGAAGGATGAGAGTGGATCTCATTGAAACATATAAAATTGTTAAGGGCCTGGAGACACTAGAGGCAGGAAACATGTTCCCGATGTTGGGGGAGTCCAGAACCAGGGGCCACAGTTTAAGAATAAGGAATAAGCCATTTAGAAGGGAGACGAGGAAATACTTGTTCTCACAGAGATTGATGAGTCTGTGGAATTCTCTGCCTCGGAGTGGTGAGGAGGCAGGTTCTCCGGATGCTTTCAAGAGAGAGCTAGATAGGGCTCTTAAAATAGCGGAGTCAGGGGATAAGTGGGGACGGCAGGAACGTGGTACTGATTGTGGATGATCAGCCATGATCACATTGAATGGCGGTGCTGTCTCGAAGGGCCAAATGGCCTAATCCTGCACCTATTGTCTATTGTCTATTGTCTATTAATGCCACTGTGGTGATGGGGGATTTCAATATAGAAACATAGAAAATATGTGCAGGAGTAGGCCATTCGGCCCTTCGAGCCTGCACCGCCATTCAATATGACCATGGCTGATCATCCAACTCAGTATCCCGTACCTGCCTTCTCTCCATACCCCCTGATCCCTTTTGCCACAAGGGCCACTCCTAACTCCCTCTTAAATATAGCCAATGAACTGGCCTCACCTGACTTCTGTGGCAGAGAGTTCCAGAGATTCACCACTCTCTGTGTGAAAAAAGTTGTTCTCATCTCGGTCCTAAAGGATTTCCCCTCTATCCTTAAGTTGTGACCCCTTGTCCTGGACTTCCCCAACATCGGGAACAATCTTCCTGCATCTAACCTGTCCAACCCCTTAAGAATTGTGTAAGTTTCTATAAGATTCCCCCCTCAATCTCCTAAATTCTAGCGAGTACAAGCCGAGCCTATCCAGTCTTTCTTCAAATGAAAATGCTGACATCCCAGGAATCAGTCTGGCGAGCCTTCTCTGCACTCCCTCTATGGCAATAATGTCCTTCCTCAGATTTGGAGACCAAAACTGTACGCAATACTCCAGGTGTGGTCTCACCAAGACCCTGTACAACTGCACTAGAACCTCCCTGCTCCTATACTCAAATCCTTTGCTATGAATGCTAACATACCATTCGCTTTCTTCACTGCCTGCTGCACCTGCATGCCTACTTTCAATGACTGGTGTACCATGACACCCTGGTCTCGTTGCATCTCCCCTTTTCCTAATCGGCCACAATTTAGATAATAGTCTGCTTTCTTGTTTTTGCAACCAAAATGGATAACCTCACATTTAGCCACATTATACTGCATCTGCCATGTATTTGCCCACTCACCCAACCTATCCAAGTCACCTTGCAGCCTCCTAGCATCCTCCTCACAGCTAACACTGCCCCCCAGTTTAGTATCATCCGCAAACTTGGAGATGTTGCTTTCAATTCCCTCGTCCAAATCATTAATATATATTGTAAATAGCTGGGGTCCCAGCACTGAGCCTTGCGGTACCCACTAGTCACTGCATGCCATTCTGAAAAGGACCCGTTTACTCCTACTCTTTGCTTCCTGTTTGCCAGCCAGTTCTCTATCCGCATCAATACTGAACTCCCTGTACCGTGTGCTTTAAGTTTGTATACTAACCTTGTCGAAAGCCTTCTGAAAGTCCAGATATTACACATCCACTGGTTCTCCCCTATCCACTCTACTAGTTACATCCTCGAAAAATTATATAAGATTCGTCAGACACGATTTACCTTTCGTAAATCCATGCTGACTTTGTCCAATGATTTCACCACTTTCCAAATGTGCTGCTGTCCCATCTTTAATAACTGACTCTAGCAGTTTCCCCACTACCGATATTAGACTAACTGGTCTGTAATTCCCCGTTTTCTCTCTCCCTCCCTTTTTAAAAAGTGGGGTTACATTAGCTATCCTCCAATCCTCAGGAAGTACTCCAGAATCTAAAGAGTTTTGAAAAATTATCACTAATGTATCCACTATTTCTGGAGCTACTTCCTTGAGTACTCTGGGATGCAGCCTATCTGGCCCTGGAGATTTATCGGCCTTTAATCCATTCAATTTACCTAACACCACTTCCCGGCTCACCTGGATTTCACTCAGTTCCTCCATCTCCTTTGACCCGCAGGTAGATATGCAGGTAAACTGTGAAAATCAGGTTGTTTAGGACTCAGTTAGAGGCTCAGTTAGAGGTTGGTAGATATGACATTGTGTTGATTACTGAGACGTGGCTGCAGGACGATCGGGCCTGGGAACTTAATATTCAGGGTTATACATCCGAAAGAAAGGACCGGCAGGTGCGCAGAGGAGGTGGGGGGTGGGGGTGGTAGCTCCGCTGGTGAGGGATGAAATTCAGTCCCTTGCGAGAGAAGACATATGGACTGACGAGGTAGAGTCACTGTGGATTGAGTTAAGGAATTGTAAAGGCAAGAAGACACCAATTGGTGTTATGTACAGACCCCCAAATGGTAGCCCGGATGTAGGGTGTAATTTGCAGCAGGAGTTAAAACTGGCATGTAACAAAAGTAATGCCACTGTGGTGATGGGGGATTTCAATATGCAGGTAGACTGGGAAAATCAGCTTGGTTCAGGACCCCAAGAAAGAGAGTTTGTAGAATGCCTCCGAGATGGATACTTAGAGCAGCTTGTAATGGAGCCGACCAGAGAAAAGACAATTCTGGATGTAGTGTTGTCCAATGAACCAGATATGATAAGAGAACTCGAGGTAAAGGATCCGCTTGCAAGTACTGATCATAATATGAATAGTTTTAATCTGCAATTTGAGGAGGAGAACGTTTAATAGGAATTCGCAGTGATGCAGTAGAACAAAGGGGACTATGAAGGCACGAGAGGGGAGCTGGCCAAGGTAGAGTCATAGATACATAGATACATAGAAAATAGGTGCAGGAGTAGGCCATTCGGCCCTTCGAGCCTGCACCGCCATTCAATATGATCATGGCTGATCATCCAACTCAGTATCCCGTACCTGCCTTCTCTCCATACCCCCTGATCCCTTTAGCCACAAGAGCCACATCTAACTCCCTCTTAAATATAGACAATGAACTGGCCTCAACTACCCTCTGTGGCAGAGAGTTCCAGAGATTCACCACTCTCTGTGTGAAAACGTTTTTCCTCATCTCGGTCTTAAAGGATTTCCCCCTTATCCTTAAGCTGTGACCCCTTGTCCTGGACTTCCCCAACATCGGGAACAATCTTCCTGCATCTATCCTGTCCAACCCCATAAGAATTGTGTACGTTTCTATAAGATCCCCTCTCAATCTCCAAAATAGTAGCGAGTATAAGCCAAGTCTATCCAGTCTTTCTTCATATGAAAGTCCTGACATCCCAGGAATCAGTCTGGTGAACCTTCTCTGCACTCCCTCTATGGCTATAATGTCCTTCCTCAGATTTGGAGACCAAAACTGTACGCAATACTCCAGGTGTGGTCTCACCAAGACCCTGTACAACTGCAGTAGAACCTCCCTGCTCCTATACTCAAATCCTTTTGCTATGAAAGCCAACGTACCATTCGCTTTCTTCACTGCCTGCTGCACCTGCATGCCTACTTTCAATGACTGGTGTACCATGACACCCAGGTCTCGCTGCATCTCCCCATTTCCTAATCGGCCACCATTTAGATAATAGTCTGCCTTCCCGTTTTTGCCACCAAAGTGGATAACCTCACATTTATCCTCATTATACTGCATCTGCCAAACATTTGCCCACTCACCCAGCCTATCCAAGTCACCTTGCATTCTCCTGGCATCCTCCTCACAGCTAACACTGCCCCCGAGCTTAGTGTCATCCGCAAACTTGGAGATGTTGCTTTCAATTCCCTCATCCAGATCATTAATATAAATTGTAAATAGCTGGGGTCCCAGCTCTGAGCCTTGCGGTACCCCACTAGTCACTGCCTGCCATTGTGGAAAGGACCCGTTTACTCCTACTCTTTGCTTCCTGTTTGCCAGCCAGTTCTCTATCCACATCAATACTGAACCCTCAATACCGTGTGATTTAAGTTTGTATCCTAATCTCTTATGTGGTACCTTGTCGAAAGCCTTCTGAAAGTCCAGATACAACACATCCACTGGTTCTCCCCTATCCACTCTACTAGTTACATCCTCGAAAAATGCTATAAGATTCGTCAGACACGATTTACCTTTCGTAAATCCATGCTGACTTTGTCCAATGGTTTCACCACTTTCCAAATGTGCTGCTATCCCATCTTTAATAACTGACTCTAGCAGGTTCCCCAATACCGATGTTAGACTAACTGGTCTGTAATTCCCCGTTTTCTCTCTCCCTCCCTTCTTAAAAAGTGAGGTTACGTTTGCTACCCTCCAATCCTCAGGAACTACTCCAGAATCTAAAGAGTTTTGAAAAATTATCACTAATGCATCCACTATTTCTGGAGCTACTTCCTTAAATACTCTGGGATGCAGCATATCTGGCCCTGGTGATTTATCGGCCTTTAATCCATTCAATTTACCCAACACCACTTCCCGACTAACCTGGATTTCACTCAGTCCCTCCATCTCCTTTGACCCGCGGCCCCCTGCTATTTCCGGTAGATTATTTATGTCTTCCTTAGTGAAGACGGAACCAAAGTAGTTATTCAATTGGTCCGCCATATCCTTGTTCCCCATGATCAATTCACCTGTTTCTGACTGCAAGGGACCTACATTTGTTTTAACTAATCTCTTTCTCTTCACATACCTATAAAAACTTTTGCAGTCAGTTTTTATGTTCCCTGCCAGTTTTCTTTCATAATCTATTTTCCCTTTCCCATTTAAGCCCTTTGTCCTCCTCTGCATGTCTCTGAATTTCTCCCAGTCCTCTGGTATGCTGCTTTTTCTGGCTAATTTGTACGCATCATATTTTCCTTTGATACTATCCCTGATTTCCCTTGTTATCCACGGATGCACTACCTTCCCTGATTTATTCTTTTGCCAAACTGGGATGAACAGTTTTTGTAGTTCATCCATGCAGTCTTTAAATGCCTTCCATTGCATATCCACCGTCAACCCTTTTAGAACGAATTGCCAGTCAATCTTGGCCAATTCACGTCTCATACCCTCAAAGTTACCTTTCTTTAAGTTCAGAACCGTTGTTTCTGAATTAACAATGTCACTCTCCATCCTAATGAAGAACTCAACCATATTATGGTCACTCTTGCCCAAGGGGGCACGCACAACAAGACTGCTAACTAACCCTTCCTCATTACTCAATACCCAGTCTAGAATAGCCTGCTCTCACTTTGGTTCCTCTACATGTTGGTTTAGATAACTATCCCGCATACATTCCAAAACACCCTCTTCCTCAGCACCACTGCCAATTTGATTCACCCAATCTATATTTAGATTGAAGTCACCCATTATAACTGTTTTGCCTTTGTTGCACCCATTTCTAATTTCCTGTTTGATGCCATCCCCAACTTCACTACAACTGCTAGGTGGCCTGTACACAACACCCACGAGCGTATTCTGCCCCATAGTGTTTCGCAGCTCTACCCATACCGATTCCACATCCTCCAAGCTAATGTCCTTCCTTTCCACTGCGTTAATCTCCTCTCTAACCAGCAACGCTACCCCACCTCCTTTTCCTTTCTCTCGATCCCTCCTGAATATTGAATATCCCGGGATGTTCAGCTCCCAGCCTTGGTCACCCTGCAGCCATGTCTCCGTGAGTATATCATACTCATTAATAGCTATCTGCACGTTCAACTCATCCACCTTATTACGAATGCTCCTTGCATTGAGACACTAAGCCTTCAGGCTAGTTATTACAACGATCTTACCCCTTATACTATTATGTTGAAAAGTGGCCCTTTTTGATTTTTGCCCTGGAATTGTCTGCCTGCCACTTTTACTTTTCACCTTGCTACCGATTGTTTCCGCCCGCATTTTACACACCTCTGTTTCTCTGCTCACCCATTTAAGAACCCCACAACCTCTTATTCTCTGTTTATTATTGATTTCTTCTTTCCCCCCTACATGTTGGGTCTGAGTGCTTTCCTTCTCTGCCTCCTGCCTCACACACTGTCTAATAGCTTTCTCTATTTGAGTCCCTCCCCCAACCATTCTAGTTTAAAGTCTCCCCAGTAGCCTTTGCAGATCTTCCCGCCAGGATATCGGTCCCCCTCAGGTTCAAGTGCAACCCATCCTTTTTGTACAGGTCGCACCTTCCACAAAAGAGGTCCCAATGATAGAGAAATTTAAATCCCTGCCTTCTGCACCAGTCCTTCAGCCACGCATTTATCCTCCACCTCGCTCCATTCCTACTCTCACTGTCGCGTGGCACAGGCAGTAATCCCTAGATTGTTACCTTTGCTGTCCTTCTCTTTACCTCCCCTCCTAACTCCCTAAATTCTCCTTTCAGGACCTGTTCTCTTTTTTTACCTATGTCATTGGTACCTATATGTACCACGACCTCGGGCTCCTCTCCCTGCCCTTTCAGGATATCTTGGACACTTTGAGACACATCACAGAGCCTGGCCACAGGGAGGTAAACTACAATCCGTGTCTCCCGACTGCGTCCACAGAATCGCCTGTCTGACCCCCCGAACTATAGTGTCCCCTATTAGTATTGCCCTCCTCTTCTTTTCCTTACCTTTCTGAGCAACAGTTCTGGTCTCTATACCGGAGGCCCGGCCGCTGTCGCTACCCCCAGGTAGGCTGTCCCCCCCAACAGTGCTCAAACAGGATTACTTATTGTCAAGGTATACAGCCACCGGGGTACTCTCTAGTCACTGCCTGTGCCCCTTGCCTCTCCCAACCGTGATCCACTTGCCTGCCTCCTGTGGTCTTGGAGTGACCACCTCCCTGTAACTCCTCTCAATGACTTCCTCGCTCTCCCTGACCAGTCGGAGGTCATCGAGCTGCTGCTCCAGGTTCCTAATACGGTCCCTTAGGAGCCCCATCTCGATACACCTGGCGCAGATGTGGACGTCTGGAGGGCTATCAGACTCCATGACTTCCCACATCTGACATCCAGAACAGTAAACTGCCCGGGCCCTCATACTCCCCTTACCTAGGATACAATACAAAACAAACTGCTACAATACAAAACAAACTGCTACAATACAAAACAAACTGCTACAATACAAAACAAACTGCTACAGTACAGTACCATCAGCAGGGATCGGACTCCCAATCAGCTGGGATCTGACTCCCAATCAGCTGCTCCCTCTTGTCTGCTTCCACCAATCAGCGGCTTCCTTAAGCCCACTTGTTTTTGAAGTGCGAGTGGAATTTGGAACGTTGCAGATTTCGGTTCCTCCTCCCTCTGCGACCGACCTCTCCAACGGCTCACCGCCATTTCTGCAAGGGACCCTTGCAGAAATGGCGGTGGAACAGCAATGGCAGGAATTTCTGGGCATAATCCGGAAGACGCAGGATCATTTCATTCCAAAAAGGAAGAAAGATTCTAAGGGGAGTAGGAAGGAACCGTGGCTGACAACAGAAGTTGGGGATAGAATAAAAATAAAATAATAGATATATAACACAGCAAAGAGTAGCCGGAAGCAAGAGGATTGGGAAACTTTCATAGGACAACAGAAGGAAACAAAACGGGTAATACGGGCTGAAAAGATGAAGTACGAAGGGAAGCTGGACAGGAATATAAAGAAGGACAGTAAAAGCTTCTTCGATATGTTAAGGGAAAACGTGTAGCAAAGTCAAACGTGGGTCCATTAAAGGCAGACACCGGTGAAATTATTATGGGCAACAAGGAAATGGCAGAAGAGTTGAATAGGTACTTCTAATCCGTCTTCACTAAGGAAGACACAAACAATCTCCCAGATGTACTGGATGA
Organism: Malacoraja senta; assembly: GCA_038087875.1. Classification (NCBI taxonomy): domain Eukaryota; kingdom Metazoa; phylum Chordata; class Chondrichthyes; order Rajiformes; family Rajidae; genus Malacoraja; species Malacoraja senta. The sequence goes on along the minus strand of CM075981.1, from coordinate 7,435,990 downwards.
CAGAGGATCTAAGGGGATAGAGGAACTGAAAGAAATTTTCATTAGGCGAGAAATAGTATTGGGTAGGCTATTGGGTCTGAAGGATGATAAATCCCCTGGGCCTGATGGTCTGCATCCCCGGGTCCTCAGGGAGGTGGCGCTAGAAATATTGGTCGCATTGGTGATCATTTTCCAATGTTCAGTAGATGCAGGATCAGTTCCTGTGGATTGGAGGATAGCTAATGTTATCCCACTTTTCAAGAAAGGACCGAGAGAGAAAACGGGGAATTACAGACCAGTTAGCCTGACGTCGGTGGTGGGAAAATGCTGGTGTCAAATATTAAAGAGGTAAGAATGGGGCATTTGGATAGCAGTAAAATGATTAGTCCAAGTCAACATGGATTTATGAAAGGGAAATCATGCCTCACTAATCTTCTGGAATTTTTTGAGGATGTGACAAGTAAAATGGATGAAGGGGTGCCAGTGGATCTAGTGTATCTAGACTTTCTGAAAGCCTTTGATAAGGAACCGCACGGGAGACTGGTGACTAAAATTAGCGCACATGGTATTGGCGGTAGGGTGTTGACATGGATAGAAAATTGGTTGGCAGACCGGAAGCAAACAGTAGGAGTGAACGGCTCCTTTTCAGAATGGCAGGCAGTGGCGAGTGGAGTGCCGCAAGACTCGGTGTTGGGGCCGCAACTGTTTACCATATATATTCATGATTTGGAAGAGGGAATTAGGAGCAAGTTTGCGGATGACACAAAGCCAGGTGGCAGTGTGAACTGTGAAGAGGATGTTAGGAGGTTGCAGGGTGACCTGTAAAGGTTGAGTGAGTGGGCAGATACGTGGCAGATGCAGTAGAATATAGATAAATGTGAGGTTATCCACTTTGGCGGCAAAAACAAGGGGGCAGATTATTATCTCAATGCGGTTAGGTTAGGTAAGGGGGAGGTGCAGCGAGACCTGGGCGTTCTTGTACACCGGTCACTGAAAGTTGTCTTACAGGGACAGCAGGCAGTGAAGAAAGCTAATGGAATGTTGGCCTTCATAACAAGAAGATTTCAGTATATGGGTAAAGAGGTTCTTCTGCAGTTGTATAGGGCTCTGCTGAGACCACATCTAGAGTATTGTGTACAGTTTTGGTCTCCTAATTTGAGGAAGGACATCCTTGTGATTGAGGCAGTGCAGCGTAGGTTCACGAGATTGATCCCTGGGATGGCGGGACTGTCATATGAGGAAAGATTGAAAAGACTAGGCTTGTATTCACTGGAGTTTAGAAGGATGAGAGGAGATCTTATAGAAACATATAAAATTATAAAAGGACTGGACAAGCTAGATGCAGGAAAAATGTTCCCAATGTTGGGCGAGTCCAGAACCAGGGGCCACAGTCTTAGAACAAAGGGGAGGTCATTTAGAACTGAGGTGAGAAGACACGTTTTCCCCCAGAGAGTTGTGAATTTCTGGAATTCGCTGCCACAGAGCGCAGTGGAGGGCAAGTCACTGGATGGATTTAAGAGAGAGTTAGATAGAGCTCTAGGGGCCAGTGGATTCAAGGGATATGGGGAGGAGGCAGTCACTGGTCATCGGTCCAATCCCATTATATTTGGGTTGGCCACAATTTAGAACACTAACATGTGGACCTGCCCTTACCAATTCTATAACCACGTAAATGCCAACAAATCTATAGTCAGTGGTCCTAAAACTATCGCACACTAGCACGTGTTCAATTCGTGAAACAAAGATGAATAATTGACCTCTCCGTTTTAGACCTCTAAATATTTTTCGAGAAAACGTTCCTGATTACAATTTACAAATTGTCACCCCATCAAACCATGTGGCGCTATGGCAAACTCAGTCTCTATCGGGTCAGATAATATCTCCCTCATATGACACTCATATTAGTCTTGAAGTTGCCTGCAATCTCCTGTCATACATTTTTTGTTTAATTCCCGTTGGCTAATTGAGGTCCATGGGTACCTATCCATGCCCCGAGTTCAAATACCTTACTCGTCAGGCTTCTTGCATTAATATCAATGTAATTTAACCTAATAGTCCTTCTTCACTCTCTGCGTTTCTCCTGCCTATTCTGGCTCATCACCCTCCATACCAACCCATCCCTCTTGTACAGGTCGCTTCTGCCCCAGAAGATCATTTAATTGTCCAGAAATATAAATTCCTGCCCCATGCACGAACGCATCAGACGCATATTTATCTCCACTAACTTCCTGTTCCTATCCTCACTTGGAATCAGTCCAGAGGTCACTACTCTGGAGGTCATGAATTTTATATTTTAATATTACACTCTACACTCATATTGCATAACTTCATTCCTTTTCCTCCCTATGTCATAAGTGCCAAAAATTTACAACGACTTCCGGCTATCCCGCTGACACCTGAGGATAACATGCAGCCGCTCGAAGACACGCTGGGCCCTGACACCACAGAGGCAGCGCATTATCCTGGAATCTCGAAAGCTGCTGCAGAATGTCCTGTCTGCACCCCACACCTATGTGTCGCTTACCGCTATTGTTCTGCCTAACTTCACCGTTCGCTACTGAGCTTAAGTTCCAGGATTGTTGTTACAGCCTTGCCTGCCATTGCTGCTGAACCTTGATATGTCATCTCCCCAAACCGTTGTATCTCTTTTGAAGGGTGTGGCTACAGGGGTCACAGCACTGCTTGTCTAATTCTGTTCGCTGTGGTCATCCACCGTCTCTCTTTCTGCACTTTCGATAGGACAACCTCGCTATTCGCCCTGCGCAAAAACTCGCATTTCCCGGAATGTCCTGAGGCCATCTAGCTGCTGATCTATTTTCCGAATACGTGTATGAGCTGCACCTGGATACAATTTCCACAGGAAAAGTCATCCGAGACACCAACAGGTTCCCCGACTTTCCACATTCTGCAGCGAGAGCTTTGTACCAATTTACCTGCTATCACCACAGCAATTAAACAAATAATAAAATGATAATAATAAAATGAAGAGTCTCGCGCAAAAGAGCAGCCTGAACCCATCTGCCTCTGGTAGTCTCTTAGCCTCAGCCTCCTCGCAAAAGTGTCTTAAGCCGGACTCGCACTTGACATCCACACAACATTTAAGATTCTTGGGAATAATACTCGCACTTCATCTCCACACAACACTTAAGAATCGTGAACAAAAGACTCACTCTTGACCTCCACACAGCTTTTCGCCCTACGTGTTTGCTCCCACATGGCCGTCCCGCTGCACCTTTCCTTAAATGTATTTGCTATTCAATTAACCACATTAGATGCTCCGACAAATCACCGGACTTGTTGATCCATGCTGCCGCTCCTGTTCCGTCCAATGGCGAGCTTGGTCTTTCCGGAGAAATGCGCTAAATTGGCACCGAAGTAGTAACATTGTGCTTATCGAGAACATTCGGCATGAGGTGAATATACAGGAATTGATGGTCGATTACTCGACAGACAAAAGGTGCAATAATCTGTAATCAGCGGAGACTGTGGATTGCTGCAAGACTAATACAGCGGGACTCCACCTGCGGAACTCAGCTTCTCTCACCCCAACCAATCATTGGTTGAGGCCGCTGCATCCAACTTTGGTGGTGATACAAGGTTAGTGTCAATGTGAATTGAGATGAGAATGCAGAGGTGATTCGTCGATATATACCTGATATATACTTCATTTCGTGAACATTCGGAATGTACTGGGCATTGATCAAGATACCGTTCTGGATAATTAAGGAAGTACATATCTCCAACACAAGTTCGCCAGGTTGACTGTGGAAGTATTAACTGTGCTTTGAGTGGACATAGATCAGCGTAAGCCAGTACACCCGATGGAAAAACTAATGCAACGTGATTTTATTATTCACACTAAAATTCAACAGTGATACATGGATCAGTTATGGGTTGCTCGTTCGAGTATCTCGAGAGTGATAATTCGCGGAGTGCAGTACAAGTGAGTTTTCAAAGACAAATGTATTAATTATTACCGGGACACAAGTTTTGACAAGTCAGAATGTAAGACATGAACTTTTACACTTAACTCAATTTGTTTTCAATTAAACTCTGAAGCGATGAATTGGAAATCATTGGAGTAATGGAGAGCGTGTGAGGTATCTCTCATGTTGCTGGCAGGGGGCACGACAAGGGGGACATGTAAATTATTGTCATGGGAAATGATTCTCCTGGGACATGAGTACCAGAAACGATGGGTCTCCCATGTTAGTCCTTTTCTTGGATTTTTGGAAGGGGCTAGAAATAGGCAGTGCGACCCAGAGGAACTACTACGTTTTAGGGCGGAGATAACAGGGGGCGATAAGATAATGGTTTGAGAGAGGGTGACCTGGAGTTCGCAGAGATGCTGTGACCCAGGGGTGAGTACAAGGAGGTATCCGTGAACTGACGCATGGCCACAGCATAGTAGCGATCAGCCTAATGTACTCCTTCAACATATTGGTTATCAGCTGAGCGTGTTTACACTATTGGTATTGGTACTGAGTGAGCAAGTACGAACGGGTTAAGTTTCGATTGGTTAAGGGGAGTGGAGAAGTCGACACGGTTGATGTCGCGTCGGCAATTGGTGGATAAAGGCAACGGGAGTTTAGATGACAGTTACATTAGGAAACGTGTATTCCATATCTGATACTGGGATAAGAAGTGGAAGCGCGTTCTCAATGCAACGAGTTTCCAATTTTGTGTGGGTGAACGGGGCGGATGGGAGGTGGGATAGATTTCTGACGTTGTAAAGATTTTCAAACATCTTACCATTTTATACGTTTCACGATTAAATAAAACGGGTATTTCACCAGTTTTGTCAATTGCTCTCTGAACTTAGCCTGAGTTGCAACATAAATAATTGTGTTTGTGCAACAACCCATGAGCTGTAGCATGAATCCCAACTCTTGTACAAGAATGGGTGGCCTATAATTCGTATACCCCATCCAGAACAATCGGCTGGTCATCAAACTAACCGTAAACAACCCCCATAAAACGATGAAATTTCCCGAGACCAGAAACAATAAAATCATAGATTTTCTTCGGTTCTCCATCTCCGGGTCTTTGCTACGTTCCACTCCGCCGTGACCACGAAGTCGCTTTCGTGCTCTGCTTGCGACTAAAATGTTTCTGACGGTTAGGGCATTTAGGATCAGAATGAGCACAAATGGGATACAGGGGGTGAGAACATAATGGAGCATCTCGATTGCTCCCCACGCATGTGAATAACTGACACTTTTTTCTACTCCACAAAATGAAGGATTATTGCCAAGGCGATAAGTTTTCATGTGCAGAAAATACCAAGTCGTGTCCTTTAAACAGAAGAACACTGTCACCGTTCCCAAAACCACAGTCGCCGTTTTCTTAGTGCAATATTGAACTTTCAGCTTTCCACAACAGATGGCCACAAAACGGTCGAATGTGAAAGTGACAGTGAACCAAACAGATGAGTCAGTTGCTGCAAAAATCAGTATTGAGTGAATGTTACATAATGGGAGAGACAACACAAAATGAAACTGGTCTGGATAGACAATCGGAATGTGTCTTAAAGTGAGATCGGTAATAACAACCAGTAGATCCGCCGCTGCCATGGCCACCATGTAGGTCGTGACGCACCTGGACAGACCGCATCTTCTCTGACTCAGAATGATTATCACCAGTATGTTAGCTGGGGGGTAAACGAAAGAAACAGAAACTGTTCATCAGATCGTGAAAAAATAATCCAACATTGTTATAATATATTGTTATACGTGTGGTGGAGTGTCACCGTCAAACAAGTAATTTGGGTAAACTCAGAATGATGAATGTAACAAAGATCGACAGTACACTTCGTAAAGATACCCATGAGTAAAATGATACGTGGCAAAGCTCCCAGTTACTTCTGTTCCTAGCCTGAAAAATCTGTAGTACGTCTGCTGTAAGCAAGCGGACATTCCAAGTCCTCATTGCAAGAAAATTGGGAGACTGCTTCACCTACGGCTTTTGATTGAATTTGGACGGTATTATCAACAAACACTGCAAAGAATAAGGACATGCATTTAAAAAGTTTCAACTACAATATCTTTAAGTAATTATAGATAAAAGCACGAAAGATGAATTGACTAGTACGGGTGTCAAGGGTTATGGTGAGAAGGCAAGGGAATGCGGATGAGAAGGCAAGACAGATTAGCCATGATTGAATCGCAAGAATCGGAAAATAATGCAGAAAGTTGTGACCACTGCCCAGTCCATCATCGGCTATGACCTCCCCACCATCGAAATGATCTATCGCAGTCGCTGCCTCAAAAAGGCTGTCAACAACATCAAAGACCTCACACCGTCCTGGCCACGTTGCCATCGATAACAAGGTACAGGAGCTTGAAACCTGGAACATCTAGATTCCGGAACAGCTGCTTCCCCATAGCCATCATGCTATTAAACATGAAACAAACTCTGAACAAAAATAGCCTATTGTACTGTATCTGTTTATTTATTATGTATATGTATGGTCTATGGTATATAGCCACACTGAACTTTTAACTTTTATCTCCTGTTCTGTATTATGTTTACATATTCTGTTGTGCTGCAACAAGCAAGAATTTAATTGTCCTATCTGGGACACATGAAAATAAAACTCTCTTGACTCTTGATTGAGTAGACGTTGGGCCGAATGAACTAATTGTGTACGTATAATTTATGCATTTATAAACGTATAAATGACAAAGAATCAGACAAATGCGCAATTACACCAAAGTTGTGTGTAAATCTGTGAGCTGGTGGAGCTAAATAGCGACACACGGAAACAATTTATTTCGATTAGTGACCGCGCTGGCCATCAGTCACACACTGTCCGAATCCTGTTGTAATTTTAGTTAACTCGCCACACATTTTGCCTACCACCTCAGAAACTACGACCAACACACGTCAATTAGCCGATTAAACCTCATGTCAGTAGAATGTGCGAGGAGGCGGGATAATCGAAAGCATACATGCGCGGTCAGAGAAAGAGCGGGTAATGGAACACAGACAGCACTGCGTGTGTATATTAATTCGGGTATCCAAATTGTTAGGCTGCACCTCGACCAGCTGAGCAATCCGTGTCGTGTATTTCATTTGATAATGTAAATCCCGAATCCAGGTCACTGGAAGGGAAGTTTTGTCGGTGAATTTACAATCCCGGAGACAAAATTGAACGTTTTCTATTTTCGATTATTTTTTTAATAGAATTAACCACATATTGAATTCCATTGCGGTGATCGAATAAACGTGATATTTCTACTTATGTTGGGACTCCGAACACGATCTTTGAAACAACGCCTGAATTTTATTTTGAATTCGAAAGCAGGGCAAGCAAGAGGATATAAAAGCAAACCCAATTCGCTTCGCTGACACTCCGCCGAGATTGTTCATTTTGATGTCGAACCCAAGGTACGTGATTACTCGATATCCCGGAAACTGTGGCAGGCAAATAAATGGCAGGTTTGGTGTTAAACCTAAGATAGTATGGGAAATCAAGCCATGGACATGTGTCGGAATGAAGCACTAACTGACCGTCATAAACTTGTTCCGAAATGGAGACGGTGTGAAAAATAAACTGATAATCCGTCAATCATCACCTCTGAGGGTCCAGACAAGCTTGAAAGGATTAAGAAAAGATTTACGAAGAGGTTGTCAGGTCTTGAGCGTGTGAGCTATAGGGCGAGGTTGAGTATACTGGATATCTATTCCATGGAGCGTAGGAGGATGAGGGGAGGTCTTATAGAGGTATACAAAATCATGAGAGGCATAGATCGGGTAGATGCACAGAGTCTTTCACCCAGAGTAGGAAAATCGAGGACCAGAGGACATAGGTTCAAGGTGAAGTGGAAAAAATGTAATAGGAATCCGAAAGCTAACTTTTTCACACAGAGGGTGGTGGGTGTACGGAGCAAGCTGCCAGAGGAGGTAGTGGAAGCTGGAACATATCCCATCGTTTAACAAACAGTTTGACAGGTACATGGATGGAGCAGGTTTGGGGTGTTTGGAGGTTTGCAGGTATGGACCAAGCGCAGGTAAGTGGGAATAGGGTAGCTGGGACATTTTTGGTCGGTGTGGGGGACTTGGGCCGAAGGGCCTGTTTTCCTCACTGTATTACTCTATGATTCTGTAATTATGCTCCAAGAGTTTACCCCCCTCGGTCTAGTTCAGTAAAACACAGAGTCAAGCACCGGATCATTAAACCTTATTGTTTCCAACAATAACGAACTCCCTATACAATGCCTAACCACCGCGGGTCCGATCATTGTGTCTGCTCGTTCAAGCCCTTCAGCCTCGTGCAAGCAGACAACACCAAAATGTTACGCAGTCCAAAACGCCCCTCCAGAAGATCGACGACCATCCTTGTGGATGTCACTCTTTATAGGTCATCGGACCCTATGGCGCGTAAGTAGATGGGGGTGCCAGTCCCTACAAACCAATCACAAATATCGATTACATTATTCTGTTACTGACAGTTCCCTAAGTCAATTACAAAGTACCCCATTACAATGTTTCTACAGAAGGTTCTGGAAAGAAGTCCGTCAACCAAATTAATGCAACATTTTCCCAGGTTGTATAAATAACTCAAAAAGTTTTCACATTTCAGCCAAACATTACACAGCAGTACAAACAACTTTCAACATTATTAACAGTATTTACATTCCCCTTTATTTGGCCAATCCTGACAATGCATTTGCGATACCGCTGAGGTCTTCTGCAAAGTCCTCAGGAAGTTTAACAAAGGAAAGGACATCTTGACCTGACCTTATATTGCATATCAATCTGGGGTCCAGACTTTCTGGAACCATCTCACAGCCTGTAACTTCTCACATAAGGAAGCCAAACATGCTTTGCAAATGGAAAGATCCGCCATTTGATAATACCTCTAATTTGGCCAATATTAACAACTCTGTGGCTGTAACATACTACTAGATAACTCAAGCTATTTATTTAATCTGCTAGGTTACGTTAATATACTTCTGAATATACAGATAATCTATATATATATACAGACTTTCTGGAACCATCTCACAGCCTGTAACTTCTCACAGAAGGAAGCCAAACATGCCTTGCAAATGCAAAGATCCTCCATTTTATAATACCTCTAAATTGGCCAATATTGACATTACTCCATATTATCATTATGATAACCCATCATTAATAATAACCTAAATACAACGATGACGGCTTTATTCTAACAGATATCTTAACAAAAAATGCTGATGTATTTTTCCCAAAATTTCAATAAGCTTCCCAAGTTTTCAAGTGTGTAGCTTCATGATTTCCGCCTGATGAGTCTTCACCTCCCGAGTTTTCGTGGGCGTAAATCCCCTCGATCCATTTGATCAGATCTCATGTGCTTGACCCTTAGTAGAGTATGAAGTTTCTAAGAGAATCTGTAGTAAAGCAAGTAAATAGCCTACAATCCTACTGATACAGTGGTGGAGATGCAGCCATGCATTCCTTCCGTCTTCATTCACTGCTGTTGGGGTCGCTAGGAGTACCTGGTAAGGTCCTTCCCAGCGAATCTCTAACCCTTTGTTTACCCAATTCTTTACGAAGACATAGATTCCAGGCTCCACTTCTGTCGAAGCTACCAACTGAGGCATCTCACTATATGCTGTCTTTACTCTGCAGTGTGAATCTCTTAGTACTTGGGTCAACGCTAGAATGTAATAGGTCATCTCCGCAGTCATATGATGGAAGTTGGTTATTTTCCTTGCATACTGATTCCAAGGTGTTCTTCAGGGTCTCCCATAAACAATTTCACCTGGGCTCAGTCTAGATTTCCCTACAGGCGTGACTCTCATCCGAAATAAAGCTATAGAAAATAATTTGATACAACCAAGTCCAGTCTCCGCCTTTAATTTAACTAATTCATTTTAAGGGTCTGATTCGCCTTTCTACAAGTTAAGCAGCATGAGGTCGATAAATACAATGTAATTGCCGCTGTTCACAAAACTCTTTATTAATCTGCCCAATAAAATGTGGACCATTATCTGAACTAAGTCGAATAGTGATGCCAAATCTAGGGGACAATTTCTCTCATTAACACCTTGATAAATGTGGCCGCTTTATTGTCAAGAGTTGGATAAGCTTCAATCCACTGGCTGAATACATCGACTATGACAAGTTCATACTTATAACTCTGGCACCTCCCCAGTTCGATGTAGTCCATCTGCAATGTCTGGATCGGACCCATTGGTAATGGTGCTTTTCCCTCATCACATCCTGTTCCTTTCCCTGGATAATATTTCTGGCAGAGCAGGCAATTACTGCTTACCTTTTGAGCTAAAGGTTGTAATCTTCGATGCCACCAAGTAGCCAAAAGATTGCCTCCTCCTGCCCATGCACCGCAATGGGTTGCATAGTGCATACACTCTATAACCCATACTGCCAAATAATTTGTCATTCAAGTTTGCCCTGCTGGAGTGGTCCACAGTCCTGTCATACTATGCAGAACACACCCAGTTTGCCTCCATTTTTCTTTATCCCGTTCAGTCGCCTCCTCCTGTAACCGAATAATTTCTTGGATTGTTGGCATCGGTCTCTCCGTGGGAGCCGTTATTTAAACCTTTAATCTGCCTCGTCTTTTTTGGTACTTCCATATTACGTTCCCTGGATACATTCTTTGGTGCTAGATCAGCACTACGATTCCTGATATATATTGGGGTCTGTCCTCTTGTGTGTGCGCTACATTTCAAAACAGAAATGTGTCTGGGTAACATTAAGGCCTTCAATAAATATGTCACCAATTATTTATTTGAAATTGGAGTCCCCGCTGAAGTTAGAAATTCCCTATTTTTCCATAATTGTCCGAAATCATGTACTACTGCAAATGCATACCGAGAATCAGTGTGAATATTTATCTTTAATTTTTCCCAATAATGCATGCTCGAATTAAAGCAAATAATTCAGCCTGTTGTGCTGTATAAGTTCAATCAAAGGCAGCTGCTTCTACATTTCCCCCATCCTAATTAATAATTACATACCCAGACAATTTCTCACCCCACTGTCCAATAGATGTACTCCCATCTACATACAAAGTCATGTCCGGGTCCTCTATGCGTGCGTCTGTTAAGTTATCTCTCACAGATGTTTCCTCCTCGATGAGAAATAAACAGTCATGTCCTACTTCTAATTGCTCTTCTGGGGGTGAGTCAAGAAAATATGCTGGGTTTATTGATGCACAATGCCTAAATTTAAGTTTCGCATTGTTTAAGAGATAGATCTCATACTCATTTTGGCGAGCCATTGTTAAGTGCCATTTTACAATGCTGCTACTGAATGTGAGCTATATACTACAATCTCCTGCTGGAGGGTCAAATTTGCAGCTGATTCTAGACTATTATATATAGCAGTTAGAATTAGGGTGCAAAGTGGGTGTCCCAAGGATACATGATCTAATTTAGAACAGTAATAGGCAACTGGTCTCGGTGCATCCCCATGTTTTTGTGTCAGAACTGAGTGCAATAGGACTAGAATGCAGACGAAAGTGCAATAGGACTAGAATGGACTGTTATATTATGATCTTTCCAAAGTTGGAGCCTGCCTCAGTGATCTTTTTTAGTCTTTGGAAGCTTCCTTTAATTCTTAATTTACTGAGACTTGATTCATCTTCTTAGGCGGTATGAAGTGTTAATTCCTTAATTTCTTTAAGTTAAGATGTTAGCAGGGTTTGGCCATAGTACGGGGTGGAAAATTGCGACCTGCACGTGGTCCGCCCGGTTTCGACGAATGCTATCAACCTGGCGAACACAATCAAATAAGATCAAATAGAAAACGGTGTCCTACAACTTCAGGCTGTGCACGCTATACGCAAGCAGATGAGAAGAAGGAACCAGTACATGTATGGAGCAGTTTTACTATCAAATAACCATATAACAATTACAGCTCGGAAACAGGCCATCTTGGCCCTTCTAGCCCGTGCCGAAATCTTACTCTCATGTAGTCCCATCTACCTGCACTCAGACCATAACCCTCCATTCCTTTCCCGTCCATATACCTATGCAATTTATTTTTAAATTATAAAATCGAACCTGCCTCCACCACTTCCACTGGAAGCTCATCCTACACAGCAACCACCCTCTGAGTAAAGAAGTTCCCCCTCATGTTACCCCTAAACTTGTGTCCCTTAATTCTCAAATCACGTCCTCTTGTTTGAATCTTCCCTTCTCTCAATGGAAAAAAGCTTATCCACGTCAACTCTGTCTATCCCTCTCATAATTTTAAAAATCTCTATCAAGTCCCTCCTTAACCTTCTGCGCTCCAAAGAATAAAGACCTCTTCTTCATCCTTTCTCGATAACTTAGGTGCTGAAACCCAGGCAACATTCTAGTAAATCTCATCTGGACTCGCTCTATTTTGTTGACATCTTTCCTATAATTTGGCGACCAAAATGGTACACCATACTCCAGAATTGGCCTCACCACTGCCTTGTAAAATTTTAACATTACATCCCAACTTCTATACTCAATGCTCTGATTTATATAGGCCAGCACACCAAATTCTTTCTTTACCACCCTATCTACATGAGATTCCACCTTCAGGGAACTATGCACAGTTATTCATAGATCCATCTGTTCAACTGCATTCCTCAATTCGCTAACATTTACCATGTACGTCCTATTTTGATTTGTCCTGCCAAGATGTACCACCTCACACTTATCAGCATTAAACTCCATCTGCCATCTTTCAGCCCACTCTTCCAAATGGCCTAAATCTCTCTGTAGACTTTGAAAATCTACTTAATTATCCACAACACCACCTATCTTAATATCATCTGCATACTTACTAATCCAATTTACCCCACCCTCATCCAGATAATTGGTGTATATGGGAAAGAACAGTGGACCCAACACAGATCCCTGAGGCACCCCACTAGTCACCGGCCTCCAACGTGACAAACAGTTATCCACCATTGCTCTCTGGTATCTCCCATTCAGCCACTGTTGAATCCATCTTGCTACTCCACTATTAATACCCAACAATTGAACCTTCTTAACCAACCTTCCATGTGCAACCTTATCAAAGGCCTTACCGAAGTCCATATCGACATCCACCGCTTTACCCTCATCAATTTCCCTCTTCAAAAAATTCAAGAAGATTAGTCAAACATGACCTTCAGGCACAAATCCATGTTGACTGTTCCTAATCAGACCCTGTTTATCCAGATGATTATATATATTATCTCTACGTTTCCTTTCCATTAATTTGCCCACCGCTGACCTCAAACTAACAGGTCTACAATTACTAGGTTTACTCTTCGAACCCTTTTTAAACAATAGAACAACATGCGCAGTACCATTCCCGGCACCATTCCCGTTTCTCATGACATTTAAATATTTCTAATGACATTTGAAATATTTCTGTCATTGCCCCTGCCATTTCTAAACTAACTTCCCTCAATGTCCTAGGGAATATCCTGTCAGGACCTGGAGACCTATCCACTTTTATATTTTTCAAAAGTGTCAGTACTCCTCTTCTTTGATCCTCATAGTTTCCATAGCTACTCTACTTGTTTCCCTTACCTCACATATTTCAATATCCTTCTCATTGGTGAATACCGAAGAAAAGAAATAGTTCAATATCTCCGCCATCTCTTTTGGCTCTGCAAATAGCTGTCCACTCTGACTCTCTAATGGACCAATTGTATCCCTCGTTATCCTTTTGCTATTAACATAGTTGTAGAAACCCGTTGTATTTACTTTCACCTTACTTGCCAAAGCAACCTCATATCTTCTTTCAGATTTTCTAATTTTTTAAAAAAGATTATTTTTACATTTTTTATACTCCTCAAGCACCTCATTTACTCCATGCTGCTTATAATTATTGTAGATCTCTTTTTTCGAACCGTGTCCAATTTGCTTTGAAAACCATGGCTCTTTCCAATTATTACTTTCCTTTCAACCGAACAGGGACATAAAGATTCTGTACTCTTAAAATGCCACCTTTAAATGTGCTCTATTTCTCTACTACATCCTTCCCATAAAACAAAATGTTCCAATTCACTCCTTTTAAATACGTTCGCATCTCCTCAAAGTTAGCCTTTCCCCAATCAAAAATCTCAACCCTTGGTCAAGTTCTGACCTTCTCCATATTTATATTGAAACTAATAGTATTACATAGATACATAGAAAATAGGTGCAGGAGTAGGCCATTCGGCCCTTCGAGCCTGCACCGCCATTCAATACGATCATGGCTGATCATCCAACTCAGTATCCCGTACCTGCCTTCTCTCCATACCCCCTGATCCCTTTAGCCACAAGGGCCACATCTAATTCCCTCTTAAATATAGCCAATGAACTGGCCTCAACTACCCTCTGTGGCAGAGAGTTCCAGAGATTCACCACTCTCTGTGTGAAAAAGTTTTTCCTCATCTCGGTCTTAAAGGATTTCCCCCTTATCCTTAAGCTGTGACCCCTTGTCCTGGACTTCCCCAACATCGGGAACAATCTTCCTGCATCTAGCCTGTCCAACCCCATAAGAATTTTGTACGTTTCTATAAGATCCCCTCTCAATCTCCTAAATTCTAGCGAGTATAAGCCAAGTCTATCCAGTCTTTCTTCATATGAAAGTTCTGACATCCCAGGAATCAGTCTGGTGAACCTTCTCTGCACTCCCTCTATGGCTATAATGTCCTTCCTCAGATTTGGAGACCAAAACTGTACGCAATACTCCAGGTGTGGTCTCACCAAGACCCTGTACAACTGCAGTAGAACCTCCCTGCTCCTATACTCAAATCCTCTTGCTATGAAGGCCAACATACCATTCGCTTTCTTCACTGCCTGCTGCACCTGCATGCCTACTTTCAATGACTGGTGTACCATGACACCCAGGTCTCGCTGCATCTCCCCATTTCCTAATCGGCCACCATTTAGATAATAGTCTGCCTTCCCGTTTTTGCTACCAAAATGGATAACCTCACATTTATCCACATTATACTGCATCTGCCAAACATTTGCCCACTCACCCAGCCTATCCAAGTCACCTTGCAGTCTCCTAGCATCCTCCTCACAGCTAACACTGCCCCCCAGCTTAGTGTCATCCGCAAACTTGGAGATGTTGCTTTCAATTCCCTCGTCCAGATCATTAATATAAATTGTAAATAGCTGGGGTCCCAGCACTGAGCCTTGCGGTACCCCACTAGTCACTGCCTGCCATTGTGAAAAGGACCCGTTTACTCCTACTCTTTGCTTCCTGTTTGCCAGCCAGTTCTCTATCCACATCAATACTGAACCCCCAATACCGTGTGATTTAAGTTTGTATCCTAATCTCTTATGTGGTACCTTGTCGAAAGCCTTCTGAAAGTCCAGATACAACACATCCACTGGTTCTCCCCTATCCACTCTACTAGTTACATCCTCGAAAAATTCTATAAGATTCGTCAGACACGAATTACCTTTCGTAAATCCATGCTGACTTTGTCCAATGATTTCACCACTTTCCAAATGTGCTGCTATCCCATCTTTAATAACTGACTCTAGCAGTTTCCCCACTACCGATGTTAGACTAACTGGTCTGTAATTCCCCGTTTTCTCTCTCCCTCCCTTCTTAAAAAGTGGGGTTACGTTTGCTACCCTCCAATCCTCAGGAACTACTCCAGAATCTAAAGAGTTTTGAAAAATTATCACTAATGCATCCACTATTTCTGGAGCTACTTCCTTAAGTACTCTGGGATGCAGCCTATCTGGCCCTGGTGATTTATCGGCCTTTAATCCATTCAATTTACCCAACACCACTTCCCGACTAACCTGGATTTCACTCAGTTCCTCCATCTCCTTTGACCCGCGGCCCCCTGCTATTTCCGGCAGATTATTTATGTCTTCCTAAGTGAAGACGGAACCAAAGTAGTTATTCAATTGGTCTGCCATATCCTTGTTCCCCATGATCAATTCACCTGTTTCTGACTGCAAGGGACCTACATTTGATTTAACTAATCTCTTTCACTTCACATATCTATAAAAACTTTTGCAGTCAGTTTTTATGTTCCCTGCCAGTTTCCTTTCATAATCTATTTTCCCTTTCCTAATTAAGCCCTTTGTCCTCCTCTGTTGGTCTCTGAATTTCTCCCAGTCCTCTGGTATGCTGCTTTTTCTGGCTAATTTGTACGCATCATCTTTTGCTTTGACACTATCCCTGATTTCCCTTGTTATCCACGGATGCACTACCTTCCTTGATTTATTCTTTTGCCAAACTGGGATGACTGTTGTGATCACTGGACCCGAAGTGCTCGCCAACACATACCTCCGCCACCTGACACGTCTCATTTCCTAACAGGAGGTCCAGCACTGCCCCTTCTCTAGTAGGGACCTCTATGTATTGCTGCAAAAACTATCCTGCACACATTTCACAAACTCCAAACCATCCAGCCCTTTTACAGAATGTGTTTCCAAGTCTATGTGTGGAAAATTGAAATATCCCACAATCACTACCTTGTGCTTACTACCGATATCTGCTATCTCCTTACATATTTGCTCTTACAATTCGCGCTCCTCATTCGGCGGTCTATAATACAACCCTATAAGTGTTGCAACACCTTTTCCATTTCTCATTTCCACCCAAATAACCTCCTGGGACGAGCCCTCTAATCTATCCTGCCAAAGCAGTGCTGTAATATATTCACTGACAAGCAATGCAACGCCTCCACCTCTTGCCCCTTCAATACTATCACACCTGAAGCAACGAAATCCTGGAATAGTTAGTTTCCAATCACAGCCATCCTGCAACCATGTTTCACTAATCGCCACTACATCATACTTACAGTTGTCAATCCAGCCTCGAAGCTCATCCACCTTTCGTACAATGCTCCTAACATTAAAATATACACATTTAAGAAACCCACCGCCTCTTAATCTCTGTTTATTATCTTTTTCTTCTTTCTGTCCTATATGTTGGGTCTGAGTGCTTCCCTTCTCTGTCTCCTGCCTCACACACTGTCTACTAGATTTCTCTATATGAGTCCCTCCCCCCAAACGTTCTAGTGTAATGTATCCCCAGTAGCCTTTGCAAATCTCCCCGCCAGGATATTGGTCCCCCTCGGACAACTGAGTTAATTGCTGTTAGATTTTATACCTGTCTATATTACACTTCTTCTTCCGGTTTCGGAACTGCAAGTGTAGGGTGTTACTGCAAGGAGCAACCTCTATAGTTCTTAGAGATTGACTAGCAGTATTTTTATTTTGTCATTACCCTTTAGTTTTTCATCAATCTGTCAATGCTTTTGATAGCCTGTGGTCTTTTTGGATATCAATGAAAAGTGTTACCTCTTTCTGTGGTGCTACTTGGATGGGATTGATTTTCACGCATCCTAACTGAGCTGTGTTTTCTGACCATACTCGAGGGTTCACATACTCGTATACCTCGCTCCCTAGACGATGACGTAGGTGGGTAATAACTGTCCTTGGGGCCTGATAGCATTCAACAATATATTGGTTAGACACATTTTGCTTTTTTATAATCGTTACGGTCTGCCATGGTAACTGTCCTTTTCACCATTGCTCCTTGGTCTTTTGCACTCGCCGGATAATTAACTTTTCGGGTAATATGAGGAGCTACCACTGCAGTTGTCTTCCATAATTTTACTGCTATTTCCGCGTATTCTGCAGCTCCCTCCTTTCCTTCAACTAGTGCCAAGAATTTGATCTCCTAGTCCTGTCCTTCTTATGCTTTAAATAATGTCTCGAGTTCTCTATTCTTCCTACTCCTGTCGTAAGACAGTGTGATATGGAGTGCGGTTTATTCGTCCAGATCTTGGGACCACCATTTAGGGGTCACTGTGGCGTGACACTGCCGTTCGTTAGCCCAGAGGGTCACTACTATCCCTCTATCGCTGCATTCTATCTTCAATTGGAAAGGGCAGAGCAAATCTCTAGCCATTAAATTACAATCCAATCCGGTTGTTATCGCAAATCTGAGTCTGATTGCTTATCTTCTATATACTACTTCAAATGGCTCAGAGATGGGATACTGACAGACTGACAGACTTGTCCTTGAAAACCGGACATGTTCTGGACATCTTTTGATTTAGGGAGGTCGTAAATTGATTGGAGAGATGACATGGTCTACCAAGAAGGTTCAGGTTTTCCCTTCTACTTGTAGTGATAATATAGGTTGTTCGTCAGACATGCATCCAGTCATCACCAAGTTCGCTAATCGTAGGCTTGAAAATTAGGTATTTTGGGGAAATGTTGTTTGCCTCTTGGTTATTGATTGCCTTGCCAGTTACCTCTTTGCTCTCTGTGAATTCGTTGATCTCTGGGATTTCTCCCCTCCCTCTTATCTCGGAAATCTCTTATGTGACCCCCTCTTTCGTTCCTATCTCTGGTTTGGCACTGCCTATTTCAGTGACCCACCCCCCCCCCCACAAGTGTAACACCGGCCTAGTCCCAGTATTCATTGTCTTCTCCAAATTGGTATCAGTGAGATTGTCTCTAGGGCAGGTATTTTTCTATGATATCGATCTAAATATTCTGGAACCCTAATTTCTTCCAATCCGTAGTTTGCTGGTACTCTGGGGCTCCATGATTCAGTCATATTTTGGCGCCCCTTTCCTTGTTACATACTCGGTCTTTGGTTTCACTGTAGGCTGACTCTCCTGCTTTTTTACATCTCTCCAGTGGTATCTCACTGCCCGAGCTATCTGACTGGCACTATTTTCAGACCAGTCCATATTATTAGTACTGATTGATTCGGCTACATTGGTAGGAAGACAGTTCTGCAATATGGCACAGTCTTGCGGGGAATTTGCCCCATTCCGACAATTTAAGTCACCTAATTGATCTGGGTACAGTTCTGAAAATCGTTCTATGATTTCATCTGCTCCCTCTCCATTCTTTGGTTTTATCTCCAAAATTCTAGCTAGATCATATGGTTGCTGAAGAATATTCGCAAGGGCAGTTAGAACTGCCTCTTCCCTTGCACAATTGTCTGCTATTACATTTGCCAGTGCTTCGTGAGTTGGATGTCCTAAGGCTGCTAGAAATTTGGTATGTTCTATTGGAGTCATGATCTGTGGTATCCTAATCCAGAGGTCTCGGGGGTCTGCATGATACACACGCATTGTAGTTCTTAACTAATCCACAAAGGAAGCAGGTGACCTCATACGATCAGGGATCTTACTAAACACTGCCATCATCTCGCTAGGTTTCCATGGGATATGGACATCCATCGTACGGGGATTATTTGCACCCACTGCACTTTCGGGGTCGAAAGTAGAGCTAGACATTTCCTTAACAGGGAAGTGACTATGAGTTACTTGCTTCGCTTTTATACCTTTTGCCATCTCGGGATCTATCTCTGTATATTCAATTATTGTCTCATCCTCAGATATTTCTTCCACTTCCTTAGGGTGTTCACCGTACCGTCTAAATGACCCTCCTATCTCTCGCTGCTCGTCTAATTCGGCTATTCTTCGGCCCGCAGAAATACTCTGGTGGCTGTACCATGTCTCTAATACCCTCTCTCTCCTTAAATACTGGGGCTAACTTCTTCGTTCTACTCTTGGTACCGTGAGCTACTGGGTTTTCTTCAAAATAATGGATGGATCGAGTCAAATAATCCTGAGCTCTTGTTGCTACTATTGGTAAAGCAGGCTTTATTGTGGAATCTGCAGGTGGTGTTAAAGGTGCTGCAGGCTCTGAATGTCTGTTATGTGTACAATATATACAATGTGTGGGAGGACCCTGGGGAACGCAAGAGGAATATTGTGGAGGCTGCGAACTTCTTTTAATTTTAAGAATTTCCCAATCTTCCAAATATTCGTCTTCCCCCATTCAAAGTCCATGCCAACTACCGGGTCCTTAAACTCTAAATTTACCGGGGCCAGTTTCACTTCAGGAGATCTAGCTCTTTCCAGTTTCTTACTTTCTCTGATACATACACACCCTCCCTCCCCTGGTGCCTGGATTTCTAATTACTTCATTATCTTTCAGTTTTATTCCAAGTTTTGAAATTGCTTCGGTCCAATTCGCCATTTTCATAACCTATCTATTCGCCTTCCGTGTCTCATAGTATGTTCTCCGCAATCCTATTAACTCCTTCTCTACCTCACTGTTACTATATTACCAAATAATTCGTTCAATATGCTTTATCCCCTTCAATGTTCCAACGCCCCCCTTGGGCCATAATCCGTCCCCTAATATTTTATTCAATGATCCCGAAAAGTTTCTCAGTCTCTCAGCTTTTTCTGGAAATTCACTGCATATTAATTGCATTGGACTTTCGGAAACTTCAGTCATATCTCGCTCGACTTGATTTCCCATACATGTGGACAATTCAAACAAACTCTCACCAATTCACACATTCTCCCAGAATCTCCTAGACTATTAAACTCGTACTCAACAATGGCCAACATTTTCGCAACGCATCAGCAGTCTCACACTTCTCACAACACAATCACGCAATCAAATCTCCTTTCAATCGGGTCCCAAATTCCCTTACAATCTCTTACAACTCATAACTCACACAGCTTTTAACCTATAACAATTCAAAAATCAACCTTTGGTCGACAGAAATTAAGGTGCTTCAGTGAACAATCAATCACAGTCAAACACACTTCAGATCAGTCTGACGAAGGGTTTCGGCCCGAAACATTGCCTATTTCCTTCGCTCCATAGATGCTGCTGCACCCGCTGAGTGTCTCCAGCAGTTTTGTCTACCTTCGATTTTCCAGCATCTGCAGTTCCTTCTTAAACACTTCAGCAGCCAGTTTCCTACATCCAGGACAACTTCAATTTCAACACAGACAAATGAGCTGCAAACACGCGAGCAAAAATCGTATGCAGGCAAGAAATTATACCACGTATTACCATCATGCAAAACCACATTCTCATATAAAATACAAACATTCGTCTAATATCGCATTCGTTAACTGTACAGCCCCCAAAACAGATCACAGCATATTTTAATCCTCGTGTTGTTTTCATTCAACGAAACCCCTGGTTGTACAGCCACGAGTCGGACTCCAATTATAATAACAGTCTTAATCAAACTATGTTCTCATACAGTCGATTCAAACCACTATTAAAACAATGTATCTAACACTCATATCTTTAAATCAAAGGCGATACACAGTAAATACAATGAAACAACGGCAAAGCTTGAATACTCTTTAAACTGTAGATTAACATATTTTAACTATTAACAATTTTAACAACGTATTTATTATACACATGTTAACCTGGAAGAAAATATATAGAGTTTACAACATCCAGCTCCTATTATACACAGGTTAACCTGGAATTGGAAAAAACCAGCACTTCAATATGCAGTCCTGAATTTAGTAAATTTGAATCGGAAGAATTTTAACTCGTTTTTTTTAATCCAATCTTCTTTTAGTACGCAAATTCAGTTCAAAACAGACGTCTTTATTATTAGCTTCTCAGAATTGGTTAAATGTATTTTCTGCCAATTATATTGCAACCACTGTGTTCAGGGTACCTATTCGGAACACCTCCCTCGACCGTTCTAGGTACTACTTACACAGGCGGGGACTCCGATCCTCATATGCTCACCCACGGGCTTCTTCCTTTATACCAGCTTGGTACCGGGCGTCAGCGCGTGTCCGCTTCACGCTAGAATTCGATGACGATCTTTAAAGTGCCATACAAATTTGCCCCCTCAGCAACGTCGCAGTACTTCAAATCTTAGTACTGAAATCTAACCCAGTCCTGCACACTCTGATACCCCAGCCAATCTGATATCCCAGTCCGGGCAGGGACCCAAACCCCTCAGCTACTTTATTTATTTTTGGTGTCAGGACAACCCAATGCTACATGACTGCAATAGCTGTAAACTAACTCTGAAGGGCCTTTCACTCCAAAGACAATGACTCCATTTCCTCCACCATCAGTGCTTGCTAGACTACTGTTCTCAGATCTCGTTGGGACCCCAACACAAGCGCGCGAATGATCGATTCGCTCCGACCATCGAAGTGGGAAACCGATGCGAAACCCGCACCGTGCCGCCGATTTCTCCCCTCGCAATCTGGAGCGGCTCAACACCCCGATCGCAAACTTATGTCTGAGGGTCCGTTGAGATCCCGGACGCCATCCCAATATAACTATGCTCCTAGAGCTTACCCCGCTTAGTCTAGTTCAGTAAAACACTGAGGCGAGCACCGGATCACTAATCTTTAATCTTTCCAACAATAACGAACTCCCTATACAATACCTAACCACAGCGGGTCCGATCCTTTTCTCTGCTCGTTCAAGCCCTTCAGCCTCGTGCAAGCAGATAACTCCAAAAGGTTAGGCAGTCCAAAGCGCCCCCCCCCCCGATGATCAACGACGATCCTCGTGGGGTTTACTCTTTATAGGTCATCGGACCATGTGTCGCGAAGCTAGATGGGGGTGGCAGCCCCTACAGACCAATCACAAATATCGAATTCATTATTCTGTTATTGACAATTCCCTAACCCAATTACAAAGTACCCCATTACAATGTTTCTACGGAAGGTTTGGGAAAGAAGTCAGGTAACCAATTTAATGCAACATTTTCCCAGGTTGGATAAACAACTCAAACAAGGTTTCACAATTCAGCCAGTAATCACACAGCAGTACAAACCCCTTGCAACATTATTAACAGTATTTACACTCCCTCTTGCTTGGCCAATCTTGACTATGCATTTGCAATACCACCGAGGTCTTCTGCAAAGTCCTCAGGAAGTTTAACAAAGGAAAGGACATCTTGACCTGACCTTATTTTGCATATCAATCTGGTGTTCAGACTTTCTGGAACCATCTCACAGCCTGTAACTTCTCACAGAAGGAAGCCAAACATGCCTTGCAAATGCAAAGATCCGCCATTTGATAATACCTCTAATTTGGCCAATATTAACAACTCTGTGGCTCTAACATACTACTCGATAACTCAAGCTATTTATTTTATCTGCTAGGTTACGTTAATATAGTTCTGAATATACTGATAATCTAATGTGTAAATATGAAAATAACACTGATATACAAGAAGAACATCAGAATAAAACCACCAGATGTTTGAAATGTTCAGAGGCGCTGGCACCAAATGTGTGGAAACAGACAAGGTGAATGTCTCACGTCAGGTGAAATTCCTGCACATTGAGAATAAGAAATGGCATCATTGATTAGAACCAGCGCCTGCGTTCAGTCGAATTAGCAGCTGGAATTGCTCTATTTTAAAAAGTGCTTGTCTGATATCTGTGGAGGGAACACAACATCTGAATCTCAACAACAGAATGTGACGTGCAAGAAACATGGAAACCCTCTTAGATGGGAGCAGATGGACAACGATGAAGTGAGGAACACAAGGCGATAGTATTAATGTAATAATTAACTAATATGTAAAGTCATGGCATGACCGTCGAAATGCTGCGCTGTTGCGATCAAAATACAATAGATAAATTCAATCCCATAGAGCGAGCAATCACTCACTGTCACATCACGTAGAACAAGCTCATTTGAAAAATATTGCATAATCAAAAATCTATTATTGTTGCTTACCTGGGATACCGAGAGCAGCGAAGACAGGGAAGAATATCTTCTCTATGTCCCGAAATATTTCTTTCGTTAGCATCAGATTATGCATCGCTGCAGCAACACTGCCCGACAACATAGCTTTACTTCTGCTGGGAGCGGTATTTGTGTTTGAGATATCACGCTTTCCTTGTGAGGTGGCTGGTTCCTGACGGATGCTTAAATCCAGCAGTGAGGAATCCCTGGCGACTGCGTCAGGCCTCACTGCAACTCGGCGTTAATGCAATTCGTTGAACAAACATCAGAACAAATTGCTACACGATTATCCATCTGAATACACCACATCTAATGTTCAAATTAAAGGAGTGAAATAATGACCAAACCTAGGGGATATTAGAATATTAGAGGGAGATCGAGTTCTCTGTCTAG
Source organism: Malacoraja senta (assembly GCA_038087875.1). Lineage (NCBI taxonomy): Eukaryota > Metazoa > Chordata > Chondrichthyes > Rajiformes > Rajidae > Malacoraja > Malacoraja senta. The sequence goes on along the minus strand of CM075981.1, from coordinate 7,412,153 downwards.
GTTTGAAAAAGACTTGAGCAAACGAGATAGCTCAGCAAATATGCGAACGAATTAAATATATGAATTAACAGGTATCGTTTCTGTCTATTCCAATACATCAGTTTTTAAATATGGGCTTTTTAAAATCATTTGAAACTCTCAAAAGGATGTTAACATTGCTGAACCCATTTGAGTCGCCTATTTATTGCGATGGCCCACTAGCCTGGGAACTTCAGTGAATATCTTATAAGCAACAGACTGACCAAAATCATAGAGAGTGCTGGTGAGAAATGTAACGGCATTTGTACCCCCTCGGCTGCATATGCACTGAGATTTATTAAGGTCTAATGTAGCCATTAAAGAATACAGATTGCAGAGTGAATGGGAGGTGCCGCATTAAATTATTTAAAATGGGATGATGCAATCCGGGCCCACACCATCAGGACTCGATAGTATGCACGATAACCTGGCTCTGTACTTTTATGGACACCGCAACAGTTGTTAGAATAGTTATTTGGTTACAAGATACTGCAGGTTCATGCACGATGATATTTACCTACCGAACGAAACGGATGTCTGACAAACTGGCAGTCATGGAACCACACGTCACGGAATTATGTTGCTGGGCCCATTTTGTACAAGACGACACAGATGCCCCATTTATTCTAGTCCTTTGCGAACTTGTTTGATCCTAATCCCTCTAAATAGCTATTTTCCATGTATCTGTCCAAATGACTCAAATTGTGTTAATGTACATGCCTCAACAAATCCACTGGCAACTGGTTCCGCTCGGGTGCACCCCTCAGTTTGAAGGAGTTGCACCTCGGGTTCCGATTGAAACTTTTTCCTCTCACCTTAAAAGTATGACCTTCTGTTCTTTATTCGTAAATCTCTGGAACACTGGGAACGACTCCGTGCATTCACACAATCTATATCTCTCCTGATTTTATACTGCGCTCTAACATCACGTTTCGTTCTCCGACGCTCCAAAACTAATATCCTGGCCCACGCAATATTTCCTGCAGTTCCTTTCCCCGAGACTTGAAACACAGAAAGAAGTAATCAAATACAACCACAATAATGTCTCCCACAACTGCAAGATAACATCACAACGTTTATGCTCAATGCCCTGACCGAGGAAGGCCAAAGTGCAAAAGTAACTTAACCATCACCTTGTCTACCTGTCTACGTTTATCAGAAATCACAGAAGCTCCATCGACAGAGCTGCAGAACAGACCACTACTTTGAGAATTTGTATTTTAGCTTCGACGTAAGGGAAAGCCCGGGCAAGGCCGCCCTTTGCCCTATTTCTTACTCATCACATGCCACATCTACAGCAGATTTGGAACTTAGGAACAAAATTACCACGGTGACGCAAATTGTTCCTTCGATTAGTGGACAGAAAAATGACCAATTCAATTGCTCATTTTTCTGTTAGCTTAAAATGCTCTACTGCTTTTCAAAACTGTTCATTGTGTTTGGGCATGGACTTCCTCGGTGGAGCACGTAAATATCCTGCCCCTATTTTGTTACTTGTAATGCTAATAGTAAAATAGCCCGACATAACGGAAGCATGCCTCGCGACCCAACTCCTACATACCGACTAAGATGTTGCACCTAAGCTAATCCTTTTGCCCACGTCCGAACCATATCTAAGTAAAAATGTCCTTCCCATGTAACCATATAACCATATAACCATATAACCATTATAGCACGGAGAGAGGCCATCTCGGCCCTTCAAGTCCGTGCCGAACATTTTTTATTTTGTATTATTATTTTTTTTTTAAATAAATACTCCCCCCTAGTCCCACCTACCTGCAATCAGACCATAACCCTCCATTCCTTTCCCGGCCATATTAGAGATTCTTTAGAGATTAGAGATTAGAGATCCCTTTATTTGTCATTCAGACCTTTCGGTCTGAACGAAATTTCGTTGCCTGCAGTCATACATATAATAATAAATGACAAAACGCACAATAAACACAAATTAACATCCACCACAGTGAGTTCACCAGGCATCTCCTCACTGTGATGGAGGCAAAAGTCTTAAAGTCTCTGTCTGTTCCCGCTTTGTTCTCCCTCTGCGCTGAGGCGATCCAGGCTTCTGATGCTGTGACCCCGCCGGGCGACGGTAAGCCAGTCCCGCGGCCGAATCCGTGCTCCGCGACGGGCCGGCTCAAACTCCGCGGCCCGGGGTGGTCGAAGCTGCCGAAGCTGCCGCCCTCCAGTCCAGCGGACGCAGCTGTAGTTGCGGGAGCCCCAGAAAAACAGGTCACCAACCTGTGACCTGCGCGCTCCCCATCCAATCTATTTTTAAAGGATAAAATCGAACCAGCCTCCACCACTTCCACTGGAAGCTCATTCCACACAGCTACCACTCTCTGAGTAAAGAAGTTCCCCCTAATGTTACCCCTAAACTTCTGTCCCTTAATTCTCAAGTCATGCCCCTTGTTTAAATCTTCATTACTCTCAATGGAAAAAGCTTATCCACGTCAACTCTGTCTAACCCGCTCATAATTTTAAAGACCTCTATCAAGTCCCCTCTTAACCTTCTGCGCTCCAAAGAATAAAGACCTAACTTGTTCAACCTTTCTCTGTAACTTAGTTGCTGAAACCCAGGCAACATTCTAGTAAATCTCCTCTGTACTCTCTCTGTTTTGTTGACATCCTTCCTATAATTAGGCGACCAAAATTGTACTCCATACTCCAGAATTGGCCCCACCAATGCATTGTGCAATTTTAACATTACATCCCAACTTCTATATTCAATGCTCTGATTTCTAAAGGCCAGCACCCGAAACGCTTTCTTTACCACCCTATCTACATGAGATTTCACCTTCAGGGAACTATGCACAGTTATTCCTAGATCCCTCTGTTCAACTGCATTCCTCAATTCTCTACCGTTTACCATGTACCTCCTATTTTGATTTGTCCTGCCGAGATGTAGTTCCTCACATTTATCAGCATTAAACTCCATCTGCCATCTTTCAGCCCACTCTTCCAAATGGCCTAAATCTCTCTGTAGACTTTGAAAATCTACTTCATTATCCACCACACCACCTCTTAGTATCATCTGCATACATACTAATCCAATTTTCCACACCATCATCCAGATCATTGATGTACATGACAAACACAGTGGACCCAACACAGACCCCTGAGGCACCCCACTAGTCACCGGCCTCCAACCTGACAAACAGCCATCCACCATTACTCTCTGGCATCTCCCGTTCAGCCGCTGTTGAATCCATCTTGCTACTCCACCATTAATACCCAACAATTTAATCTTCTTAACCAACCTTCCATGAGGAACCTTGTCAAAGGCCTTACTGAAGTCCATATAGACAACATCCACTGCTTTACCCTCATCAATTTCCCTAGTAACCAAATGGCCTTTACACGGCTTTAATGTACCTTCCTCAATGATTTCTTCCGCCGTTCCCGAACTCGTACCGCCTCCGTTTAAAAGGGCTGTCCATCTGTTTCCTATTATATTTTTCTCCTTTCAACTTAAACTTGGATGGTCTGGTTCTTTATTCTGCAACTCTGGGAAATACCGTGAATTCACAAAATCTTGGCCCCTCATGATTATATATACCTCCACAAGGTCACCACTCGTTCTCCAAAGCTCCAAAAAATAAATTACTGGCCTGGCCTATCTTTCCCTGTAACTTGATTCCTCGAGGCCTGGCCAACTGAACACAATAATCTACCTGCGACCTAGCTAACGTCTCGCACATTTGTAACATAACATGCCAACTTATCTGTTGAATGCCCTGACTGATAATATCAAAAAGCCTTCTTAACCGCCTTGTCTGCTTTCATCTGAAACTACAATGTCGGAGCTCTAGATAGATCTATGGTTGGAGAAAGCGTGTTACGGTTTCGATATAATTGAAACAAGGGACGAGGGCAGCCTCACCTATTTATCGCCCATCACATGCCACATCCATGTTGACGATCTTGGAAACTTGGTGACTATGGTTATGAGAGTCGTTTTTTCTCCTCATGAACAAGAAAAGTCATTCCATTTCCTGTTCTCTCAATATTACATTGCTGTATTACATTCTATCCCATCTCGTTTATGGCCACATTTAAAGTTGCACTTACGTTTTCTCATAGAGGCATGTGGCATACATTGGAAAAAACTGGTGTTTCGGTGCATCTCGTCCAATGTGAATAAGACGCCCCACTTAAGTTAGTCGCTTTTTTCAACGTTTAGTCTATATCCACCGAAAGCCTTCCTATACATGTGACAAAGAATATTTTAAATGTTGTCATGATACGCTTCAACTGCATCATCTGACAGGTCGTTCCCAAAACCTACCACCGTCTGAGTGATAACGTAGCCCCTCAGATTCCTATTAAGATTGTCCCTTCTCATTTTCATCAAAAGTGTTTGCCCTTCTTCATGGGGAAAAAACAAAGAACATTGATAACGTTCTTCCCTCCCGCTGCATCATGTCTGCGTTGATTTCTGTAGAGCCATATGCTCTATCATTTGTTCTCTCTTCTCTATTCTATATTCTCTCTCCTCTCTCCTCTCTTCACCTTAATATACATTTAACCTATTTGGATTTTCCTGAACTCCTGCTCCCCTTTCGCACTCGTAATATTTGTGCCTCTGCTGGATACGCGCTAATTCTTCCAACAATCCCGCAATCGTTCTCCTTGCCTTGACCATCTGTTCCTTGGAAGAAATCTTCCCCTTCCTTCACATTTCACGCTTATATTCTCCTTTGCTTCTTATATCGCATCTTTTCATCTCTGCCTTTTCTCGAACAATCTGCCAATGAAACAACCCCTCCCTCCGCATTATTATAGCATCCTATCATTCGCCCTGCTTTGCTCCACCCCAATCCTTCTTCCAGTTTTCTACTCCCCCTCCACGCCCCACACTCAACTACAAGCAGGCTAAGAAGGGTCACGACGGGAAACGTCGCTTATTAATTTACCACATAGATGCTGCCCGAGCCGTTGAGTTACTCCAACATTTTGTGGGGAGTTGATGTGATAATACTATTTACATGCATGGCCAACTAAATGCTGCCGTCCAAAATTCACTCGGCGTCAAGCCTATTTGTCTGGAAATTCTCTGCATGAATATTGAATAATCGGGACATCTAAACGGTAGGCCAAGCTAACACAATTTAAAATGCATCGCATTTATGGGGCGTGGAGTTGAGAGTACTTCCTACAAAACAAATGGTTTGAACAAGGACCCTTCTATGCTCGGCTAATCCAATGAGGTTATATTTCGGAATTCCCATCGCTTGAAATATTGCTCAGCATTCTGCTGATCAAAATGTTATCTAAACTGTTGTGATCACGGAGTTTTATTTACATTTCACTGGGGCTACTTAAATTCTAACGTGCATTTTGGGAACTCCAAAGACCATCGCCACAAGTCAATGGTTATTTATTTCATAAAACTATTCCAGGACTTAATAATGCACTCTGAACTAAGCAAACGCTTGTTGCACGGAGGTGGAGTAACAATGTATAAATGACTATTTATACCCTGCAATATCTCAAGGGAAGGCTAGGGTAAGGTAATAAAATCATGGAGACATACAGCACGGAATCTGGTTCACCGTCTCAATTTATCTATGATGACCAAAATTAGACATCTAAGCCATCCAATTCTATTAATCAATGACTGTCTAAAACTCCAAAGGGGACTTGGCAGTTTGGATTTTATTCCGCAAACCACGGAGTAGATTCATGGGCGGCCCAATTATTGTATATAAGATAGGTATGCACAGAAAAAATAATAGTATGAATTTTACTACACGGCAGCATGGGACGGCACGGGGCCGCAGAAGGTATAAGGCAACAGAGACCCATGTTGGATCTCAGGTGCTGACTGTGGGAGTTTATGTTTTCCTTGCGACCGCGTTGTTTTCCTCCAGGTGCTTCGGTTTCTTCTAACTTTCGAAAGTCATGCGGATTTGTAGGTCAAATGGCCACTGCAAATTTGTCCCTAGCATAAAGGGAATAGGTGCGAAGGTGGAATCACTTAGACCAATTGTGACCTGATGATCGGTGGGCATCGTGTACTCATTCGGCGGAAAGGCCAGTTCCATGTACTATCTCCCCCAAAACTCTGAGCATCGTAAAATTGCGCACGCACATGTAGTGCAATTCAAGTCACGCGCTCGTAGAATTAACTGGCAACTGCAGCGAATATGAAACATGTGTTTCATGGCGGGGTGATTGGGTAATGTTTGTTCCCAAGCCGGAGGATGGGAGGTCGGAAGGCACCTAGGGTTAAACGTGGAGCCACTCCATTTGAAGGATGGTAATCACTATCTGTGCACAATTTCCTAAATGATGTCCCAGCCCGTGCAAACATGTCTGACAAAAACTCAGGAGAAAAGTGACGCATCCATGGAGCACGGATAAGTGAAAGAATATGTCAACAAGCATAAAGTGAAATTATATACAGGAAAATATGAAATAGTATACATGGTCGAGATTTCATGGAAAAATATATAATTATCAACATGAACGTACAGATCAAATACGGTGTGCAACTGCGGCTGGACAATGACACTATTAAGATATTCAGGGACTACCCGTATGAAATTGTGCAAAAAAGAAACAAATTTGAGAAGGCTAAAGATCTTTTAAGAGGGAGAGAAGGGATCAGATTTGGGATTTTTTATCCCGCGAAAATGCGTATTTCCTTTAAGGGTCTTGAAAAGTCATTTGTTAAGCCTGAAGATGCGTTTAAATATGCCCAAACTATCGTTGAAAAATAGAAAGGAAAGGGAGGTTTGGCATACCTGAGCCATTTTAAGCAATGCTTTGTCTGGGGATAGTTACACTGTTATCTTTGGAATGTTGAATCAAGGACACTTTCTGTACAAAACGAGTAAACAACTGAACAGATGGGAATGGTATATACCAGAAAGCATATAATTGCTTATTAGATTATAATATTATAACCAATTGTAAGAACTTATCCTATTAACAACTTAATAAGTTATGCATGTTAGATTAGAATACTAATAAAAACAAAAATAAAAAATAACGAACTAACATACTAATATGAATTTTTAATAAACTGAAACCTTATCTATAAGTGGGAGGAGGGGATGAGAAACGAGCAACTGGCTTAGGTCCAGGGGCACGTCTCGTTAACCCCTTCAACCAACAGTTGATTCTTATTGAAGTCAAAAGTATCGGTTTAATAATTAGTAGTTAAAATTCCGATATATATCTATGTTATAATGAAACATACAGGGTAAAATTGTATTATATATATGAATGTGAGGCCCCGTTTTAATATTATAATATGTTATGATTAACCAAGAGAGCGGAGCTATTTGTGTAACAGCGCAATGGAAGTCAAAACAAGGTTTTTTCCCACCTACAGGTGGGACACTCGCTACAGTGCCGACTATAGCAGACACTGTATCTTCACTTTTTTAGTTTTTTTTTATCACATAAAATCACTTGTTTGTGTTTTGTGTTTAGTGATAAGCGTAAAATGGACATACCAGCAAAACTTAAAAAACTCAGAAGCTCCCCCAATACCTAAAGACCTGGGATATGGATGCACCACAAGATTTAAAGGTACTATAATTATTCAAAATGCATGACACCACACAAAAGAACCTAGGAGGAATCTCATTTTGTAGTTGGAATATAAGAGGTATTAACGAACCTATTAAAAGGGGTACGATACTAGCTCAGCTGAAATTGTACAACTCCGACATTACCTTCCTACAAGAAACACACCTAAAATCTCAGGATCAAGTTAGGTTGAGGGCGAAATGAACAGGTCAAACATACCATTCTTCATTTACTTCAAAATCTAGAGGCACGTCAATCAGCATAAGAAAAGGTATACCATTTAAAGCAAAGAATATTATAACAGATATAGAAGGGAGATACCTAATAGTTAATGGAGAAATCCATGACACTCCACTTACTTTGGTAAATATATATGCCCCTAACTTTGATAACCCCCACTTTTTCAATAAAATTTTCAACATAATTGCAGAGTCAAACTATCAAAATGTTATAATAGGAGGAGACTTTAACTGTGTTTTAGATCCGTACTTAGATAAATCAAGTCAAAAACAGAGAGGGAATATGAAATCGAAAACTGGGGAACTTCTAAATACCGATATAAACAACACTAATATAGCAGATGTTTGGAGAATTGTTAATCCAACTGGCAGGGAATACTCGTTTTACTCAATGGTACATAAGACATACTCACGTATAGACTACTTTCTGCTGGATACAAAACATCTAATGCAATATACCACACAAACTCGATTTCAGACCATTCTCCACTAACTTTCTTTTTAAAACTGGAAGGATTGTCTAAGAATAAATCGTTTTGGAGATTTAATTCTAAAATTCTAAAAGACCCACAAGCGAGTATATATTTAAAAGAACAAATGGAGGTCTTTTTTCAAATAAATGATACTCCAGATATATCGCCTACTGTATTATGGGAATATTTTAAAGCATACATTAGGGGTATTATAATTTCATATCAAGCTTTTCAAAATAAAAAGAATAAGAATGAACAAAGACAGTTAGAAGAACTTATTAGACAAATGGATATAGATAATGCTAAAGATCCATCAATAGATAAACATAATAAAATAATAATTTTGAAATTTAAATTAAATAAATTATTATCTGCCAAACTTATAAGACTTTTTCAAATTACAAAACAAGAGCACTTTGAATTTGGGGATAAACCGCATAAACTTTTGGCTCGCCAGCTAAAAAAACGAGAAAAGGAACATACTATACCAAAGATCAAATCAGATAATGGGGAATTATTAACAACACCAAAGGATATTAATAATAGATTTGCGCAATTTTATGAGAATTTGTATACATCTAAAACGACAATTGATTCCAATAATATCACAAAGTTCTTGGATACCTGTAATCTTCCATAGTTAGAGCTGAAGGAACAAGAGGAACTGGGTGCACAAATCTCAATTAAGGAATTAGAAGATACAATAAACTCACTAAAGAATGGAAAAACACCAGACCCTGACGGATTTACTAATGAATTTTATAAAAGCTTTTATGATAAAATAATACCAAGATTACAAAAAATGTACCAATATGCTTTTAAAAAACGAATACTACCTGATACATTAGCGGAATCAACGATTGCATTAATACCTAAGAAAAATAAAGACTTAGAAGAACCTGGTTCATATAGAGCTATAGCATTGTTAAACACAGATCAAAAAATATTAGCGAAAACATTAGCTAGAAGATTAAGTAAATACATTAGTAAATTAATATACCCAGATCAGACGGGGTTTATCCCTAAGAGATACTCATCTAACAATATGAGACGTCCACTCAACATAATGCACTCACACAAATCTGAAGATCAAGAATTATCAATTATTTCGCTGGATGCTGAAAAAGCATTTGATCAAGTAGAATGGAATTATATGGACAAAGTATTACAAAAATTTCAACTGGGGGAAAATTGTATTCTATGGATCAAGTTACTATATAACAAACCTACAGCTAGAATACTAACTAATAACATATTATCCTCGAAATTCCAACTATCAAGGGGAAATAGACAAGGATGCTCATTATCACCACAGCTGTTTGCTCTCATTATTGAACCCCTAGCAGAAAAAATTAGAATACACCCTGATATCCATGGATATAATACTAAAGATTCATATAGTAAAATATCTTTATACGCGGATGATATATTACTGTACATTACAAAACCTCAAATCACTATACCAAATATATTAAATTTAATTGAAGACTTTGGATCTTTTTCTGGATATAGAATAAATTGGAATAAAAGTGAAATTATGTCAATAAAACCGAAAGATTCAACACATCTTTTAAAATTCCCTTTTAAAATAGCTACAGAAAAATTTAAATATTTGGGAATCGAAATTACCAGATCATATCAAGGTATGTTTAGGGCAAATTTTGACCCCTTACTTAATAAATTAAACACACAAATTAAATTCTGGAAAACGCTCCCGATGTCTTTAATAGGCCGAATAAACGCAATAAAAATGATCTTTTTACCACAAATTTTATACCTATTTCAATCAATTCCTATATACTTACCAAAGAAGTTTAAAAAAAAAACTCGACTCAGATATCACTAATTTTATATGGGACTATAAATCACATAGAATACAAAAAACTCATCTGAATAAACCTAAACTATTAAGGGGTTTAGCACTACCTAATTTTATGTATTATTATTGGTCAGTAAATATTAAAAATATGATTCAACTGATGGATAACTCCGCCCAGCAAGTGGACTGGATTGTAATGGAGAAAGAGGATTGCTCCTCTAGAAACATTGGAGCGATCCTCCTCTCTCCAATGAAATTGAATAACATAAATTATAATAAGAACCCAATTATTCATAGTACAATACGAATTTGGAAACAAATAAAACAAAATTTAAAATTAAGAAATTTATCACTTTTATTACCTATAGTCAATAACCCTTCGTTTAATCCTTCTATTATAGATAAAGCTTATACACAATGGGATAGATTAGGAATTAAAACGCTTGGTGACTTGTATGAAACTGGAAAATTACTTTCATTTCAACAATTACAAATAAAATATAAACTCGGAAATAATCAATATTTTAAATATTTTCAAATATGCGACTATTTGAAAAAATATACAAAAGATCATTATAATAACCCAGTAGATGTATTGGACGAGGCAATGCAGATAAAAGCGGAATCAGCAAACTTAATATCATATTTGTATAATATTATCTTAAATGTACAAATACCATCTACGGAGGGTATCAGAAGAGACTGGGAACAAGAGTTAGCTATTAAAATTTCAAAGGAAAGTTGGAATGAATACTTATTAAACGTGCATAAATGCTCGATTAATGTAAGACACACTTTAATACAATTTAAAATTTTACATAGATTATATTATTCGAAAACTAAAATTCATAAAATTTCCCCAAATGTATCATCTATTTGTGATAAATGTCAATCCCAAGAAGCTACTATAGCGCACTCATTCGTTTTCTGTACAAAAATTCAAAAATTTTGGAATGAAATTTTTGAAATCTTTACAAAGTTATTTAAAACAAGACTGATACCCAAAGCAGAATGGATTATCTTCGGTATAACGGAAGATGGTCCAGAACTAAATGTGTTTCAAAATAAACTAATGGACTATGGGTCAATAACAGGAAAAAAGCTAATTCTAAAATTTTGGAAGAAGGCTCCAATACCAACTATAAATATGTGGATTTCAAATATGTTTGAAACATTACACCTAGAAGAGATAAGACTCCTCCTAGCAGGTAAACCAGATCACTTCCACCTGACGTGGTCTGCATTTATAGAATTATTACAAACATAGAAACATAGAAACATAGAAAGTAGGTGCGAGAGTAGACCTCCAGGCCCATCGAGCCCGCACCGCCATTCGCTCATGGCTGAACACTAAACAGACACCCTTACCCACAAACAGTAGACACAAGACACAGAACACAAGACACTACCCTCCCCTTTATATCGCTATCACCCCTCTCCACCCCAAGAACCGCGTGATCTCCTGGGGGAGGCAAAAAACCGGATAAAAACCCAGGGTGCAAAAGTACTTAAAAAAAAAATTGAGGTCAGGTAAGGGGGGATGATAGTTGAAGTGTTCATATGTCCCATTTACGTAATGCTCATAAAAATATTTGTTTCTCTCTTTTTCCTCTTTCTCTCTCTCTTTCTTTCCTAGGGTCTATTTCTTAACTCTTTTTCTTTTGTTTTTAATTTTGCTCTTATAGGGTCTTCGTCCTTTTTTGTTGTCACATTTCCTACACTTTCACTTTTTCCTTCACTTTCTTCTTTCTTTCAGTCTTTTCCTTTTCTAGTGTAAAAAATAAATGGAGTACATTAATTGTAAGAAGATATAAATGACGAGTACTAATGTATGTGGTTGTAATGTAATGTACTTCTAATAAATAAAAATTTAAAAAAGAAAAAAAAATTGTTTAAAAAAAAATGAACGTACAGTACAAAATATAAGGTGGCAGAAAGTATTCGGAAAATAGCTAAATATTTTAAGGCAACCTGAATAAGTACATCATTGTCGTGACTGACTGAATTAACAAGTGCGTAGAGGAGTGTGTGCCAAAGGAAACAATCAGGGTGTTTCCCAACCGGAAATAACGGATGAACCATGAGATATATTCCCAGGTTAAGGCCGCAGCGGACAAGTGAACATAACTGGGGTGCTACAGGGAATCTCCCTGCGATATTCGTAAAGCCATCATGAATAGACACAAGTAACTCAGCGGAAGAAGCAGCATCACTGGATAGAAGGGATGGGTGACGTTTCAAAGCGAGACACTTCCCGCAATGTCAGCAAGACGAAGGAATATATTATCGATTTAAGGAAACGATGCGATACACATACCCCAATATGCATTGACAGCGTAAAGTAGATAAGGTTGAAAGCTTATAGTTCTTGGGAATAAATATCACGGAAAACCTGTTGTGGACCAGCCATATCGACCATATGGTCCATAAAACACACCAACATCCCTACTTCCTTAGGGAGCATTTTAACGTGATGCACCACAACGTGGTTTGGTACAGCTGCATCCAATGCGTCAAGAAGTTGAAGAGGATTATGGGCGCGGCCCACAGCACGAGGCAAACGTAACGCTGCTCGGCAAGGCCACTAGCATAATTGACAACGAGTCGCAACCGATTACTTCCCTCTATTATCTGGCAAGATGTACAGAAATATGAAAATACGTACCTCCAAATTCAGGGACAGCTTCGCTCTAGCTGATATTAGACTACTGAACGATCCTATCACCAAGTAGAGATCTGACCTCTTATCTACCTATTTGGACACCCTCGAACTATCTTTAACCAGTCTTTATTGAACTTTATTTCAAACAAAATGTTATCCCCTTCAGCTGTACTGTACAACTTGGGCGACTTGATTTTAATCAGATATAGTCTTTTCGATATCTGGGTAGCACGCAAGAAAAAAAGTTTTACTGTGCATCGGCGCATGAGACAATAAATTACTAAGCTAACGAACCTGACGTTTGATTGATCGAGAATGGCTTTTATAATCCGCAAATAAGGAAAGGAACTGAATCCGTAATTATTGTCTGATACTTCGTGATTTTAAAATAATGATTTTAAATTACTTTACTGAAAATTATTGTATGCGAATTAACGTCCGTACTGCGTTAATCTATTCACTGTTAATGTAAAGCGTAGCGCACGTTCTAACAACCGATGGAGAATACGATATATCCCACCACCCCCGAGACATGTACATGGAATCGACATGTACATTTACAATTTCTTCCCCATCACAATGAGTGTCGCAGAATGACCTGAAGCTATATGATAATATAATAACAAGGAACTCCAGATGCTGATTTACTAAAGAAAGGCACAACATCGTGGAGTACCTGACCGGACAGGCAAAATCCCTGGAGAACATTGATAGTTGACATTTTGGGTCGGTTAAAACGTCTGAAGTAGGATCCCCACCCCAAATGTCACGCATCCAATTCGATATCCTGAGTTATGACGACTTTTTTGTCAGTGTCTTTTCGAAAACATGAACCATTAGAGATTTAATTTACATGACAATTTTATTAATGACCACGTATTTGAATGTTGAATGCTAGGTGTATTGTATTCATACCCATTCATGTATATGTTAATGAGTTTGTGTTGTATATTAGCAGGGTAATAAAGCTCTCTCTCCTGATCCAGGCAACCTGCGTGTAAGTTGCTATTCATTCTACCGTCCGGAATATAACAACATTGGCGACGAGGATGGGAGAGAGTTTGTGAACTCATCCGTTAAATACAGCGCATGACTGTTTTGCAACATGCAGTATTGTTTAACATTTTAAACAGTAAATACGGAGATGTGCCGCAGTTGTTTGCGAGCTGGACACGGTAGGCTACATATCCTTCTATGCAAGTGTCTGTAGTTTACAAAAGCAGCTGGACAAATTGTCGAGAGATTGTCAGGCTATATCTATGTTTTGTCCAGATGCCGTCCTTGAGATTGTATACGAAGCTTTGTAGAGCTAAGTTTGAAGTGAATTGTTACACCAGAAGAGCCCATCGGGCTTTTTGAACGGACTTGAAAAAAAAGAGAACGACACGATGGCTGCATCCGTTGGCTACATCCGAAACCTTGGCACGTTTGACAAGAATAGAGAGCCGTTCAGCTCCTATATGGGAGAGCAAAAACTCCTATATGTTTTTCACGGCTAACAACATAATGGAGTTTTTGCTGAAGGAGAGATAGTGACTGAAACAAATAATGCCGGTTGCAAACGCATGAACGATTCTGCTCACGGAGATCGGTCCTGCAGTGTACGGCACACGCGTGGATCTCTTTGCGCCAATAAAGGCAAAAGACGTGCCAATCAATGACATTATAAATAAGTTGGAGGAGCACTTCAACCCAAAGCCCCTGGAAATTGCAGAAAGCTATACATTTGGCACCAGAAACCAGAAGCAGGATGAGACAATCACTGAGTACATTGTTGCCTTGAAAAACTTAACTTTGCGGTGTAACTTTGGAACTTTGGCACTGTGCGACGGATTTGTTTGTGGTCTAATGGATGAACTAATTCAGTCGAAACTCATGAGCACTCCAGATCTTATATTCGAGAAAGCATGCAAGATTGCTGCCACAATGGAGATGGCATCAAAGATTGCTCGCGAGTTTCGTCCACCACGGACTGCAGTTGCCGTTTACAGTCACAAGGCAGTGCCTATGGCCAAACCAAGAGGCGCTAGACCAAAACCAAAGTATGGCGTGGAGCCGCGTGTATCCAATTGTTATCGTTGCAACGGTAATCACTCATCCCAAATTTGTCTGTTCAAAATGGCCAAGTGCTACAACTGCCAGAAGAAAGGACATATCGCCTCAGCATGTCGGGCCAAGCTTAAATCAGAAAACTAACAATCTGCGGGAAACAAGCGACTACACCAGAAAGGAGTTCATAACTTGGAGATGAACCCAGACGGAAATGATCTTGGGTTGTGCACCATTTATGCAACCAACATCGATGAGCCTACATCCAGCCAAGGCAAGGACTTTCGAACAAAACTATTGATAAATTAACTGTTAGTCGATATGTGTGTTGACACGGCAGCAGAGTGTTCGGTCATGAGTAAAGACCTGTACGAAACAAAGTTCCCACAGACACCGTTATTTGATAGTAAGGTCAAACTGAGAACCTACTCGCGCGAAGTTTTGGAGACATAGGGACAAATGAACTGTAAAGTTCAGCATAATGGTCAGTCAGTAACACTGCCCATCATAGTGGCCACTACAAAAATAAACCAACCCTCCTTGGAAAGGATTGGCTGAACAGAATAGAATTAGACTGGAAGAACATTTTCAGCGTCGATTTGTCCAAATCACGTCTTGAAAACATCATAAGCAAACATGCAAACATTTTTGCTGAAAGTTACACGGGTATAACAGGGTACTCTGCACACATTCGACTTAAGCAAGATGTGAGACCTGTGTAAGTCCTGTACCGTATGAACTAAAGCAACGTGGAGAAAGAACTCGACAAGTTAGAACGGAATGGAGTACTCGTAATGAGAGACCAGAGTAACTGAGCTACGCAAATAGTGTCCGTAACCAAGGCCGACAAAACTGTTAGACTATGTGGAGACTACAATCAACCAAACCGTTGATGACGAATAATATCCGTTATTAACCTCGCAATATCTGTACGCAGAACGTAGCAGAGCAAGAGTCTTCACAAAACTGGATTTGTCTCATGCTTACGCCCAACTCAATGTTCGTTAGGAAAAGTGAGCAGTACTTGACTATAAACACACACAAGGGCTTGTATTCCTATACAAATCTGCCCTATGTAGTAAAATCCTCCCCGAAAAATGTTCAGTCTTTCATGGCAACATGTTACAAGTCATTCCGCATTGTGTGTGCAACCAGGATGACCTACTGATGTTCACAGTGGGCATGGTCAAACATCTGGAAATTCTTGAGCAAGTTATCACAGACTGAACTGCCACAATGTCAAACTGCGACAAAGTAAATGTGCATTTGCGCAGTCAGAGGTGGTCTACATTGGCCTCAATGTATATGCCAACGAACCGCCCTGTGAAGGCGAAAGTTGAAGCAATAGTGAATGCTCCAAAACCCAACAATGTGTCAGAGCTACGTTCATTACTTCGGATGGTGCAAATAGAAAAGGAAGCACTCAGCATCGTGTTCGGAATCAAGAAATGTCATCAGTTTCTTCTCGGCAGACCTTTCACCCTAGTGATTGATCACTAACGACTACTAGTGATACTTAGTCCCAAGTCACCCATACCTTCCATGGCAGCATCAGGTATGCAGCGCAGGGCAAATTTGCAGTCCCATTATGACTACAAGGTTAATTGCAGGAGCTACAAGTGCAGTTGCAGAAGCGTTGTTCCGGTTGCCCCATTAGAACTCTGACGTGGGAAGAAAGAAATCAATATACACACTGCAAGATGGAAATTAAGACTTTCCGGAGACTGCATCAGAAATTGCAGCAGAAGCAGAGAAAGACACTGTGCTGAAGTGGGTCTATGAACGGTTATTGAATGGTTGGACTGAAATCGATAGTGGATTGAACTCAGAGGTGAAGCCTTTCCATAATCGACGCCATGAATTATCATGTGAGCAGGGATTACAGAGTGGTTGTACCAGAGTCCTAGAGGAACAACATTATGAATGAACTTCATGCCGAGCATCCTGGCATAGTAAGCATGGTCAATTGCCAGTAGTGTTGTGTATTCACCTGGTATTGACAGTGACATCGAGTCACTGGTGAGCAAATGTAGCATATGCCAAAATTGCCGGATTTAACCACCAAAAACACCACTGCAACCCTGGTCAGAGACCTTTTCAGAGATTTCATGTAGATTTTTGTGAAAAGAGAAATGATCATTTTCTGGTACAAGTAGATAGTCATTCCAAATAGATTGTGGTTAAGCATATGGGGTTAAGCACTAATACCGAGCGTACCAGAGATGAGTTGAGATCCATTTTTGCATGCCATGGTTTACCGGAAGAACTTTTTTCTGATAACGGGCCTCAGTTTCGTTCAGAACGATTCAAACAGTTCAAGCAGCGGAAGGTTGTAAATCACAAACTTGTTCCCCCATACCATCCAGCCTCCAATGGGGCGACGGAAAGGTCTTTTAGAGTTGTCAAAGGTGCTCTCAAGAAACAGGTTTTGCAGGGTAGTTCAAAGCTCAGCATGAAAGATCGTTTGGCTGTTTTTTTGATGAAGCACAGAACCACACAACACACAACAATTCACCAACAATACATCTGCAGAATGGTTGATGGAGAGGAATCTATGAATACGCCTAAGTCTAGTTCAACCCAATTTGGCCTTGAGAGTTGAGCAAAAACAATTAAGTCAAAAACGCCATTTTACTCCCACAAAAAGGAGAGGCACTTCAAGCCAGATGAGCAGGTTCGTGTTCTCAGCCCTCCCAACGTCCACTCAAGACAAATGGGGTGTTGGCAAAATAGTGGATGTGTGTGGAACATAAAGATACTGAGTTGAAGTTGGAGATAGGATCAAAAGTGTTCACGTTGATCAAATGATTCCAGCCAAAGATTAACCAAACACTGTGCATGAAGTCATAACCCCTAAGTTTTTATCTGAACGTGAGTTGGAAGACAACACTGTGATTGAAACACAAAGTTCAGTTAGTACAGGCAAAGAAACACATTCCTCTGGTCAAAGTCATGGTACTAAAGCAAAGCCAAACAAGACAACAGTTGAGTCAACACCTAAACCTGTTTCCACCGGTCAACACCTAAACCTGTTTCTACCGGTTTCTGTTAGACGATCAGGCAGGATTCGTAAACCAGGAGGCAGATTAGGTTTGCAAGTTAAGTAACTCCCTGTATAGGTCAAATGAAAAGGTGTGGATATATAAAATAAATATATTATGTTTATCATTTAAAATTCATAAATACTGGTTTAAATCGAGTATCACAACAAGAAAATTGTAACTGAGTACTTAGATTTAATACTTTAAAAAAGGAGAGCAGTGTACTGTATTCAGATATATTCATGTATATGTTAATGAGTTGGTGTGGTATATAAGCAGGGAATGTTGGGTAATAAAGCTCTCTCTCGTGATCCACGCAACCAGCGTGCAAGTTGTTATCCATTCTGCCGTCCGGAATATAACACTGGGGACTTTCATTTGTTTTTAGTTCCATCCGCCACGGTTGCGTCAAATGCTTTCCTTCATGGGTCTGAAACGGAAGTGGACAACGCACGAGACTGCAGATGCTGAAAGATGTCGGAATATCGAGAACTGCAGCGAACATTCAGTGGGACAGAAAGCATCTGGGGCGTTATTGAAGCCGAAGACGAAGGGTTTCGACCCGATGTTCGACTATATTTCGCTCAATAGATACTATGTGAGTTGCGAAGTTATTTCAATAGTTCACATTTGCTCTTTGAACAGGTCTTTTGGGTTTCACGCTGAAACCTCGGAGACAGCAAGATGAAAAATATCAGCATATACACTCATGGCTGCTACTTCAGTTACAATCATCTGAGAGTTTATCCTGAAGACTTATGGAGTACTAATGTAAAAAATCATATATTACCGAACGAAGTATTTAGTGAGAGTGTAAATCATCCTCGTTAACAAATTCCAAGCAGGAGAACCACATCTGGATTAGTGTGTGTTGTCGGAATGACATGTATTTTATGTATCAATGGCACGTGCTGTTGTTTCATAGTAAAACACCGATTTTATTTGTTGTATTCAATTTGTCGTCAACGTTTAGTTGCTGGATTCAATTCACTAATTTTACTAAGATCAGGTAACTGAAAGGGATGATTTATTTGTAGAATTTCCACCTGCTGGTTGCACTGCGTGTTAAAATGTTTCATGAATCTGTGGAAAATGCACGTGCCGGTGAACCATCAAATTCGTAAAATATTACATTGTTTCTTAATCTGCGGCTAGCGCCTGGATATTTGAGATCTTTGAACATAATCTGATATTTCAAAATCATTTTGCTTTGAAAACATGTAGAGGGACAAGTTGTGTAGAGAAAGCAGGAACTCTGGAGAAAGAAGACAGGTTGCGAGAGTGGGCAGCGAATTGGCAGATATACTACTGTGCAGCAAAGTGTGGGTTCATGCATTTTGGTAGAAGCAATAAAAGCGTACGATATTTTCCAAATGAAGAGAGAATCCAGAAATCGGAGGTGCAAAGGGACTTGGGACTGCTGTCGCAGGATTGCCTAAAAGTTAATTTGTAAATCGAATTTGAAATAAGAAAGGCAAACGCACTGCTAGCATTTATCTCAAGAGACTAGAATACACAAACCGGGGTGTAATGCTGAGGCTCTAAAATACGTTGGTCACGTCGCATTTGGAGCATTGTGAGCGAATGCGAGCGCCATTTCGGATGAAGGATGTGCTGGTTCTGGAGAGGGTCCCGAGGGCGTTCACAAGAATAATCCCACGAATGTGTGGGTTAAAAGACGATGAGCGTTAACGGCACCGGGCCTGTACTCGCTGGAGATTAGAAGGATGAGGGAACCTCGTTGAAACGTGCCGAATCGTGAAAGGGTTGGATAAAATGGATGTTGTGATGATGTTTCCACTCGTAGGAGAGTCTAGGATCTGAGGTTATAGACTCAGAATTAAAGGGCGTTCCTTCAGTACGGTGATGAGGAGGAACTTCTGTTGTCATACATTGCCACGGAAGGCTGTGGACGCCGTCAATTTATATTTTTTAAGGCATATATATATATAGATTCTTGATTAGCACGGTTGTCAGGGGTTATAGCAAGAAGGCAGGAGAATGTAGTTGGCAGGGAGAGATCGATCAGCCATGATTGAATGCCGGATTGAACGATTGATGGGCCGAATATCCTAATTCTGCTCCTATCGCATGTCTTATGACCTTTGTCATTTCCGCAAACTGCTGTCTGACCATAGCATTACATGAATAAAACCTGGCAAAATGGAGATCCGCTGGGGGCGACATGTTGGAGTAGTCGCACTTTTCCACGCTCCCGACATGTTCACCTCCAACTTTCATTATAGCTCAGCCTAAGTTTTATAACTAACCATATATATTTAAACACCATTGACAGCACCTCTCCACGCCGTAACGATGCCAAGCAGAGGAAAGAAAGAGGAGCAAAAGACGGAAGACCCGACGACCAGCACCGGCATGGCCACGCTAGCAGCCATGTTAACAGAGCACAAGGTATCGCTACTGGCAGAATGCAACGCAGCGTTCACCAAACTGGAAACGAAGCTGGACAATATCCAGACCACTATTTTAGATCACCAACACCGTCTTTCGTCATTAGAGTCTTTTGCCGGTACCACCAGCCAAGACATACGAGCTATAACGACAATGCTAACTACGGTGACCGAAGAGAACGCCAAGCTAAAGTTTAAGTTTATCGGCCTGGAATGCAGGAGTCGCCGAAATAACATAAGGATAGTCGGTCTCCCCGAGAATATCGAAGGCCCCCAAACAACAGCTTTTTTGTCTCAACTCTTGCTCGAGACTCTTGGCGAACACACACTGGAATCAGCCCCGGAGCTAGACCGAGCCCACCGTACGCTAACAGCCAAGCCAAGCCCTGGTGAGGAACCCAGAGCAGTTGTGATCTGCTTCCATAGATACCAGACCCGCGAGTTGGTGGTGCGTGAGGCTCGGAGGCAGAGGGGTAAGCTGAAGTACAAGGATATCCCGAACCAAATTTTCGAAGTCTACTGTCCCGAGATAGTTGAACAACGCTCCGCGTACCGAGACGTTATGAAGGAGCTGTACAACCTGGGTCTCAAACCCTCCCTTCATTATCCAGCCAAGCTGTTCATCATGGCCGAGGAAGGAAAGAGGCGACGACTAACATCTCCCGAGGACGCTCAGGATTTCATCTCATCTTACCGTCGACGCAGACCGGGACCCACAGACGAATGACTTCGCTCGGTACGTCTATATCCGAGTGGCACAGGGGTCCGGTTAATCTACGGTTACACTACGGACTAACTTTAGCTTGACTGCTCTTAGCAACTGGCCATTGCTAGCGTTCGGCCTTGCTGAATATACTAGACCCCTGTCTTGAAATGTATGAGGCTGGTAAGAATTCACCACGATTCGTGACTATCTTATACCAAGTTTTCCTTATAATGTTTATGTGTAATCATACTTGAAAGGTTCTTCACCTGCACATGCTATAAAATTGGGCTTAAGGGACCCACTTTGTGGTTCGTGATCTGGTCTCTGCCTTCTTGTTTTTAGCAGCTGGCTGCTAACGCTGCCAGCATTCGGCTAGTTTGTTTACACTAATCTTCCTAGCGGACTGTCTGGGGCTGATAAGAGCTCATTACAGCCAAGGCTGTGTTATACCAATCTGCTCCCATAGCGTTTTTGTTTAACAATACTTAATTGATTATAATTTGCCCTGCGCTTTAATCCAAGAGCTCAGTTTGCAACTTGTTAACTTTTCCAACACTAGCACTTTCTTTATACCTTGTCGACTTTAAGATATACTATGTAACACCAAAGGATGCTATTCTTGCTCCACTTATAATTTGGACTGCTTATTCAGTATCACCATTTTGTTAATTTGCTTTGTCGTATTATTACTATCATCATTACTATCATTACCAGTAGTGTTAGCAATGACATTGGCAGTGCAACTACTATGGCTATTATTTCAATTTTGTATTTATTTATTTATGTTTATTTTACTTTATTTCTACTTTCTATTTTTCAAATTATTATAATCATCGTTAATATTATTATTACTATACTTATTTCTTTTATGTTACTTTACTGACATTGAGCGATTTTGTTGCTTTGGGAGGTGGAAATATTGGGAGTTAAGATCGGATATCTCCATGCGGATGCGAGGACAACGCACCTTGGTGCATTGGGCTCTCAAGGTTCAGTTGGGACATGGGGGATCTCAGGTCCGGGGACTCAGGTTTGAAAGATGGTCAAGTGATATGTGTCCCACTTGTTTGTTGTGTGTATACGTGTGTTTTAATTTTTTTATTATTTAAAAAAAAAAAAAGAATATGTTATTACTCCTTTCCCGCCCCCCCACATCCCCACTCTCGGAAGCTGGCTTCGATGCGCTCTTCCGTCTCGACTTGCAGTACTACAGCGCTCTTCCCACTCGCTTGGATATAGCTAAGTATGGCTAACACAAACGACACTCTTAGATTTGTCTCGTGGAACGTGAGGGGGTGGGAAGTCCTACCAAGACTGACAGGATCTTGGCCCACTTGCAACATCTCAAAGGCGATATATTTTTTATTCGAGAGACCCACCTTCGCAACAGAGAGGTAACACGGCTTAAGAGAGGCTGGATTAGCCACTTATTTCACTCGAAATTTAAAGATAGGGCTATGGGTACTGCTATCCTGATGCGTGAGAACGTTATGTTCGAACCACAGAAAACTGTGGAGGATCCTGCTGGCCGCTTTGTCATGGTTACTGGCAAACTGCAAGACACACCTGTCATATTGGCCAGCATTTAAGGACCCAACTGGGATGACAGCTCATTTGTAACCAAATGTTTACATCTCCCAAATATTGTAATCACCACGTCATTGTGGGTGTAGATTTTAATGTGGTCCAAGACCCTATACTGGACAGATCTTCGAACAAAGCCTCTACTTTAACTAAATCAGGTAAGACTCTGCATGCTCTTGCCAAACAACTTGGACTCACAGACCCATGGAGATTTATATTCCCCACGACTAAATTATTTTCATTTTTTCCCACGTGCACCGTACCTGTACCCGTATAGACTTCTTTCTCTTAGATAACAGATTGCTCTCCAAAATCAAATCCAGCGAGTATCATAGCATCGTAATATCAGATCACGCTGCGACCTCCCTCGGTGTCCACTTTCGTAAACGAACTAACCCCTTTAAACAGTGGAGGTTCAACTCCTCATTATTAGCAGAGGCTCACTACATGCAATTCTTGCACTCCCAAATCACCTTATATTTTGAGCTGAATGACTCGCCGGACATAGAAAGAGGTATACTCTGGGAAGCTTCAAAAGCCTATATTAGGGGCCAACTTATCTCTTTTGTCTCCAACCTGAAAAGAACCGAGACGTCCCAAACGGCAGACCCGTTACAAAAAATAAAGGACATTGATGACAAATATGCATCTGACCCAGACCAAAATTTTATAGAGAACGCCTTAGGTTACAAACAAACTTTGACCTCAAGTCTACTAATAAAGCCAAGCTACGAATGCTTAAATCTAGGCAACACTTTTTTGAATCTGGGGATAAAGCTGGGAAGCTTTTGGCCCATCAGGCCGGAACCAAGGCGACTTCACGGCTAATTCCAGCCAGTAGATCCGGCTTAGGGGAGATTCATACTAATCCTCTTAGAATGAATGAAGCATTTGCTAAATTCTACGCTGAACTATACGTTCCGAATGTCCTCCCACTGCAGGTGACATGCTCAGTAGTATGACGTTTCCCCGAATTGTCGATGAAGCCACGAGAGACTTGGGTGGTCCCATAACTGTTGCTGAGGTCCAAGCAGCCATCACATCGCTGCAAAGCGGAAAGTCACCCGGCCCTGACGGCTTCACTGTAGAATTTTACAAAGCTTCCTCTGCTCTCCTCGCACCAGTCCTGAGAGATATGTACAATGAGGAGTTTTTACATCGTCGCCTACCGCCCACCTTGTCGTGGGCTACCATCTCCCTAATTCTTAAAAAGGAGAAAGATCCCCTGCTTTGTAGTAGCTATAGACCAATTTCACTCCTGAATGTGGACCTCAAAATCCTCTCTAAAGCCCTTGATCTCCGTCTTCAACGAGTGATGCCCCGGATAATAATCTCGTTAGATCAAACAGGGTTCACACCAGGCCGACAGTCTTCCCACAATACTAGGCGTCTCCTTAACATCATCCATTCATCGAGTAGTGAGACCCCGGAGATAGTGGTCTCCCTCGACGCCGAAAAAGCTTTCGACAGGGTTGAGTGGAGGTACCTATATGAGGCGATGGACAGGTTTGGCCTCGGTAACAGTTTTATTCTTTGGGTCAGTCTATTATACTGGTCCCCGGTGGCCTCAGTACAAACAAACGGCACACTGTCGCCCCACTTCCCCCTTCAGTGATGTACCAGACATGGATGCCCGCTATCACCACTCCTGTTTGCTGTCGCGATAGAACCCCTGGCGGTCTGGTTACGCTCAGAGAAGGGCTTTAAAGGTATTACACGGTTCGACACAACTCATAAAGTCTCATTGTATGCAGATGACCTGCTCCTGTACATCTCGAACCCAGTCAGTTCTCTCCCTGTGATTACGAATATTTTAGAACGGTTTGGTGCGTATTCTGGTTATAAACTTAACTACCAAAAGAGTGAGCTATTACCGATTAACTCATTAGCTAAGCAGCTCCCTCGCTCTTTAACCTCATTCAAATGGGCAGAGGACTTGTTTCGCTATCTCGTAGTTTTTATCACAACACCCTTATCTGATATGTTCCGCACTAACTTTCTGCCTCTGGTTGAGTAAGCCGAAAGAGATTTTGACCGCTGGTCAGTTTTACCGCTATCCCTCGTGGGCCGGATAAATCTGGTCAAGATGGTCGTCCTACCCAAATTCCTGTATCTTTTCCAGCACGTCCATATACTTATCACTAAAACTTTTTTTGATCAATTAGAAAGGGCAATATCTAAATTTTTATGGGGTAGCAATCCGGCTAGAATCCGAAAGGCGATTCTGCAGTCTCCTAAGAGTGATGGCGGTTTGGCACTTCCTGACTTTAGGCGATACTATTGGGCAGCTAACTTGCAAAAATTTCTGTATTGGATGAATCATGATTGCGACTACCTACCGACCTGGGTATACATGGAAAAGGCGAGTTCATGTCTCCCGTTGCGGTCTGTCCTATGCTCCCAACTCCCCCATCCCTATAACATCTGCGGGTGCAGGCCCAATTGCGTCCCTCTCGCTCAAGATATGGAGTCAACTCAGGAAAAACTTCGGTTTACAAGGCCCTTCCATCTTGACCCCACTGCTTAAAAACCACATCTTTAAACCTTCAAGTACAGACCATGCATTCAAAACCTGGCAAAGCAATGGTATCAGTAGTATCAAAAATCTATACAAGGATGGCATCTTTTCGTCCTTTGCGGAGCTCTCGTCCAACTACAGCCTCCCAAACTCCCACCTTTTTCGTTTTTTCCAGATTAGGGATTTTGTGAAGAAGACATTCCCCCATTCCCCAAATCGCCCCCCCCCCTGAAATCCTGACCGATACCATCTTAGCTCTAGATCCCAAACGGAAGAAATGCATCTCTATTTTGTATAACTTGCTAGGGTCGGTTATATTGAAACTTCATACCTCATTAAAAGCTGCGTGGGAGGGTGAGCTGAATACGAAACTAACAGACCAGCAATGGGACTCTGCCTTGGATTTGATCCATTCTTCCTCCATATGTGCCCGTCATGGCCTAATCCAATGCAAAGTCCTTCACAAAGTCCGCTACACAAATGCAAGATTATCTAGAATTTACCCCGCTGTTAGGGACACCTGCAACAAATGTAATCAATCCCCTGCCAAGCATAGCCATATGTTTTGGTCTTGCCCTAAGCTAGCAGCCTTTTGGAGGAGTGCTTTCGACTTGATAAGCAGAGCCTACGGCCAGACTATTCCTCCAAATCCAATGTCAGTCATTTTCGGTACCCCTCCCAACACCAACCTCTCTGTTGCGGTGAAACGGGTCCTAGCTTTTACAACTTTGTTAGCCCGGAGACTGATCTTGCTTAACTGGAGGCTCACCTGTCCCCCGACACACGCCCGTTGGATTAAGGAGGTGCTTTACAATGTAAAGCTTGAAACATTTAGGTTCTCTCTCAAAGGCTCTACCAAGACATTCCTAGATACATGGAACCCTTTCTTGTAACGTATTAACTCTCTCAACTTGTCCCCGGACTCGGAAGAGGACTGACTGCTCTCCACTATTGTTTTGCTCTACTGCAGCTGCTCTCCCCTTAACCCCCCCTCCCCACACTTATTTATTTAATTACTTACTTATTTACTGTTATCAGTGAGTGACACCAATTTTTTTTTATTTAAAAAAAAAATTTTTTAGTACTTTTTATTTCGTTTATCTTAGTATATTTGTGTGGACGTGTACGTATGTGAGTGTTGTTTGTCCCCGTTTGCTTCCGACCTCTTTAGGGTGGGTTGAAGGTGGGTAAGGGTAAGGGCTTTGAGGGTCGCTTATATATTGTTGCACAATTATGCCTTGACTGTCATTGTCTGTTATCATAGTATGTATGCAAATTGCTGTGAAATTAAAATAAAATGATTTAAATTAAATAAAACCTGGCAAAATGCACGGACATCATCAAAGTTTTGAAATTAACGATATAATCATAGATCCCGATAAAAAAATCAATAAAGATTACGACGAACATGACAATAGACCATAGACAATAGACAATAGCTGCAGGAGAAGGCCATTTGGCTCTTCGAGCCAGCACCTCCATTCAATGTGAGCAAGGCTGATCATCCCCAATCAGTACCCCGTTCCTGCCTTCTTCCCATATCCCCTGACCCCGCTATTTTTAAGAGGCCTATCTAGCTCTCTTTTGAAAGCATCCAGAGAACCTGCCTCGACCGCCCTCTGAGGCAGAGAATTCCACAGACTCACCACTCTCTGTGGGAAAAAGTGTTTCCTCATCTCCGTTCTAAATGGCTTACTCCTTATTCTTAAACTGTGGCCCCTGGTTCTGGACTCACCCAACATCGGGCACATGTTTCCTCCCTCTAGTGTGTCCAAGCCCTTAACAATCTTATATGTTTCAATGAGTTACCCTCTCATCCTTCTAACCTCCAGAGTGTACAAGCCCAGCAGCTCTATTCTGTCAGCAAATGACAGTCCCGCCATCCCTGGAATTAACCTTGTAAACCTACGCTGCACTCCCTCAATGGCAAGAATGTCCTTCCTCAAATTAGGGGACCAAAACTGCACACAATTCTCCAGGTGTGGTCTCACTGGGGCTCTGTACAACTGCATAAGGACCTCTTTATTCCTCTTGTTATAAAGGCCAACATGCCATTCGCTTTCTTCACTGCCTGCTGTACCTGCATGCTTACTTTCATAGACTGATGTACAAGGACCCCCAGATCCCGTTGTACTTCCCCTTTTCCCAACTTGACGCCATTTAGATAGTAATCTGCCTTCCTTTTTTTCTATCAAAGTGGATAACCTCACATTAATCCTCATTAAACTTCATCTGCCATGCATCTGCCCACTCCCTCAGCATCTCGAAGTCACCCTGCATTCCCATAGCATCCTCCTCACAGTTCACACTGCCACCCAGTTTTTTGTCATCTGCAAATTTGCTAATGTTACTTCGAATCCCTTCTTCCAAATCGTTGATGTATATTGTAAATAGCTGCGGTCCCAGCAGCGAGCCTTGCGGTAGCCCAGTAGTCACTGCCTGCCATTCTGAAACGGACTCGTTAATCCCGACTCTTAGTTTCCTGTCTGCCAACCACTTGTCTATCCATGTCAGCACTCTACCCCCAATACCATGTGCCCTAATTTTGCCACTAATCTCCTATGTGGGACCTTATCAAATGCTTTCTGAAAGTCCAGGTACACTACATCCACTGGTTCTCCCTTGTCCATTTTCCTAGTTACATCTTCAAAAAATTCCAGAAGATTAGTCAAGCATGATTTCTCCTTCGTAAATCCATGCTGACTCGGACCGATCCTGTTACTGCTATCCAAATGTGCGGCTATCTCATCTTTTATAATTGACTCCAGCATCTTTCCCACCACCGATGTCAGGGTAACTGGTCTATAATTCCACGTATTCTCTCTCCCGCCTTTCTTAAAAATTGGGATAACATTAGCTACCCTCTAATCCATAGGAACTGTACCTGAGTCTATAGAACATTGGACATTTTTCACCAATGCTTCCACAATTTCTAGAGCCACTTCCTTATGTCCCTGGGATGCAGACCATCCCTGGGATGCAGACCATCAGGCCCTGGGGATTTATCAGCCTTCAGTCCCATCAGTCTATCCAACAGCATTTCCTGCCTAATGTGGATTTCCTTCAGTTCCTCTGTCACCCCAGATCCTCTGGCCATTACTATATCAGGAAGATAGTTTATGTCCTCCTTAGTGAAGACAGATCCAAAGTACCTGTTCAACTCATCTTCCATTTCCTTGTTCCCCATTATAAATTCACCTTTTTCGGTCTTCAAGGGTCGAAAGTTGGTTTCAAATATTTGTTTCCTCTTCACATACCTAAAGAAGCTTTTACTATTCTGCTTTATATTCTTGGCTAGCTTACCTTCGTACCTCATTTTTTCTCCCCGTATTGTCTTTTTCGTTATCTTCTGTTGTTCTTTAAACATTACCCAATCCTCTTGCTTCCCGTTCATCTTTGCTACGTAGTACTTCTTCCCTTTAATTGTTATACTGTCCCTGACGTCCCTTGTCAGCCATGGTCGTCCCTTTCTCCCCTTGGAATCTTTCTTCCTCCTTGGAATGAACTGATCCTGCACCTTCTGTATTATTCCTAGAAACACCTGCCATTTTTGTTCCACTGTCATCCCTGCTAGTGCATCTTTCCAGTCAACTTTGGCCAGCTCCTCCCTAATTGCCCCATAGTCCCCTTTATTCAACTGCAACATTGACACCTCCGATCTACTCTTCTCCCTCTCCAATTGTAGATTAAACCTGACCATGTTATGATCACTGCCTCCTAATGGCTCATTAACCTCGAGGTCCTTTATCAACTCCGGAACATTACATAACACTAATTCACGAATTGCCTTCTCCCTGGTAGGCTCCAATACAAGCTGTTCAAAGAATCCATCACGAAGGCACTCTACAAAGTCCCTTTCTTGGGGTCCAGTACCAACCTGATTTTCCCAGTCTACCTGCATGTTGAAATCTCCCATAACATCCACAGCATTACTTTTATTACATGCCAATTCTAACTCCTGATACAACTTGCGCCCTATGTCCAGGCAACTATTTGGGGGCCTGTAGATTTGTCCCATTAGGGTATTTTCACCCTTACAATTCCTTAGTTCTATCCATACTGACTCCACATCTCCTGTTTCAATGTCACCCCTTGCAAGGGACTGAATTTCATTCCTCACCAACAGAGCAACCCCACCCCCTCTGCCCACCTGTCTGTCTTTACATATGAAATACATGAAATATTATTTATATAACACATATTGTGGCGGTACCCGGACGTGGCGCCGACAGACAAGAAACGGAAGCAAAGAACTCGAAGCAAAAGAACCGAATGGAAACGATTCCGAAACGCCAATAACCGGAAAGTCCGAAGACGAAACGCCTTCTAACCGAAAGGATATGACGCCTAAAAGGAAACTAAACGAAAGGGCCTAAAAGCCAACGAACCGAAAAGCTGCGTCCCCTTAAAGCAAACTTACCGAATGGCCGCTCTGTCGAAACGCCACCTACCCGAAAGGCGGCGTCGCCTACAAGCGAAAGGACCGACTGCCACTCAACAGCTAAGTCCAATAACGGACATGACGTTGCCGGGGACGGCACTTTTCAACGATTGGTCCAGTCCCCCGCGTCCATCACATCACTGTAAAGGCATGGACATTGTACCAAACCTGACCACCCGACCAACAGCCCGCGGAGTGTGGCTGTGGGAGAGCGGGGGCTGTACACAACCGGCCGCTTTGAACTTGGTGCTTGGGTTCAGATTGCCCAGTCACCTATGTCTTGTGTGGGAAAATGAACCCCACGCTCCCGTCTCCCCTTCTCTATCGCCTCTTCTCCCTCTCCCCCTCTCTCTCCCTTCTCTCACTCCCTTCTCTCTCCTCCTCTCTCTCCCCTCTTCTCTCTCCTCCTCTCTCTCCTCTCTTCTCTCTCTCCTCCTCTCTCTACACTCTTCTCCCTCTCCTCCTCTCTCTTCCCCTCCACTCCCCGCTCTCTCTCCCTTCTATCTCCCTCCCTTCTCTCTCTCCCCCTTCTCACCCACCCCCTTCTCTCTCCCACCCCCCTCTCTCTCCCTTCTCTCTCTTCCCTTCCCTCCCCCTTCTCTCTCTCCTCCGTCTCCATCCGCGGGAGCGTCCGACAGTCACTGACCGCGATGCACCGCCATCGGACCCCAACTTCTACACCAGTGTGTTTCCCACGCATAATACAGGCAGCATCTCTGGACAGAAGTAATGGGTTGCGTTTCGGGTCGAGACCTTTCAGACGCACTCTGAAGAATGGGTGGAGACGGAGAAGAGAAAGAAGGGATAGAGAAGGGGAGAGAGAGAAGGGAGAGAGAGGGGGGGTCACCTTGGTGTGGGGGTTGGGGTCCGATAGCAGTGCACCGCGGTCAGTGACTGTGGGGCGCTCCCGCGGGTGCAGACGGAGGAGAGAGAGAAGGGAGAGAGAAGGGGAGTGAGGGAATGGAGAGAGAGGGGGGCGAAAGAAGGGGGAGAGAGGGATGGGAGAGAGAGAGAAGAGAGGGAGAGAGAAGGAAGTGAGAGGGGGAGAGGAGGGGAAGACAGAGGAGGAGAGAGAGAAGAGGGGAGAGAGAGGAGCGGGAGAAGAGGGGAGAGAGAGTAGGAGAGAGAAGAGGGAAGAGAGAGGAGGAGAGAGAAGGGAGAGAGAGAAGGGAGAAAGAGAGGGGGAGAGAGAGAAGTGGGGAGAGTAAAGGGGGAGCATGGAGCGTGGGGCTCATTTTCCCCCACACAAGCCATATGTGTCTGGGCAATCTGAACCCAAGCACCAAGTTGAAAGCAGCCGAAGGCCAGGAATATAAAGAAGGACAGCCCCCACTCTCCCACGGCCACGGTCCGGGGGCTGTGGGTCGGATGGAGCGGAGGTTTGGGACAATGTTCATGCCTTCACAGTGATGTGATGGACGCGGGGGTCTGGAACAAACGCTGACAAATCCCGCCCTCCGGCAAAGTCATGTCCGTTATTCGACTTTTCTGTTGAGCGGCAGTCGGTCCTTTGGCGTGCAGGTGACGCCGCCTTTCGGGTAGGTGGCTTTTCGACAGAGCGGCCATTCAGGAAGTTTGCTTTTAGGCGGCGCAGCTTTTCGATTCGTTGGCTTTTGGGCGTCCCGCCCTTTCGGTTAGTTTGCATTTAGGCGTCCCATCATTTCGGTTGGTAGGCGTTTCGTCTTCGGACTCTTTCGGTTTATTGGCGTTTCGGCCTCGTTTCCATTCGGTGCTTTGGCTTCTACATCTTTGCTTCGGCCTCTTGTCCGTCGGCGCCACGTCCGCACACGATTCTGCCTGACCGATCGATTGTTTCCAACGTTTGATGTTTTAATTTTACATTTCTGGTCTTTCCAATATTCTCTTCACAGCATCTATATTCCGTCAAGGGTGTTCTCTTAGAAAAAGGGAGAAGGATGCAACCGTGGCTGACAAGAGAAGTTAGGGATAGAATAAAATTAAAGAAAAGATGTATAACACAGCATAGAGTAGCCGGAAGCCAGAGGATTGGGAAACATTCATAGGACAACAGAAGGAAACAAAACGGGCAATACGGGCTGAAAAGATAACGAACGAATGGAAGCTGGCCAGGAATTTACAGAAGGACAGTAAAAGCTTCTTTAGATATGTTAAGGGAAAAAAAGAGTAGCAAACTCAAATGTGGGTCCCTTGAAGGCAGACGCGGGTGAAATTATTATGGGCAACAAGGAAATGGCAGAAGAGTTGAATAGGTACTTTGGATTTGTCTTCACTAAGGAGGACACAAACAATCTCCCAGCTGTACTGGAGGCCAGAGGATTTAAGGGGGTAGAGGAACTGAAATCAATTTTCATTAGGCGAGAAATAGTATTGGGTAGGCTAATGGGACTGAAGGATGACAATTCCCCTGGGCCTGATGGTTTGCATCCCAGGGTCTTCAGGGAGGTGGGTCTAGAAATAGTGGACGCATTGGTTTTCATTTTCCAATGTTCAATAGATTCAGAATCCCTTCCTGTGGATTGGAGGATAGCTAATGTTATCCCACTTTTCAAGAAGGGAGCGGGAGAGAAAACGGAGAATTACAGACCAGTTAGCCTGACATCGGTGGTGGGAAAGGTGCTGGAGTCAATTGTTAAATACGTAATAATGGGGCATTTGGGTAGCAGTAAAAGGATTAGTCCAACATGGATTTATGAAAGGAAAACCATGCTTGACTCATCTTCTGGAATTTTTTGAGGATGTGACAAGTAAAATGGTTGAAGGGGAGCCAGGGGCTGTAGTATATCTAGTCTTTCAGAAAGCCTTTGATAAGGACCCGCACAGGAGACTGGTGAATAAAATTAGAGCACATGGTATTGGGAGTAGGGTTTTGACGTGTTAGAAAATTGGTTGGCAGACAGGAAGCAAAGAGTAGGAGTGAACGGGTCATTTTCAGAATGGAAGACAGTGGCGAGTGGAGTGCCGCAAGGCTCGGTGTTGGGACCGCAACTGTTTACCATATATATTCATGATTTGTAAGAGGGAATTCGGAGCAACACCAGCAAGTTTGCGGATGACTCAAAGCGGGTGGCAGTGTTAAGTGTGAAGAGGTTGTTAGGACGTTGCTAGGTGACCTGGGAGAGTGAGTGGGCAGATGCGTGGCAGATGCAGTATAATATAGATACATGTGAGGATATCCACTTTGGTCGCAAAAGCAAGGGGGCAGATTGTTATCTCAATTGGGTTAGGTTAGGTAAAGGGGAGGTAAAGCGAGACCTGGGTGTCCTTGTACACCGGTCACTGAAAGTTGGCGTGCAGGTACAGCAGGCAGTGAAGAAAGCTAATCGAATATTAGCCTTCATAACAAGAGGATTTCAGTATAAGAGGAGAGAGGTTCTTTTGAGCTTGTATAGGGCTCTGGTAAAACCACATCTGGAGTATTGCGTACATTTTTGGTCTCCTGAAGAACATACATCCTTGTGAATGAAGCTGTGCAGTGTAGGTTCATAAGATTGATCCCTGGGATGGCGGGACTGTCATATGAGGAAAGGTTGAAAGGACTAAGCTTGTATTCACTGGAGTTTAGAAGGATGAGGGGGCATCTCATAGTAACATACAAAATTATAAAAGGACTGAACAAGCTAGATGCAGGAACAAAATTTCCCAATGTTGGGCGAGTCCAGAACCAGGGGGCCACTGTCTTAGAATAAAGGGGAGGCCATTTAGAACTGAGGAGAGAAAAAACGTTTTCACACAGATAGTTATGAATTTGTGGACAGAGGGCAGTGGAGGCCGAATCACTGGATGGGTTTAAGAGAGAGATAGATAGAGCTCTAGGGGCTGGTGGAATCTAGGATATGGGGAGAAGCCAGGCACGAGTTATTGTTTGGGGGTTATCAGCCATGTTCGCAATGAATGGCGGTGCTAGATCGAAGGGCCGAATGGCCTCCTGCATTCTATATTTCTATATAGAAATGTTCTGTATTTCTATGTTTCTATGTAAATCATTAATATATATTGTAAATAGTTGCGGCCCCTACACCGAGTCTTGCGGCACTCCATTCGCCACTGCCTTGGATTCTGACATGGACCCGATTATTCCGAATCTTTGTTCCCTGTCTGCCAAACAATTCTCTACCCATGTCAGCACACTACTCCCAATACCATGTGCCCTAATTTTGCCCACTAATCTCATGTGTGGGACCTTACCAAAGGCTTTCTGAAAGTCCAGATAGTTTACATCCACTGGCTCTCCTTCACTCATTTTCAATTCAATGAACTTTATATTACCGTTAGGAACTTTGGTTTCTGCAGCCATACAACAAAATGAAACACTTTTACAAGACACACAACCAACTTAATTCACACAGACATCCATCACGGTGAATCTCCTGCTCACTGTGGTGGAAGGCAAAGTCTTGTCTCTCCCTTGCTCTCCAGCCTCTTCCGGTGTTAAAGCCCCCGGCGGGCGATGGCATGTCTTGCGGCCGTTAAGGCCGCACTGGCGATGTAAGGCACTTCTCCGGGTCTTAATGTTGGAGCCCACGGCGGGCGATGGCATGTCCCGCGGCCGTTAAAGCTGCGTCGGGCGATGTCAGGCCCCGTTCCGGGTCGTTTTCAGCCCCGCAACTCCGGCGGGAGAAGCTGCCGCCGCGGGAGCTCCGAAAAGCGAGGAAACACACCATCCTCGAATCCTGTTGACGCAGAAACCACTGCCTGTACCTCTCACGATGGAGTCCTCGAATACCACGGCCTGACGCCTGTCTCTTCGGCTCGTTTCAAGAGGTACATCTCCCGGGGTCTCCTGTACTCCAAGCGTCTTCCCCTTCCTCATCGTCACCCACCTTCTCTCTTCCGGTATCTTCGGTGTAACGATCTCGCTGTAGGTCCTGTCCAGGAAACGTTCGTGTTTCCCGGATGATCCGGGGGTCATCCTCTTGCCGCTCCAGTGCCCCAATACGGTCCTTCAGGTGCTGAACCTGGACACATTTTCCTCAGTTGTAGCAGCCAGGCAGCAGCAGTGTCCCTGACTTCCCACATACTGCAAGAATCACATTGAATCAGCTTACTTGTCATTTCTTCATTGCGTCTCACCCTCTCCATCTTTTGGCCTAGTCTCCTCCCTTAGCCTCCTCGCCGAGGACTCCCGTACCAAAGACTCTAACTTTGCTGACAAGGCCAAAGACTCGCACTTTTCTCAAAGTCACTTCCCGCGACAAGGCACTTCTCTCGACTGATGTCCGATGAATACAGTGGCCTTTGGAAGGGTACAGACAGAAAGCCATTTGGATGCACGTGTCCAAAGATCGTTGAAAGTGGCAACACGGGTAAATAGTAAGATTAAACGAGAACTTAGTAGTTTGAAGTTTGATCTTTATTTTATGAGGAGTTACCTTGAGGGATTACGTGAACAGCCCGCCAGCCCGCATGCGCCAAAATCTTCAAAGCAGCGGTGTGGAATCACAGATAACATTTGTTGAATTGAATATAGTAAGATTTGAGAAACTAGAACTACCAACTGACCTTTATGGGAGAGGGTTGGGAGTGGAGGGCACGTAATCCATCAACGTAGCCCCTCATCAAATAAAGATCAAACTTCAAACTGGTAAGTTCTCGTTTATTCTTACTATTTTACTTCGGAGTCATGTGAGTGACTACGTGAAAATTTCAAAGCTCTGTTATTTCGTGCCGTGGAAACGAGTCCACGCGTCACACACTTGACCAAGGGGGAGTAAAATTATAATGCATTCAGTTATGACATGGATTTAAAGCATGCTGTTGCTTTAATTAAACAAAATAGCAAATATGAAATAATAATGACTCCTAACATCCGGGGTAAATGATAAGACATAATTCAAAATTGAAAGAGCAAACAGCCCTGGCCCGGCAATGGGTTTGTTATAGAATGTCTGAACAGTTCTCTCATTTGACCATCCTGCCGCCGGAAGCATGTGGTCCATAGGAACTTCCAAACCCCTCGCAGCCGACGTTGTGGCAGCTCTGGTGGAGTGAGATTTAAAAAAATATTAGTGTCAACACCTGCCCAAGCCAAAAGCTGTGTTAACCACCTCGAGATGGTCTGCACTGACACCCTTTTGTGAGTTTTTTGTGACTAACAAACACTGCTAGTTCAATGCCTCTGAGGTGTTTTGAGACCTTAATATATTGTAGTAAATGTTTGACCACACACAACCGAAGGTCCACGGGGTATGCTACAAATTCCAGTTTGAGACCCGATGCCGCTGGTCTGCTCTGCTTAACTAAGTCATGCACTTAGAAAGTTATTTTATTGGCAGCTATTACCATTGTGTCCAGTCGCAGTTTATGCAGCGACCGGACCCTTTGCGCCGAAACCAGCGCCATAAGCATGACCACTTTAAAAGTCAGTTTGATCAGTGACAGATATGCCGCTGGAGCCCACTGCCGAAGATTCGTCAGTACAATGTTCACATCCCAAATCTCCGAGTATCTAGATCTGGGGGGATTGGAGTTGAAGATACCGTTCATGAGTCTCGATATTAGTGGGTGAGACCCGACAGCGTGGCGTCTCGATCCCAGCACTAAATAGGATGATAATGCACTCCTGGCACAATTGATGACCCTGTAACTCGGTTTTCATCAAAAAATAGACTGGTCAGAAATTCCAAAACATCCGTCACATATGCCGTGTTATACGTGATGTTGGACCGAGAGCAGAACGTTTACCATTTTCTAATATAGGAGATGTACTGTTTTTGGTGGTATCTCTCCACGCCGCAGGGAGCATGTCCAAATTCGGATCCGTCAGTCCCCAAAAAGGTCTCATCAGAGCCTGCAAAACAATAAATGTATCCGGTTAATAAATGGGTGGCTCTCCCCTGTTACAGGATGATCCAGCAGATTAATGCGTTGCGCAATGGTCATACAAGGCTCAGATACCATTCACAGAATCAAAGGGAACCATGGCTGAGTAGGCCAGTCGGGTACTACCAAAATACCCGACGCGGAGACTTGTTGGATCTTTTGCAAGACCCGACTGATGAGGCAAAAGGGAGGAAATGCGTAGAAAAACAATGGAAAAACAATCCTCCCCTGACGAGAATGCATCCATCGCCACTGCCCCAGGGTCTGGCTCCCATGAAACATACTTTGGCAATTGATGATTAAGCCTGGATGCGAATAGATCGATATCCCGCGTAATACACCGAGCAACAATGGTGGTAAATACATTATGGTCCAACATCCATTCGGTGTTGTCAATAAATTTTCGTGACCTGGTGTCCGCCACTATATTGAGCCTACCTGGTAGGTAGGTAGCTGAAATCCAAATGTTTCTTATAATACACCAGTGCCAAATAAGGTTACACAAATTATCACAGGATACCGACTTAATTCCACCCATGTGATTAATATATGCCACCGCTGTGGTGTTATCAATCTGAAGCTGAACATGCAGATGATGCATATTTGTACAATAAGCTTTGAGCCCACAGAATGCTCCCAATAACTCGAAATAATTAATACCATGTGACTACAAAATGATGACTCATGCAAATCCCATCTGCCACCGCAACTAGAGATGGTATTAGTAGCTCCCCATCCTTGAGTGCGAGCATCAGTTTGTAATATATGTGAAGGTTTTATGACTAAAATGGTATTGGAGCAATGCCGAATGTTGGTTGTCCACCAATGTAATTCAGAAATAGCATTGGCTGGTAATCGCATAGGTCTGTTGAAATGACCTGCATGATCTTTGAGTGCCTGCTCCTTTGCACGATGTAAATTCTGTTAATGCAAAGTTCCAAGCTGTGCGGCTGGAAATGCAGCCACTAATTTGCCAATTACCCTTGCCACCCGTCGAATAGACGGTTGCTCAACAACAACAAGGTTGTTACAGGCTTCTACCAATTCTAATCTCTTGCCCCAGCGCAGAGTCACAGAGTTGTGAACAGAGTTAATAGTAAACACCAAATAATCAATAAATGTGGCTGGTATTAACTTAGATTTAACTGGATGGTTGAGAAACACCAATCTCTCAAACAAGACTTTAGTGGCTGAAACAGCTAATTTAGCTAATTCCAGATTTTTACCTATAATTAAGATATCATCCAAGTATGCCATAATAATATATCCTTGAGCTCTGAGAAGCGCAAGTGCCGGTTTTCATAATTTGGTAAATAATCTGAGGGCTGATGTTAACCCATTAGGCAACGCGCTAAACTGCCATAGTTGCCTCATCCAGTTAAACTTCAAATACCTCCGGTGATCCCTGTGAATTGGTACCGACAAGTATGCATCTTTGAGATCGATGCATACCATAAAGCATCCTTTGAAAATCAGTTGTCTGGCAGTAACGAAGGTTTCCATTTTAAAGTGTCTATACTGCACAAAAGCGTCGAGCTGAGTCAAATCAAGGATGATACGGCATCCTCCATTTTTCTTTTTTCTAGTGAATATGTTAGAGACAAATTCGTGAGGTTAATGAATCGACCTCTCAACTACCCCTTTTGAAAGTAACATTTGTATTTCTGTTTGCACATCCAAACCTTCCAGCTGTGAAAGAACGCATTTTCGGTTTGGTGCATGCTGTGTTGATGGTAATGAGTTGGGAAGGAACTCAATGTGTAACCCCTGTATACTGTGCAGCATAAATGGATCTGATGTTATCAAATTCCATGCATCCCAAAACAAGTGTAATCTTCCACCAACATGTAAACGGTCCACACCCCATGTTCCGGAAGGAAACAGACCCACATACCTCAATGGTTACCAGTGGTTTTGTGTTCAGTACTTCCGCCCCAGTCTCTTGGGGGTAAGGGTGCTGGAGTGTGCAGCTGACGTGTCTTCCAATGAGGTCGGCTTCGGCCTTGGCATAAAAATATCTCTGCCCAGAATATAAGGCCTTCGAGCTTTCACCAGCTTCAGCAAACCGCTTTCTGCTGCTTAATGCGGAGGGGTGCTGCCGCCGGAAGTGAGATGTTTTGCTGGTTGACGGTTCCATCAGCTCGAAAGCTTTCGATTCTTCATCGAGGTCTTTCACCTGTTTTGGTAAGTTATCTCCGAAGAGGAGATTCGGCGGCTGTATGTTGCTGGCTCTACATAACCCCGCAAATATAGGGTTCAGGGCAGGTCGAATGGCACTCTTCCGGAAGCAATTAATCTCAAAATGCGCATTGCACCTTTCCCCATGCATACTGGTATGTTCTTCCGCCATACCACTGAATTCTGAGTCAGCCCAATACTGACTTCGTATGCTCCCCTCTGCAGAGAGGGAGACATTGTGCAGCCCTGAACTAGGTGCCGCCGCGGGCCGCCGTGGAGACCTGCGCTGATATGACTCCGTCTGTAGGAGCATACCATGATGGAGCATCTTCACCATTAGATGCTCCATCAGGGATAAACGTCCGAAGACGCTATCCACTGTAGGCCTGACTCATCCGTCTTACCCTTGGCCTTACCCCCTTTCTGGGGAACCACAGCGGATTCGATAGCTATTAAGTCGGAAGACGCTGACCGCAATGTCAGCGACTCAGGTGGTGAAATCGACCGCCGCTGGCTACCCGCAGTCCCGCGGTCCTCCGTAACCAGTTTCGCCGCGGCCCGTCGAGACTTAGCCCTGGAATTCTCCATGAAGTTTCGCAAAGTTTCGCAAAGAAAGCGAAGTTTTCAGAACAAATACGACCTCAGAATAAGTGAGACTTACCTGTAGGTCATTTTAAAACTTACCGCTGGAAGAGCAGCGCGCCCGCCAGCCAGTCGTTGCGCCATGCGTTAGACGATAAATGAAGCGCATGCGCGCTGGCGGGCTCTTCACGTAGTCACTCACGTAAGTCCGACGTATAATAGAGCCGTAAGTTCACACTTGGTGTCCGCGGAAATGTTCGAAATTTAATCGAACAGATATCTGTCAGCACCAAGAATGTAGTGACAGATTTGTATATCGTTTCAAGTGTTAGTCCTTTAGTCGCTTTAATTGAAGACAGGGTCAGAAGATAATCGATACGCACCCACGAGACATTCAAAGCCGTCGAAAGATGGATCTTACAAACACAATCCCTTGATTAATAATGTAGTGGTAAAAACCGTAAGATATTCATCCAAACTTCTTCCCGTAAAAGTACATTCCAATCACACTCGTGGTCATGCTCGTGCTAGATCGAAAGCTACCTCTCCCCCATTCTTCTTCAAATTAAACCAACTACTAAGGAGTCTGCGCGAGAATCCCTGCTGCAAACACGCCTCAGACTACGTATGAATCCCAGCCACATAATTACAGGCAGATACAATGTAAAGGTAACTGGTTATAGTTACGCAAAATGGCTACTACATACGGGCCCCGAATTGTTCTGGGTACATAACGAGGCAATTACTAATATACATTAAAAATTAGCTATAAAAGCTTAACATATATCAAAAAACAAAAAAAGATAAGGCATTATAAATTAGCATTCAGACTTCATTAGCGATTCTTTCAACTTCACCTTCTGGAAGCAAGCATAACTTAGTTATTGGTCTTACTAAAACATTGTTCTTAGTCTGGGCGTACTGTACGTAGCAAACCCTTAAAGTCAGGCCTGATACCCAGTATATAGTCCAAAACTCAAAAGTCCAAGGTTTTGACAGCATGAAACATCTTCCTCCATGTTCGATCAATTTATGGATATGTCGTAACAATAATGCTGATATGTGAAAGTCATTCGAGAGAATAATGGGATGTTTAGCCTCTTCAGATATTGCCAGTCAATTGAAACGTCCTCCAACTCTCAGAAATCCCTCTTCCAATACTGGATCAAGCTTGTACAATTGACTGTCTCTTTTCACACCATGTACTCCAGCTTCTAACGTCGATATTTCCTCTTTGTTTTTCTGTCTCTGACAGTGAGAAATAATCGCGTTTTCCGCATTGAGGAGATCATCAGCGCTCTTTTCAACCGTTTCCTTCAGTATTTCAGGATCTTCTTCAAAGATACTTTTAGCAATCTCATTACTTTTTCGAGCAAACAACAATAACCTTGCTTTCGCTTTGAGAAACCAAACCAGTACATTCACCGGCTTCCTCCATGATGAAAAGTGGATAATTAAATTATTTATTTTGTTTGATGAATTTATCAATAAATTTCAATGTGAAGTTTTCTTTAATTTACGGATTATTATCAGATATTTCATATCCCAGCTCAAGCTTTGACCATTCTCTGTCGTCTGGCCTACAGAGAAATTCCGGTCCATTGATCCATCTCTTGCTGCTTAAGAAGAGATTTGCTTTTAGTCCTCTAAAAGCCGCATCCTATACAAAAGTAGCTACCTATACAAAAGAGAATATGTTTGCTACAAATGTCAAAAAACGGTTGTTCTCTTTGTTGAACTATTTAAGCACAGTAGCACTATCAGTCCAGAAGATTGATTCTTCCAGTTCAAGCTGTTGTTAGTTTTGCTGCATTATGTCGCAGTAAGTTACATTCTGGGAATTGTCATTTGCTTCAATGGTGCCACTCTGGCCATTCCCATTAAGAATGCAACATATTCTTTAGAGTCGAAAGCTACCTTACTACCAGGAGGTGGAGAATTGGTCCCATAAAATATGGACAGCAGATTGGGCTGGAACTCTGTGAGACATTAGTGCCGGAAGAACTGGTTCCGTAGAAGTGGAACTAAAAATTGTTTCAGTAGAAGAGGAACTGGAGAAGCTAGAGCTCTGCCAGAGATTGTAGCTTGACCGGTTTTAAAGCCTACGACACAGCCACTCAACTTATCTGAAGGTTGAAAACTGATCGAGATCGCGAGGAATTAACAGCTATTGTATTATGCTGTAAATGTGAAAGCTGGAACGCTTTAATTAGAACAGCATCTTACCGAGATGCTGTGAAACGTTGGACTGATTCGTCGCATTTAAAAATGATTAAAACGAGTAAACGTATAGTCTGTGAGATATAATAGAAGCCAGGTCTGCTAATTTTTTGTAAAGCAGCCAAGAAGCTATCCTGGATAAAGCCAGGTGCGTGTCCTTCGAAATAATTGGATGTTTTCTAAAATTCCAGTCTGGTTTTGGATTCTTGCGGGTGTTTATGGAACACTGCACCAGAATGAACGATTGTTATGGATTGTTATAGAGGCTGAGGCACGTGCTCAACTATTGAAAGTTTATCAGTTAAGTCTGAAGAAGCCTCTTTGTCCAATTATCTGATTTGTCCAATTGACAGATTCATGGAGCAAGATGAGGCAGGTAAAGAAGAGCCACAGGGGATATGAAGAAGAGCCGGAACGTAGACGACGTAGCCAACGAACAAAGAAGCCCACCGAAAAGGTCGAAGATGCATTTCTGGATAGAAGCCACAAGGAGTAAAACGAGCTATGGAAGCAAGTTATCGATCTAATAGAGAGCCAGGATGAACGTAAGTGCCTTGAAAGAACGCTGAAAAAGTAATATCTAATCATAGGCGACTGGTCAACCTCTGCCTTGACGTTGACCACAAATATTACTGAGCCTATCACCCTCTTAGGATGAAAACAAAGGGCATAATCAGTGGTTTCAAGAAGCGATGGGATATCTTAATGGCGTTGATGGCAATGTAGAGGAATGGATAGTTGAAGTTGATAAAAGGACCGCCACATTATAGTATCTCAAACGGCTCTACACAAAATCAAGACATAAGTCAGGTTCAGAATCCAGTTCAATTTCAAGAGCCTCTGCTCGTATGTACTCTGAAATAACTATGGCTGCTCTTTCGCTACAAGTTGCCGCCTTGCTGAGAAAGCATGAGATTGAAGCACGGGAAGAACAGTTGGAGCAGCCTGAGGCACGTGCGGAATAGACGATGATAGAGTCTGAGGCACGTGCGGAACTGACGAAGAGAGAGGTTGATGAACAAAGAAGGCCGTTAGAGAGAGGGAATAACAGTTGGAACTGGATACGAAGTGGGAAGAAGCCAGGAGGAAGATTGAGATACTTGTTTGAATGACTTCACTCACGCACAGTGATTAAGACCCAAAGACTTTTATTAGCAATACAGCATATGCAACTTAATCATAACATACTAATCAGGACTGGGAAAGAAAGTGAAAAGGGCTTTCAATTAATCCAGTGCGCGGAGCCATAGTATGACTCATAGTATGAGTGACACTGATCTTCATACTCCCTCTCAAAGAATTAAAAGTCAATACAAAACCATCAACTAAATAAGGCATGCATAGAAATTGATAATAAGCTGGAGGAAAGTCAAACGTAGCACGGGTACTTCACGGTGTGCTTGCAAACACGACAAGCACGTGGGCGAGATAAATCATTTCCGTGTTTCGCCACCGGTGAGAGAGTCGGTGGATATAACTGGTGGCGGAGATAGAAACGGCATTCTCGGTGATGGGACAGGGGACTTTGGCACAGGCGGAGGAGGTCGCCATTGGCACAGTAGCCGATTCAGAAGCAGGTTGGTCACACCATGTCGGAAATTCAAGAATAAGGCATATAATGAAAAGATGGATTTGTTAAAGGAGAAGGGAATCTGTTTTAGACGTTCGAAAAAATGACACATGGTTAAAGACTGTAAGTATCCTATAAATTGTGATAAGCAAGCAAGATCATTCTGAAGGACTTTACAGTGAGCAGAAGTCGGAGCAAATAGAACATAAGGCGAAGCCAGCAAACAGTGATGCTGCCACCTCTCCTCAGATAACTGCCCATATTGAGGCCGGGGCAGAAACCTGTATCTTATTTATCTTACCAGTACATGTAAGGAATAGAATGACGAATACAGCGTTGCAAACATATACAATTTTGGATCATGGAAGTTCGGCTACCTTTTGCACATAAAGCTTGATGAGAAAGCTGGACATTACAGGAGAAAAGGTTAAGATTCTATTGCGTACTTTGAATGGGGAGTAAGAGTGCGTTCGTCGTTAGATTACTAGTATGGAAATATCTAGTCTGGATGAAGGCAGATCTATAAGCGACTTTGAGTCCTGAAAAGCGCTATATAAATAAAATATATAATTATTATTATTATTATTATTCCAATAACTGCGGTGTTTACACATGAGACAATGCCTGTTTGTCATCAAAATATACCCGTTCATGAGGACTTGAAACAATGGCGTTACTTGAAGTCAAGATACCGAAAATAAATTCTGGTATCGACCTACTTATCGAAATGACCGCTTTGAAAGCATTGGTATCTATACATATTACTAGCGTGGGTTACCTATGGCTCCGTGAGAAGGATCAACGAAAGCAGCAACCAGAAGAAGCACCCTGCTGCTGCTGTTAATCAAATATCTACTGTCAAATTAGAGGAGCTGTTGATCAAGCAATTCAATCATGACTTCAGTGAAAGTACCAGTAAGGAATTAGAAGAAAATGTCCAGTTAAAGTTCTTGGATATAATGAACTACGCAGTAAAGATGATAGACAGACACTACAGTCCAGACTTACCTTTCGTACAATAAAGCGTAAGTCTGCCAAATAATCGTCGTATGGCTGAGCAACGCACACAGAATCTGAAACGCAAGTTTGGTGAGAATACGAAATGTCATGGAGAATATACGTCTTTCATGAAGGACATGATTGACAATGATCATGCCGAAATGGTACCAACAAACCAACTAAATGGAAGTGATGGAGAGCGTTGGTATATTCCGCAGCATGGGGTAAATCACTCCAGGACAGGGACCTTGAGGCTGGTATATGACTGTGTATCAGTCATTAAAGGAACATGACTTAACTGTTAACTGCTGCAATGCCCATACCTTACCAAATAACTCAATGAAGTTGTATGAAAATTCAGACAAGAACCGCATAAAGCTCGAGAGGAG
This sequence comes from Malacoraja senta, assembly GCA_038087875.1. NCBI lineage: Eukaryota > Metazoa > Chordata > Chondrichthyes > Rajiformes > Rajidae > Malacoraja > Malacoraja senta. Next base: position 7,367,911 of record CM075981.1, on the reverse strand, counting down.
GGAACACGGTGAACAGATGTCGGGACAGATGAGACAGTTTGAGGCTTGCAGAATGTGGGAGCCCAGCGACACCGATGGAGCATCAGGCTGCTACAAATGTGGCAAGTGCGTCAAGCTTCAGCTCCTAAACGACCGTGTTGGGGCACTGGAGAAGCAGCTGGATGATCTCAGGGCCATCCGGGAAAACGAGAGTTTCCTGGGCAGGACCTACAGTGAGGTACACTTCCGGTAGGCGGCGCGACCCACGTTTTTTTATTTTTTGTCTCGTTTGAGTGTAGTGTGTAGTGTCTAGTGTTTTTTTTAAACTGGGTATGTGTGGGGGGGCGGGGGGTGGGGAAACTTTTAAAATATTTTCCCTGTACGGAGGACCTGACCTTTCTTTGTCGTGTCTCCGTTGTCGTTGGGGCCTAGCACCCCGGAGAGTCCTACAGCCGGAACGACCTGGGGCTCGAGTCGCATAGCCTCCGGACTACTCATCGTGGAGCTGGCCGATTCGGAGCGTGGAGAGCTGTGGTGGCGCACTGCTGCAGCCCGAACCCGGAGATTCGGAGGCTCCAGCCGCGGGCCCGGTGGACGGTAACACCGGGAGGTCACAGGTCCCTGGTGGGAGACCGCTTTTCGGAGCTTCCGCAACGGTAACTTCTCCCGTCCGAGTTGCGGGGTCGAAGATGACATGGAGTGGAGCCTTACATCGCCCGGCGCGGATTTAAATTGCCGCGGGACTTGCTAGCGCCCGCCGGGGGCTCCACCATCAAGCCCCGGAGCGCGGCCTTGCATCGCCGGCGCGGCTTTGATGGCCGCGGTACTTATTTACCATCGTCCGCCGGGGGCTTTGACTTTGACATCGGGAGGAGAATGGGGAGTGCAGGGGTGAGGTAAGACTTTGCCTTCCATCACAGTGAGGAGGAATTCGCTGTGATGGATGTTTGTGTAAATTGTGTTGTGCCTTGATTCTTCTTCTTGTTTGTATGACTGCAGAAACCAAATTTCGTTTGAACCTCTTGTTTCAAATGACAACAAATAAAATGTAATCTAACAAATAAAATCTAATCTAATCAGGTAGCCACGCCGAGGATACGGGAAGAACCAAGATGTGTGACGGAGAGAAAGGGTGGAAATCGTGGAGTGCAGAAGACGCAGGTGGCTGTGCCTAATGAAAACTGGTACGCCTTCTTGGAAAATGTCCGGCGACACGATGTTTCGAGTCCGAGCGGCGGACACGTCGGTGGCTCAATCCTAGAGATTGGACTCGACCGGCGAGACCGACGTCGGGCAGAGCCCCAGTGGTGGTTGACACCATTGGCCGAGGAGCGTACACGAGATTCTGTGGCAGCAGGCGAGATGCGAGGATGGTCTGTTGCCTCCCTGGTGCCAGTGTTCAGAATGTCACGTGCCGAATTCAGAACATCCTCGAGAGAAAAGGTGAACAGCCGGAAGTAGTTGTGCACGTAGGCACAAACGACATCGGGAAGAAGAGGAAACATACAAACATATAAACATCGAAAATAGGTGCAGGAATAGGCCATTCCGCCCTTCGAGCCTGCACCGCCAGTCAATATGATAATGGCTGATCATCCAACTCAGTATCCTGTACCTGCTTTCTCTCCATACCCCTGATCAATTTAGCAACAAGGGCCACATCTAACTCCCTCTTAAATATAGCCAATGAACTGGCCTCAACTACATTCTGTGGCAGAGAATTTCAGAGATTCCACAATGTCTGTGTAAAAAATGTTTTTCTCATCACAGTCCTAAAAGATTCCCCCTTTACCCTTATACTGTGACCCCTTGTTCTTGACTCCCCCCAACATCGGGAACAATCTTCCTGCGTCTAGCCTGTCCAACCCCTTTAGAATTTTGTATGTTTCTATAAGAACCCCCCTCAGTCTTCTAAATCCAGCGAGTACAAGCCGAGTCTATCCAATCTTTCCTCATATGAATGTCCGGTCTACCAAGGAATCAGTCTGGTGAACCTTCTCTGTACTCCCTCTATGGCAAGAATGTCCTTCCTCAGATTAGGAAACCATAACTGTACCCAATACTCCAGGTGTGGTCTCACCATGACCCTGTACAACTGCAGTAGAACCTCCATGCTCCTATACTCAAATCCTTTTGCTATGAAGGAGGTTCTCCAACATGAGTTCAGAAAGTTGAGAAGAAGACTGAAATGCCTGACTTCTAGGGTGGTTATCTCTGGATTGCTTCCAGTACCTCGTGCTAGTGAGGACAAGAACAGGGAGATAGGGATCTAAATGTGCGGCTGAGGGGCTGGAACAGGGAGCAAGGATTTAGATTTATAGACCACTGAGATCTAATCTAGGGTAGGGGTGACCTGTACAAAAGGAACTAGTTACACCTTAACTGGAGGGGGACCGACATTCTGGCAGGCAGGTTTGCTAGGGCTACTATTAAACTAAATAGTGGGGGGGAGGGAATGACAAATCGGGAGTATAATGATGGAGTTGAAGGGGAAGTGTGTACAGGAAAAATTACACAAGATTTTTCGAATTAATGGGAAGGAAAGCTCGAGAAGGACAACAGTGTAAGGTCTGGTCCAATTGCGAGCGGTAGGAGGGGAGAAGTGAATACGGAGGTCAAAGTGATGTATATGAATGCGCGAAGTATAAGGAATAAAGTGGACGAGCTTGAGGCTCAGTTAGAAACTGTCAAGTATGATGTTGTGGGAATTACTGAGACATGGCTGCAAGAGGGCCAGGGCTGGGAACTGAATATTCAAGGGTATACCTCCTATCGAAAAGGCAGACAGGTGGGCAGAGTGGGTGGGGTTGCCCTGTTGGTGAGGAATGCAATTCAGTCCCTTGCAAGGGGTGACATTGAAACAGGAGATGTGGAGTCAGTAAAGATAGAACTAAGTAATTGTATGGGTAAAAATACCCTAATGGGACTAATCTACAGGCCCCCAAACAGTAGCCTTGAGATAGGGCGCAAGTTGAATCAGGAGTTAAAATTGGCATGTAGCAAAAGTAATGCTGTGGTTTTTATGGGAGATTTCAACATGCAGGTAGACTGGGAAAATCAGGTTGGTACTGGACACCATGAAAGGGACTTTGAAGAGTGCCTTCGTGATGGATTCTTAGTATTGGAGCCTACCAGGGGGAAAGCAATTCTGGATTTAGTGTTATGTAATGAACCGGATTTGATAAAGGACATCGAGGTTAATGAGCCATTAGGAGGAAGTGACCATAACATGGTCAGGTTTAATCTACAATTGGAGAGGGAGAAGCGTAGATCGGAGGTGTCTGTGTTGCAGATTAATAAAGGAGACTATGGGGCCATGAAGGAGGAGCTGGCCAAAGTTGAATGGAAAGATACACTAGCAGGGATGACAGTGGAACAAAAATGGCAGGTGTTTCTAGGAATAATACAGAAGGTGCAGGATCAGTTCATTCCTAGGAGGAAGAAATATTCCAAAGGATGAATGGGACGACCATGGCTGACAAGGAACGTCAGAGACAGTATAAAAATTAAAGCTAAGAAGTACAACGTTGCAAAGATGAGCGCAAAGGAAGAGGATTGGGTAATGTTTAAAGGACAACTGAGATAACCAAATGACATTACGGGGAGAAAATATGAGGTACGATGGTCAGCTAGCCAAGAATATAACGCAGGATAGTAAAAGCTTCTTTAGGTATGTGAAGAGGACAAAAATAGTTAAGACTCTTCAAGACCGAAAAAGGTGAATTTATTATGGGGAACAAGGAAATGGCAGATGAGTTGAACAGGTACATTGGATCTGATTTCACTAAGGAGGACACAAACAATCTTCCTGATATAGTAGTGGCCAGAGTATCTGGGGTGACGGAGGAACTGAACGAAACGCACATTAGCCAGGAAATTGTGTTGGATAGACTGATGGGACTGAAGGCTGATAAATCCCCAGGGCCTGATGGTCTTCATCCCGGGCTACTTAAGGAAGTGGCTCTCGAAATCGTGGATACATTGGTGATAATTTTCCAATGTTCTATAGACTGAGGGTCAGTTCTTGTGGATTGGAGGGTAGCTAACGTTATCCCACTTTTTAAGGAAGGCGAGAGAGAGAAAATAGAAACATTAAACGAGAAATTACCGTTTGAAGTTTGATCTTTATTTTATGAGAAGTTGAAGTCAGGGAATACGTGAAGAGCCCGCCAGTCCGCACGCGCGTCAATCTTTATAGCAGCCGTATGAAACCACAGAATAGTTGCTGACCTAAGCTATAGAAAGATTAACGAGCTTAAACTACCGAATGGTCTTTATGAGAATTAGGGTTGGGAGGTGAGGGCACGTATTCCCTCACTTCAACTTCTCATAAAATAAAGATCAAACTTCAATCGGTAAGTTCTCGTTTAATCTTTCTATTTTATTTCGAAGTCACGTGAGTGATTACGTGAAGACTTCAAAGCTCTGTGGTTTCATGCAGTAACCCAATCTATGTGTGAAGTACTTAAAGAGATAAACCATTATTGATAGAAAAAACATGGGTTATGAGTACCATGATGCTAACTTGCATACATGGCCATTGTTCATAACCGGACCATAGTCCCAATAGACTGCTGAGTTAGACAATAACTCATGCCACACTGTGCAGAATTCTATCTGCAAATATCCAGACATATGCAACCAAATTTTATAGTTTATTAACACGCACTATGTAAGCATCTTGCTGTACGATGTAAGGGAAAATATCCATTCTATTGGCTGCTAATGAGCGATCAGCAATATCTTGAGTCTATTGAATAACAAAAAAGAAACTATCTTTCATCTCATATGTACTAGCAAACTCAGTGCACTTGTATACCTAATGACACCCCCCGATCTCTGCTCTGGTGGGTATGCTGTCTACTTCAAATGTACGCAATCCTGCCTATTTTGCTTATGAGATCATTCCCATAACAAGCTAATGTCAGTTAAGACCTAGAGCCCAAGCCAGAGATTTAGTAAAGACTGTGTTCTTTGTGCTGACATCAGTTGCTGAAAGTATAATCATCTTAAAATACTGCTCCCATTAGGAATATAGTCGAAGAATGTTTGCATAATAATTTTACTGATATACATCGTACACTATATAAATGTAGTCTATTAGAGTGGTCAAATAAAAGACACCCTGTATAACGTTAGTGAACAGCGGGTGAATAACCAATCATTTATTGTCCCACTTATGGTACTATAGAGAATGACAAAGCAGCACAAGCAATGTCAATTGTGCTATAACATAAGCGCTTCTCTCGGCTCAAACTGAAAGCCACACTAACCTCTGTTACTTCTGTTTAAAAGTAACTGACATATGTTGTTGACAAGCCTCTGATACACTCGTCCAGAGCTAGCTGCCCGAGAAGACAGGCTAACCCATCCATCACTCGTGACTGAGTAAATAAAAGTTGCTTCAGCCGCCTTACCGTGGCGTGAAAATAGGCAAAATTGGCACTATTAAATTTCATGTTGCCTCATTTGTAATATCGCAAAAGGTATCTACTGATAACCCCTAAGTTTTATCAGCTTCAAATTTGGCATATAACCTAAACCTCGATGACACAATGCCCTTTAATCTTAGAAGGGCAGCATTGGCTTCCACCACTGGCTTTATTATCAAAAAACACCAGAATCAGTCTCATGTGTGTAGATATGGCAGAGCATGCAACTTCAAGATCGATTCCCTGAATCAGTTAAATTGCTGAAAGCCAATCAGCCATCTTAAACAGGATAACTAAACACATAATCTGATTGGCAAAATGCTAACCTGATTCGGCCGCACCATGTTTCTGTAATCTTGAAAAGTATCAGATATATACCCCTCTAGTCCTTGGCCAGAATACTCATCCTCGGATTAGCTGTCACTGATTCTACTCGGAGACCCTGTTCCTCAATTGACCATAGATACGGAACATTTTTGGCTTCTCTTGCCGCGGAAGATGCATTATCTAGTTATTCATACATTTCGCTGATAACGTATAATCAGAACCTTATGACTGAACCAATCTCCCTTTGAAGTGGGAATACGAGTTCCCTGTGAACCACGAATTTCCTCAGAGTAGAAATTAGTATAAATCAAGCCTCAATCAGGAATTGCCTCGCAATCCTTTGACTGAAACCACTTGTCTGAGTCGCCAGAGTGCACAACGCAATCTCTTCGACCCCCACTCAATCAGGAATACTGGTATTGAGAGCCTATGTATTATTATAAATACATTGTTGATTCACAACATGAACATGCATGTCAGATAAAAATTATATTATATGCCAGACAAGCTTCCTGCTGGTAACTACCTATCCCAGAGAGGATGGCAATGATGATTCGAATGAACCGGCAACTCTACTAACTGAGGAGAAATTAATCCTTGTGTTGAGGAAGACTTCAACTTCTTCATTCTACTGAGCAGTCTGATAACCGCAATCACAGATGACGAGGCAGTGCTTCCCTGGTCAATATGACCCATATGGCTAGCCAGTTCCTTGATGGTCTACACTGAACAAGGGTAACCAAACTGTTCAGACTTGGAAGTTACAGAGGTTACTCTGCAAGGCACCCTGCCAATGTCTATACATAAACCTGATCTATCCCACAGACAATGAAAACCACTAGACAACCCATGCTGCCAGTAAACCCAATCCAGGGCCGACATACTGCTCCATTTCGGAGTTTACGGAGGTTAAAAACGAGACCTTACTTGCCAGCGTCTCTGACTCCGGGTCGATTTGCTTGTTGGAGCTTCAGCGAGGTTCCATTTGCATGCTTGTCATTTCTGTTAGATAACTGATGCTGCTGGCCAACTCTTGTAGTGCCTTGTCCGTCCCCGAGGGAACAGCAAAATTACAGGCAAGAGGAGGCAGCTTCTCGCACATCATGCATTAAAGCATGATGTGCGACTCTCGCACATCATGCATTAAAATATGGGATTCAGGCACATAGTCATGTTCGGAGTCATGTTCGGAGTCATGTTCGGTGTCAGTTCCATACTGATCTCTGACACTCTCTTAGAGTGTAAGAAATAGTGCACCGCGAACCAGGCGTTGCCACATGCGTAGGCCTCGGACTGCCTGTGCATGCTTCCGTAACACGGAGCATATTTTGTGACACCATCTCCGATAGTCTTTCGAGTGGGAGGAATATTCCAACCCTGAACCAGGGGCAGCTACAGGCGTAAATACGCGCATGCGGCCTGGCGGGCTCTTCACGTAATCACTCACGTGGCTTCGAAATATAAAAAGGAATTATAGACCAATTAGCCTGACATCGGTGGTGGGGAAGATGCTGGCGTCAATTATAAAAGATGAGATAGCCGAACATTTGGATAGCAACAACAGGATCGGTCGGAGTCAGCATGGAGTTACGAGGGGGAAATCATGCTTGACTAATCTGCTGGAAATTTTTTGAAGATGTAACTAAGAAAATGGACATGGGAGAGCCAGTGGATGTAGTGTGCGTGGTCTTTCTGAAATAATTTGATAAGCTCCCACATAGGAGATTAGTGGGCAAAAATTAGGGCACATGTTATTGGGGGTAGAGTGCTGACGTAGATAGAGAAGTGGTTGGCAGGCAGGAAACAATGAGTAGGGATTAACTGGTCCCTTTCAGTATGGCAGGCAGTGACTAGTGGGGTACCGCAAGGCTCGGTGCAGGGAGCGCAGCTATTTACAATATACATCAATGATTTGGATGAAGAGATTTAAAGTGACATTGGCAAATTTGCAGATGACTCAAAGCTGGGTGGCAGTTTGAACTGTGAGGCGGATGCTATGAGAATGCATGGTGACTTGGATAGGTTGGGAGAGTGGGCAGATGCATGGAAGATGAAGTTTAATGCGGACAAATGTGAGGTTATCCACTTTGGTAGTAAAATCAGGAAGGCAGATTACTATCTAAATGGCGTCAAGTTTGGAAAAGATGAAGTACAACGGAATCTGGGGGTCCTTGTACATCAGTGTATGCACGTAAGCATGCAGGTACAGCAGGCAATGAAGACAGCGATTGGCATTTTGGCCTTTATAACAAGAGAAATCGAATATAGGAACATAGGTCCTTCTGCCGTTGTACAGAGCCCTAGTGAGACCACACCTGTAGTATTGTGTGCAGTTTTGGTGCCCATATTTGAGGAAGGACATTCTCGCTGTTAAGTTAGTGCAGCGTACGTTTACAAGGTTAATTCCCGGATGGCGCGACTGTCATATGCTGAGAGAATGGAGCAGCTGGGCTTGTGCACTCTGGAGTTTAGTAGGATGAGAGGGGTTCTCATTGAAACATATAAGATTGTTCAGTGTTTGGACACGCTACAGGCAGGGAACATGTTCCCGAAGTTGAGGGAGTCCAGAACCAGGGGCCACAGTTTAGGAACAAGGAGTAAGCCATTAAGAACGGAGACGAGGAAACACTTTTTCTCACAGAAAGTGGTGAGTCGGTGGAATTTTCTGCCTCAGAGGGCGGTGGAGGTAGGTTCTCTGGATGCTTTCAAGAGAGGGCTAGATAGGGCTCTTAAAAATAGCGGAGTCAGGAGATATGGGGAGAAAGCAGGGACGGGGTACTGATTTTTGGATGATCATCCATGATCATCTTGAATGGCGGTGCTGGCTCGAAGGGCCAAATGGCCTACTCGTGCACCTATTGTCTATTGTCTATTGATTGCTTTGAAGGCTGATATTAAAGTGTGCTTACCAAGCAATCAGGAAAACACAATGATTACTTGCGCTGCTATGGTGGCCTGATGGTAATGCACCAAATGATCTCGTTGAATACCGTATGAAGGTACATCTCTTTGGAGCAGTGTCATCACCAAGTTGCGCGAATTTCGCAATAAGAAAGAACACCGATGATAATAAAGCGTACATTCCAGAGGATGTGGTAAACACTGTGAAGAACAATTTCTATGTTTGATGATTGCTTAAAATCCATGTCTATAGAGTAGGAACCAATTCAAATGGGAAAACATCTGACTTCCCACTGCAATAAGGGAGGATTCGTGCTATTCAAGGGGATCAGCAACAACCATGTTGTATTGGAGAACATTCTACCAGATGATAGAGCCAAGGAGACCAGGGAGTTGTATTTGGACCAAGAAAATAAGCCAATGGAAAGAACGTTGGGACTGCACTGGTGTATTCAAACATATGTGTTCAATTCAGAATCTCGATTCAAGACCGACCATGTATTAGAAGGGGTATCTGTAATAGTCAGGACGGCAGAATGAATAACAACTTGCACGCAGGTGCCTGGATCACGAGAGAGACATTTATTACACAAAATTCCCTGCTTATATTGAGAAACAACTCATGATTATGCATGAATACATTACACTGCTCTCCTTTTAAAAAAAAAATCTAAGTGCTCAGTTCCAATTTTGTTGTTGTGATACTTGATTTAAACCAGTATTTATGACATCTTAAATGAGAAGGATAATATATTTATTTTACATATCTATACATTTTCGTTTTAGATATACAGTGAGATACTTAATTTACAAACCTAATCTGACCACTGGTTTACAGATCCTTCCTAGTCGTCTAAAAGTAACAGGTGTAACAGGTTTAGGTGTTGACTCAACTGTCGGCTTGTTTGGCTCTGTTTTAGTACCCTGACTTTGACCAGAGAAATCTATTTCTTTGTCTCTACTAACTGAACTTTGTGTTTCAATCACAGTGGTCTCTTCCAACTCATTTTCAGATAAAACTCAGGGATTAGGACTTCATGGTCTGTTTTGGTTCATCTTTGGCTGGAATCATTTGATCAACATGAACACTTTTGATGCTATCTCCAACTTCAACTGAGTATATTTTTATTCCACACACTTCCACCATTTTCCCAACATCCCATTTGGCTCGACTGAACTTGTTGAGAGGACTGAGAACACGAACCATCTCATTTGTATTGAAGTTCGTCTCCTTTTTGTGGGAGTCAAAATAGCGTTTTTGACTTAACTGTTTTTGCTCAACTCTCAAGGACAAATTGGGTTAAACTAGACAGGCGTATTCTTAGCCTTATCTTTATCAACAGTTCTGCAGGTGAGTAACCCGTTGTTGTGTGTTGTGTGTTTCTGTACTTCAGCAAGAAACTAGGCAAACGATGTTTCATGTTTAGCTTTGAACTACCCTGTAAAACCTATTTATTGAAAGCATGTTGGAGGCTGGATGGTGTGGGGGAACAAGTGTGTGTTTTACACCATTCCGCTGCATGGACTCTTTGAGCCGTTCTGAACAAAATTGAGGCCCGTTATTAGAAGTAAGTTATCCGGTAAACCATGGCATGCAAAAATTGATCCCTTGACATCTAAGTACAGTCAGTAGTAGTGTTTGACCCCATATGCTTAACCTCAATCCATTTGGAATGAATACCTAATAGTACCAGAAAGTGATCATTACCCTTTTCACAAAAAGCTACATGAAATCTCTGAAAAGGTCTACCTGGACATGCCAGGGTTGCGTGGTGTTTTTGGTGGTTTACACCGGTAATTTTGGCAGACATTACATTTGCTCACCAGAGACTGGATATCACTGTCAATACCAGGCCCATACACAAAACGTCTGGCAATTGACGTCATGCTTACTCTGCCAGGATTTCGGCATGAAGTTCATTAATAATTTAGTTTCTCAAAGAGTGGCACGACCACTCAGTAATTCATGGCGCCGATTATGGAAGGACTTCAGCTCTGAGTTAAAACCGAGTTCAAATCACTATCGATTTCAGTCCAAACATTCAATGTCTGTTCATAGACCCACTTCAGCACAGTGTCTTCCTCTGTTTCTGCTGCAATTTCTGTTGCAGTCACCGGAAAGTCTTCATCCACAACTTGCAGTGTGTAGATTGAGTTTTCACTTCCCACGTCAGAGTTCCCATGGGGCAATCGGGACAACGCATCTGCAACTGCATTGCACTTGGAGCTTCTGTACTCAACCTTGAATTCACACTGGGTCAGTAAAATTGCCCAGCGCTGCATCCTTGATCCCACCATGGAGGTTATAGCTGACGTAGTACCAAATATCTAGGGTGAAAGGTGTGCCGCGAGGAAACTGATGGAATTTCTTGATTCCGAACACGATGCCGACTGCCTCCTTTTCTATCTGTGCATAACTGCGTTCACTCGGTGAATGGGTGCGGGATGCAAAACCAATAGGCTTTTCCTGTCCGTCATTCATTACGTGGGAATCACTGCACCTACACCATGTTGACGCATCACAAGCCACTTTAATCTCGCGTGTCGTATCGTAGTGAACAAGGATTTGTCACTTGTCCAGTTTTCTTTTCAAATGTCATATGCACGTTGCTGTTCCTTTCCCCACGTGCATTACACATCTTTTTGTAACATATGATGTAGTGGCATTAGCACAGTTGCAAAATCTGGAAGGAATCGTGCATAGAACTGCACCATTCCAAGGAATGATCGTAGCTTTGACACATTGTTGGGTTTTGGAGCATTCACTATTGCATCCACTTTCGCCACAGGGCGAAGTCCGTTGGCGTCTGACAAACGTCTACCGCCTCTTGGTTTGCGCATTGACTCTGCCAAACAGAGTGTTCATGAGTTTGGACTGAATTCGTCCATACACTAGACCACAAACAAATCTGTCGCGTAGAGCGTGTCTGAGAAAGATTCCAAGGTTACAGTGCAAAGTTAAATTTTTCAAGGCAACAATGTAATAATTGATTGTCTCATTCTGCCTCTGCTTTCTGGTGCCAAATTTATAGATTTCTGCAATTTCCAGAGGCTTTGGGTTGAAGCGCTCCTTCAACTTCTTTTAATGTAATTGAATGGGACGTATTTTGCCTTTATGTGTGCAAGGAGATTCACGGGTGTGCCGTACACATCGGGACCGATCTGCGTGAGCAGAATCGCTTTCACACGTTCGCAAACGGCCTTATTTGTTCCAGTCACGACCTCTCCTTCACCAATAATCTCCATTATGTTGTTGCCGTGAAAAAATGTATGCTCTCTCCATATAGGAGCTGAACGGCTCTCTACTCTTGTCAAAAGTGCCATGGTTTCCGATGTAGCCCGTGGACGCTGCCATCGTGCCGTTCTCCTTTTTTAAAGTCCGTTCAAATGCCCCGATTTCCCGTCTGTTCTGGTGTAACAATTCACGTAAAACTTAGCTGTATAAAGGCAATATAGCGTGATGAACTTGACAAAAAAAATCTTAGACCATCTCAAGCACGTCATATTGTCACGTTGACACAACATAGCGATAACCTGATAAACACTCGACGATTTGTCCAGCTGCTGCTTTAAACTACTGTGCCCTGTATAGATGGATCTGCGGCCTCTCCTGCCCAGCTCGCAAACAACTGCGACACAACTCCGTATTTACTGTTTAAAATGTTAAACAATACTGCATGTTGCAAAACAGTCCTGCACTGTATTTAAAGGATGAGATCACAATCTCTATCCCAATCTCGTCGCCAATGTTGTTATATTCCCGACGGCAGAATGAATAACAACTTACACACAGTTTGCTTGGATCACGAGAGAGAGATTTATTACCCAACATTCCCTGCTGATATTGAGCACCAACTCAATAACAGATACTTGAATATGCATGAATGCATTACAGTATCCCATCCGAGATTGGTTCTGTTTACGACCCCTTGGGATATCTTGCACAATTTACACTGTCAGCCAAGTTGACTTTACAGGATCTTTGTAAAGAAAAACTTGGATGGGGTGAGAGTAAAACGTAAACTTCCTCTCACCGATGGACAGAATTTTTGTCAGATCTTAACAAATCTCGGAAGTCGAAGTGGACGTGGACCGAAGTGGACAGGTGCATGAAGCGAAGTGGACCGGTGCATCTGGACTTTCAGAAGGCTTTCGACAAGGTCCCACATAAGAGATTAGTATGCAAACTTAAAGAACACGGTATTTGGGGTTCATTATTGATGTGGATAGAGAACTGGCTGGAAGACAGGAAGCAAAGAGTAGGAGGAAACGGGTCCTTTTAAGAATGGCAGGCAGTGACTAGTGGGGTACCGCAAGGCTCCGTGCTGAGACACCAGCTATTTACAATATATATAAATAATTTGGATGAAGGAATTGAATGCAACATCTCCAAGTTTGCGGATGACACGAAGCTGGGGGGCAGTATTAGCTGTGAGGAGGATGCTAGGAGGCTGCAAGGTGACTTGGATAGGTTGGGTGTCTGGGCAAATGCATGGCAGATGCAGTATAATGTGGATAAATGTGAGGTTATACACTTTGGTGGCAAAAACAGGAACGTAGACTATTATCTGAATGGTGGCCGGTTAGGAAAAGGGACGATGCAACGAGACCTCGGTGTCATGGTACACCAGTCATTGAAAGTAGGCATGCAGGTGCAGCAGGCAGTGAAGAAAGCGAATGGTATGTTAGCATTGATAGCAAAAGGATTTGAGTATCAGAGCAGGGAGGTTCTACTGCAGTTGTACAGTGCCTTGGCGAGACCACACCTGGAGTATTGCGTACAGTTTTGATCTCCTAATCTGAGGAAAGATATTCTTGCCATAGAGGGAGTACAGAGAAGGTTCACCAGACTGATTCCTGGGATGGCAGGACTTTCATATGAAGAAAGACTGGATAGACTCGGCTTGTACTCGCTGGAATTTAGAAGACTGAGGGGGGATCTTATAGCAACTTACAAAATTCTTAAGGGGTTGGACAAGCTAGATGCAGGAAGATTGTACCCGATGTTGGGGGAGTCCAGAACAAGGGGTCACTGTTTAAGGATGAAGGGGCAATCTTTTAGGACTAAGATGAGAAAAACATTTTTTACACAGAGAGTGGTGAATCTCTGGAATTCTCTGCCACAGACTGTAGCTGAGGCCAGTTCATTGGCTATATTTAAGAGGGAGTTAGATGTGGATAAAGGGATCAGGGGGTATGGAGAGAAAGCAGGTACAGGATACTGAGTTGGATGATCAGCCATGATCATATTGAATGGCGGTGCAGGTTCGAAGGGCCGAATGGACTACTCCTGCACATATTTTCTATGATTCTATGTTTCTATGTTTACCAAGCAGCGTTACCATTAAAAAACGACATAATACTCAACATAATTCAACACAGACATCCACCATAGCATTCTTCGCCGTGGTGGAAGGCAATATATTTCAGACAGTCCTACTCCTTCTCCTCCTCCATTGTTCACCGGTGGTCGGTGCCCTAACCATACGTAGTCGCCCTTACCGACGGCCGATGTTCAAGCCCTCTGGTCGCGATGGTCGGAAGCACATTGGCGGCCCGAAGCTCCCAAATCGGCGACATCCTTACTGGAGACAGGTGCTTCCAGATGTTGTAGGCCGCAGGCCGGCGGTCGGAGCTCTTTTCCGGCGACCACCGGCATGGGATCGCCCGCTCCACGATGAAAGGTCCGCTCCACGACTACCGCCAGAAGCTCCACAGATCCAGGCTGCTAAAAGTTGTAGGCCGCAGGCCAGCGGTCGGAGACCTTCTTCGGCGACCCCCGGCAAGTGTAAAGTCCCCGCTGTGCCGCCGCTGAAGCTCTGGTCCCGCGATGTTAAAGTCCCCGCTGCTCAGCCGCTGCAATTCTGGGCCCGACTCCAGGAAAGGCCGCACCAAACCAGCTGTTAGCCCGCGAGGAGGGGAGCGAAGAAACGACAAGGAAGAAAGTCGCATCACCGTCGAGGTAGATGCCTGAAAAGGGTTTCCCCCTATTCCTCCCCCACCACCCCCCACACGACATACAGAGGAACACTAAAACATACTTTTGGACATACTAAAAAAAAAAAATATTCGAAAAAAAACAACCAAAAAAGCAATGCCACCGGTACCCGAATCTTTGAAAAGCGATTAGATGAGTTGTAAAAGGGAAAACTTATAAATCCTCAAATGCAGTATCTGGGAGATATTGCGATCTGGCATATCTCGGAGATAAAAGCGCAGAGCGCAAAGCGCGTTTATTCAAGCAGTCGCCCGCCGTTTAAAGCTACACCTTCCTGATTTTGAGCTGGTGCGCAAACATTTCTATTTATGTGATGACGCCGTCTAAGTTCAGAAATTATCTGAAGAATATGATAAAATATTCATTGGGGGTAATGTTCAAGTATGCTCAAGAAATAAGCTAGAGCATACATTCTGAGCAATAGATAAGAGCGGTATTTCATCTGTCAGTTCTTTTGAGGCCAGCCATGTTCCCGTCCATTTCAGATTATTCCCTGTGACATTGTGGGGATTATTGAGACGTGGCTGCAGGAGGATCGGGCCTGGGAACTTAATATTCAGGGTTATACATCCTATAGAAAGGACGGCAGGTGGGCAGAGGAGGGGATAGCTCTGCTGGTGAGGGATGGAATTCAGTCCCTTCCGAGGGAAGACATAGGGACTGATGAGGTAGAGTCACTGTGGATTGAGTTGAGGAATTGTAAAGGCAAGAATACACTAATTTGTGTTATTTTACAGACCCCCAAATAGTAGCCCGGATGTAGGGTGTAAATTGCAGCAGGAGTTAAAACTGGCATGTAACAAAGGTAATGCCACTGTGGTGATGGGGGATTTCAATATGCAGGTAGACTGGGGAAATCAGGTTGGTTCAGGACCCCAAGAAAGAAAGTTTGTAGAATGCCTCCGAGATGGATTCTTAGAGCAGCTTGCAATGGAGCCGATCAGAGAAAATGATATTCTGGATTTAGTGTTGTCCAATGAACCAGATATGATAAGAGAACTCGAGGTAAAGGAACCGCTTGGATGTAGTGATCATAATATGATTAGTTTTAATCTGCAATTTTAGAAGGAGAACTTTAAATCGGAAGTGGCAGTGATGCAGTTGAACAAAGGGGACTATGAAGGCATGAGAGGGGAGCTGGCCAAAGTAGACTGGAAAGGGATCGTAGCAGGAATGACGGTGGAACAGCAATGGCAGGAATTTATGGTCATAATCCGGGGGACGCAGGATCATTTTATTCCAAAAAATGAAGAAAGATTCTAAGGGGAGTAGGAGGCAACCATGGCTGACAAGAGAAGTAGGGATAGAATAAAACTAAAATAAAAGATGAATAACACAGCAAAGTGTAGCCGGAAGCCAGAGGATTGGGAAACGTTCATAGTACAACAGAAGGAAAGAAAACAGGCAATACGGGCTGAAAAGATGAAGTCCGAGGGGAAGCTGGCCAGGAATATAAAGAATGACAGTAAAAGCTGTTTTAGATATGTTAAGGGGAAAAATAGTAGCAAAGTCAAATGTGGGTCCCTTGAAGGCAGACACGGGTGAAAGTATTATGAGCAACAAGGAAATGGCAGAAGAGTTGAATAGGTACTTCGGATCTGCCTTCACTAAAGAAGACACAAACAATCTGCCAGATGTACTGGAGGACAAAGGATCTAAAGGGGTAGAGGAACTGAAATACATTTTCTTTAGGCGAGAAATAGTATTGGGTAGGCTGATGGGACTGAAGGGTGATAAATCCCCTGGGCCTGACGGTCTGTATCCCATGGTCCGCTGGGAGGTGGCTCTAGAAATAGTGGACGCATTGGTGATCATTTTCCAATGTTCAATAGATTCAGGGTCAGTTCCTGTGGATTGGAGGATAGCTAATGTTACCCCACTTTTCAAGAAAGGAGCGCGAGAGAAAACGGGGAATTATAGACCAGTTAGCCTGATATCGGTGGTGGGAAAGATGCTGGAATCAATTATTGATGTAATAATGGGGCATCTGGATAGTAGCAAAAGGATTAGTCCAAGTCAACATGGATTTATGAAAGCAAAATCATGCTTGACTAATCTTCTGGAATTTTTTGAGTATGTGACAAGTAAAATGGATGAAAGGGTGCCAGTGGATGTAGTGTATCTAGACTTTCAGAAAGCCTTTGATAAGGTCCCGCACGGGAGACTGGTGACTAAAATTAGAGCACATGGTAGGCTGTTGACGGATTGAAAATTGGTTGGCAGACCGGAAGCAAAGAATAGGAGCGAACGGGTCCATTTCAGAATGGAAGGCAGTGGCGAGTGGAGTGCCGTAAGGCTCGGTGTTGGGGCCGCAACTGTTTACCATATATATTAATGATTTGCAAGAGGGAATTAGGAGCAACACTAGCAAGTTTGCAGATGACACAAAGCTGGGTGGCAGCGTGAACTGTGAAGAGGATGTTAGGAGGTTGCAGGTTGACCTGAACAGGTTGCGTGAGTGGACAGATGCGTCGCAGATGCAGTATAATATAGACAAATGTGAGGTTATCCACTTTGGCGGCAAAAACAAGGGGGCAGATTATTATCTCAATGGGGTTAGGTTAGGTCAGGGGGAGGTGCAGCGAGACCTGGGTGTCCTTGTACACCGGTCACTGAAAGTTGGCGTGCAGGTACAGCAGGCAGTGAAGAAAGCTAATGAAATGTTGGCCTTCATAACAAGAGGATTTCAGTATAGGAGTAAAGAGCTTCTTCTGCAGTTGTATAGGGCTCTGGCGAGACCACATCTGGAGTATTGTGTACAGTTTTGGTCTCCTAATTTGAGGAAGGACATCATTGTGATTGAGGCAGTGCAGCGTAGGTTCACGAGATTGATCCTAGGATTGCGGGACTGTCGTATGAGGAAGGATTGAAAAGACTAGGCGTGTATTCACTGGAGTTTGGAAGGATGTGGGGGATCTTATAGAAACATATAAAATGATAAAAGGACTAGACAAGCTAGATGCAGGAAAAATGTTGCCAATTTTGGGCGAGTACAGAACCAAGGGCCACAGTCTTAGAATAAAGGGGAGGTCATTTAAGACTGATGTGAGAAAAAACTTTTTCACCCAGAGAGTTGTGAATTTATGGAATTCCCTGCCGCAGAGGGCAGTGGAGGCCATATCACTGGGTGGATTTAAGAGAGAGTTAGATAGAGCTCTAGGGGCTAGTGGAGTCTAGGGATATGGGGAGGAGGCAGGCACGGGTTATTGATAAGGAACGATCAGCCATGATCACAATGAATGGCAGTGCTGGCTCGAAGGGCCGAATGGCATCCGCCTGCACCTATTTTCTATGTTTCTATGTTTCCAATTAACTTACTCTGCATGGGAGAAGCACAGTCATGCGTGCACTGCCCGCCCATCCGCTCGAGAGCGGTAGCAGCCTGGATACAAAACATGGAATAAGTCTTCGATAATATTTAAAATTTTCTGACCCTTAATAATTGAACGTTGCAAGTAGGGCAGTCAATTGACGCAGCACTAGAATTTGTGTCTTACACCGTGTATGTTTTTTTCCCCGGTTACTCCCGTTTTCTATGCTCCAAAGATGTACAGGTCAAGTCAAGTCAAGTCATTTTTATTTCTATAGCACATTTAAATAACAAGTCTCGTTGACCAAAGTGCTTTACAATGGTAGAGGTACTAACGTTATACAACATTGGTTCATAGATTAAGTACATGCATAAATATATACATATAGCCCTCCTTCAGGGGACGTCAAGAAAGGCTTGAGAGCAAAGATGAGTTTTAAGTCTCGATTTAAAAGATTCGATGGAGGAGGCAGTTCTGAAGGGAAGGGGGATGCTGTTCCACAGTCTAGGAGCTGCAACCGCAAAAGCGCGGTCGCCCCTGAGCTTATGCCAAGAACGCGGGATGTTCAGTAACCACAAGTCGGCCAATCTGAGGGACCTGGAACTGGTGTGGTGGGTAAGCAGACTTTTGATATAAGTAGGGGCAAGCCAGCTAAGGGCTTTGTAGACATAAAGAAGGATATTGAAATATATCCGGAACGCACAGAGAGCCAGTGGAGAGAGAGGCCAGTATCGGGGTGATGTGGTCCCTACACTAGAAGCTAGTGTAGTGGCCATTTGGCCTGTTTTGCATGTCATTGAGGATGGCATGTGCCTTTAAATTTTAGACTGCCCGTTATATTGTGGGTGGGATTTATGACGTGTTTTTGGGCGTGTTAAGTTTAGTTTTTAGATTAGTTTGGAGAGCAGATGGGGAAGGTTAACCCTTCCATCATGTGAGATCATGTGAGATCATGCGGGATCATGCGGATCTTGCCAGTGTTACGGAGACACGAGGAGTTTACTAATGTCTAAAGTATTAAGCTGGAGTTCGAAGAAGATTGTAGTAACGAGTCGGAAGAAACTTGGATGTGTCTTACTGTTTTCTATCAACAATAAACCATTTATTTATCAAAAGACTGTTTGAAGCCATATCTGAGAAGAAGCTCTGAAGGTCTCGGTGAGTGAGCGCGCGTGCGTTTAGAAGACACCCCCTTCAACCATTCTCATCCAAATAGCGGCTAGGGTGCTAATTACCTGAAAGATATAAAAATCTGCCGCTACATTAAGTAGAAGGCTACCGACGGCAGGGGGTTTAATACAAGTCCCAGAGAGAGGGACAGAAGATTAAATCCAAGCGACACGACCAGACTAAGACCTCGGAGAGGCACAGCCAAAGAAGACTGGTTCCAGTCGTGGAACTGAAGGAAAATACGAGTCCCAGAGAAGAGGACAAAAGATTGGCTAAGCTTCTCGGAGAGGTTTAAGCCAAAAGAAAGTGGTTCCAGGAGGAACTAGATCTCGGCCAGAGAGGGGCCTTGAGGTCTATCTACAGCATCGAGACTTATCTGAAGACGTATCACTGGATTTGTGAGCACAAATCGATTATTATCCTTTGAATTGAAATCACGGCTTTAATTAACATACTTCTGTAACAGAGAAATCAGAAAGTGTTTTTCTAGTCTGCATGGAGATTCTAGCCAGACTAACGTTGGATTGTTTTGAGTCTCTTGATAAGCGCATTCCATTTGAATAAGGATCATCATTTTGCACCTGGAGTTAGAGAGATGTTCTCAACATTAGAAGTATATTTTGGTTTTGAAAGAAATGTTGACAAAACAAAGCCACAGCTACTAGCAGAGACTTTTGTTCGATTAATATAAAGACTTGGCAATGTGCCAAGACCTCTTTAACATCATGGAATTAGAAGAGGAAGGAAGAGCTATGCCAGAAGAACCACGAAGTGGTAAAGAAAGACCCAGACAACTTGAAGAAAGATATATTTCTTGTTTGAGGGAAATCGAGAAAGAGAGAAACGAATTATGGTTACAGGTTAACAGATTTATTGATACACAGAAAAAACTAATGGAATCAGAACAGAACGTGATCAAGGTGAAATCTAATAAGAGCCAACGATGGAACCGCATCCAGGAGATTACAAAGAAACAGAATGTACTGCTGTGTTTACAGCTGTCTCGGGAAGAAGCCAGAATATACACCCAGTGGTGGGAAGACAAGTGGAAGTTATTTGATGGAATCATGGATAAGGCAGAGATGTGGTTATCTGAAATTATATCACAACTTACGAGCTTAATAGCTGGTAGTGCGAAGCAACAATGTGCCAAAATGGAAGATGAAAATTCAAGCAGTGAAGTGTCTGACGGTTCAGATGACGAGTCTCCTGCTAAAGTCAAAGCTCAACAAGGTTTGTACTGTGCTGTACCGCCTCCCAAAGTTCATAATGGAAAACCAGGCGTGACCAAGAAGAAACTAGCCGCAGGAGTGAGTAAAAGGGAAATCAGTGACTTGTCAGATGACAACTCAGACAGTAGTGATGAAGAGGCAACCATAAAACCTGCCACAACAATTGCACAGAGGAAAGCTGACTTCACGCTGGCCAAGGCGGCTGCTGCCGCTCAGAAGTCTGTGGCCAAGAAGGCCAGTACCAGCTCGGACGACGAGTCTGATTCAGAATGTACCGAAGAATCTTCAAGCGATGAAGAACGTCAGTTGAAGACCCCCGTAGCCCAACTACGTATGGCAAAGGCCAAGCCTTCATTGCTGCGTGCAAAGTCTGTGGCCAAAAAAGCAGACAGCAGCAATAGAGGCTGCAGAAGCAGCTCAGATAATTCAGGATATAAATCTGATTCTTCAGCCAGTTCAGTTTCGAGGGCTTCTGCTCGATGGTGTAAAGCTGAGCTAGCTGCTGTCTCAATAGAAGTGGATGCCATGAAGAAGGAAACCGAATCGGATAGAAATAGGTTGTGGAAGAGGATTAGAAGGCTGCTTGAATGTGTGAAGGTAGCCATGGAATCAGATGCTAACCTGGTGAATGTGTATAAATTCCGCCTGATATGTAGCTTTAATAATGAGCTTAAAGAAAAGCAGGATACACTGCTGGAAGCAGAGCGATCTCAAGAGGAACGTGAAAGACATAAAAAGTGGTATTCAGAAAATACGGAATATTATGATGAATTTGCAGAAACATGGTTAGCTGAAGTTGACAAAAGTGAATGTTGCAGAAAAGGAGATGCTAAGCAAGAAGAACAAGAAGATGAAGAAGAAGGCGCAGAAGGTGATGATATTGCACCGGGAGACAGCATCTCAAATGTAACTTCACGAAGATCAGGCCGCAGATCTGGTTGCTCAGCCAGTTCGGTTTCGAGGGCTTCTGCTCAATTGGGAGCAAAAAGCTGATTTAGCTGCGCTCTCAATAGAAGCGGATGCCATGGAGAAAAAAACATGAGATGACGCGACAGGAAAAAGAGATGAAACGAGAGATGGCGCGACAGCAAGAAGCGATGGCGCGACAGCAAGAAGAGATGGCACGAGAGATAACGCGACAGCAAGAAGAGATGATGCGATGTAAGGAGCAACTGGAATTAGATACAAAGATGGCGGTGGCCAAAGCCAGGAAGGACATACTGGAAAGTGAGGGGTGCAGCTCTAGATCGCCGAAGACGATGAGCTCTAGACCGAGAGAGAAAACTGCTCAGAGTGAATTGGCAGTTGGATCGATTCCACGGTCAAGGTCCACCGGATACCTTGTTTTGGAAAACCTAAATAGGTTGGGTAAAACTTAATCTAAGCAAATGGGTGCTAGAGCGAAATTATCTGCCATGGGAGCATCCGTACAAGCTCGAGATAGACCAATAGCGGATCACGCTTTTCCAAGGCCTAAGGCACGGGCTCGAACAAGCCAGTTTGATCCAAGGCCTGTTTATCAACAGGTGAGTCAATCGAAGGGAATCAGCATGGATTATTGGCACTGTCGAATAGGCAAACTGAATTCAACGAGATTATAGCTCGACAAAATACCTCTCTCATTCTACCACCAGTAGAAATTCCAATATATGGTGGAGATCATTTGCAGTATGAAACTTTCGTAAGGGCACTAGTGGAGGTGTTAGAGACGAAAGTTAAGAATGAAAAAGAGCGCTTACGATTTCTGGTGAAGTACACAAGTGGAAGTGTGAAAGTACTTGTATAAAGTTGTCAGATGGAGCCAGGCGACCAGGGCTATAAAAAGGCGAGAAGAATACTAAAATAACGTATTGGTGATGAACAGAGGATTGCGAACGCATACATTGAGAAAGCCCATGCTTGGAAAGAAATCAAGCCAGAAGATGGGGAAAAATTTAGTGATTATGCAATATTTCTGAGAAAATGTTGCAGCTCGATGAAAAATCTCGGCTACATGGAAGAAATGAATCTTGCGAGTAATACTAGAATCATCTTGAGCAAGTTACCGAGAAAACTGAGAGAAAGTGGAGAGATGAAGCAGGCAAAATTAGAGATGAAATGAACCAAGTAGCCAGACTACCAGACCTGGTGTAATTCTTGGACAAGGAAGCACGGTACATGTTAAACCCACACTACGAGAATATTCAAGATTACAAACCGATGGCAAATAACAAAGGTTCTACCTTTTCCATAACTGAAGAAAGATCTGAATCTAAGAGAAGTAGTTTTGCTATCACGACCGGACCTGTGGAAAAGACAGATGAAAGAAATGGACATGTGTCTACTAGCAAGCAAATAGTATTTTGTTTATTATGCGATGAAGTTGGTCACACCATAAGATGGTGTCGAATAATCAAGATGAAATAATATGAATACAAGATGGATTTCTTGAAAGCCAAGTGAATCTGTTTTGGATTTTTGAAAAGAGGACATATGGTAAGAGACTGTAAGAGTCCTATAATTTGTTATAAGTGCTAACAATATCATCCTGAAGCACTTCACACTGAACAAGAGCTACCAGAGGATTGGGAAGAAAAAGATGAACTGGAACAAACTGATGATGAAATACCAGAGCAAATAGAAGAAAATGAACCGGAGAAAATAGAACAGAGCGAGAAGCCAACTACTAGAAATGCTATCACCTCGTCTCAAGTAACTGCTCATATTGGGGCCGGGGTAGAAGCTTGTAATTTTTCTATCTTACCTGTGCAGGTAAGGAACAGCAAGACGAATATTGTGTTGCAAACATATGCTTTTCTGGATCACGGAAGTTCGACTACCTTTTGTACAGGAAGCCTGACGAGAAGGCTGAATATCACAGGAGAAGGGACTAAGATTCGATTACGTAGCATGACTAAAGATAAAGAGAGTCATTGCATTACGAATATGGAGATATCCAGTATGGACAAAGATAATTTCATACCGACATCTGAAGTGTTTACGCATGGAACTATGCCTGTTGGTCGTCAAAATATACCAAGACATGAAGAATTAAAACAATGGCCTTACCTGAAGGATCTTAAGATATCTGAAATAAATTCTACTTATCGGAATGAATGTTTTGAAGGCTTTGGAACCTATAAAGATTGTAAGGAGTCAAGGTGAAGGACCGTATGCTACGAAAACCCGACTTGGATGGATTATGTATGGCTCCTTGAAATGGAACCTCAAAATCGGAAATCAGAAGATCTGTCCTGCCATTGCAGTTAATCACATGTCTACTGTTGAATTAGAAAAGCCGGTGATGAAGCCATACAATCATGACTTTAATGAAAGAACCAACGTGGAATCTGAAGAGATGTCAAAAGAAGAATTGAAGTCCCCAATGGGACTCACCTTTCAAACAAGAAAGTGTTAATCTGTCAAATAATCATAGTATGGCAGAGCAACGTACACAGACTTTGAAACGCAAGTTTGGTGAGAAGAGTAAATTTCATGAATTAAGAATCTCTTTGAAAAATATTTTCTACAAGGATCATTGCTTAAAATCTAGGCCTACTGAGCAGGAAGCAATTCTAACAGTAGAACATCTGACTTCTATTTGCAATAAGGGAGGATTTATACTTCCGAAGTGGAACTGCGACAATTGTGAAAGCATTCCACTAGATGACAGAGCCAAAGAAACAAGAGAGTTGGATTTGGATAAAGACAATTGCCAATGGACAGAGCATTGGGAGTTACTCATGTGGTACAACTGAAATATGTTGACACAGCCAAAAAAGTCTTCGAATGAAGTTACCAGAGAACTGATAGTGAACCGTTTCTTAAGCGGTAAGAGATGGATCGATGAAGTAAAATACTCGGAACAATTAGGGGCCGGTATGAAGTGGCCATTTGGCCTGTTTTGCATGTCATTTTGGATGGCATGTGCCTTTAAATTTTAGACTGCCCGTTATATTGTGGGTGGGATTTATGACGTGTTTTGGGGCGTGTTTGGAGCTTAGATGCTTGCGCAGAAGTTTAGTTTATGGATTAGTTTGGACATCCGATGGGGAAGGTTAGCCCTTCTACCACATGAGATCATGTGAGATCATGCGGGATCATGCGGATCTTGCCAGTGTTACGGATACACGAGGAGTTTACTAATGTCTAAAGTAATAAGCTGGAGTTCGAAGAAGATTGTAGTAACTAGTCGGAAGAGACTTGGATGTATATTACCAACAACAATAAAGCATTTATTTATCAAAAGTGTGTTTTGAAGCCATATCTGAGAAGAAGCTCTGAAGGTCTCGGTGAGTGAGCTCGCGTGCGTTTCAACCATTCGCATCCAAATAGCGGCAAGGGTGCTAATTACCTGAAATATATGAAAATCGGCCGCTACAGATAGCATTTACCACGGCATTGACTTGTTGGTCAAATTTCAATGCTGAGTCAAATATCACGCCAAGGATTTTGACGTGAGGTTTGAGTAATGGTGAAAGGCTTCCAAGGCTGCCTGCTATCATAGAAACATAGAAACATAGAAAATAGGTGCAGGAGTAGGCCATTCGTCCCTTCGAGCCTGCACCGCCATTCGATATGATCATGGCCGATCATCCAACTCAGTATCCCATCACTGCCTTCTCTCCATACCCCCTGATCCCTTTCGCCACAAGGGCCACATCTAACTCCCTCTTAAATATAGCCAATGAACTGGCCTCAACTACCTTCTGTGGCAGAGAATTCCACAGATTCACCACTCTCTGTGTAAAAAATGATTTTCTCATCTCGGTCCTAAAAGACTTCCCTCTTATCCTTAAACTGTGACCCCCTAGTTCTGGACTACCCCAACATCGGGAATAATCTTCCTGCATCTAGCCTGTCCAACCCCTTAAGAATTTTGTAAGTTTCTATAAGATCCCCCCTCAATCTTCTAAATTCTAGCGTGTACATGCCGAGTCTATCCAATCTTTCTTCATATGAAAGTCCTGCCATCCCAGGAATCAGTCTGGTGAACCTTCTCTGTACTCCCTCTATGGCAAGAATGCATTTCCTCAGATTAGGAGACCAAAACTGCACGCAATACTCCAGGTGTGGTCTCACCAAGACCCTGTACAACTGCAGTAGTACCTCCCTGCTCTTATACTCAATTCCTTTTGCTATGAATCAAATCTTTTTTCTATGAATCAAATCATTTTGCTATGAATCAAATCCTTTTGCTATGAATTTTGATTGAGTCCGAGGGGCCGAGAAGGATGACCTCAGACTTACCCTCGGTTAGTTGGAGGAAGTTCTGTGCCATCCAACACTTTATATCCTCGAGGCAGTGAATATGGTTAAGTAGATTTAATCGTTTTGAGATAGAGTTGTGTATCGTGTGCATAGCAATGGAAGGAAATGCCGTGCGTTTGAATGACTTGGCCTAAGGGGAGCTTATACAGGGAGCAGAGAATGGGGCCAAGGGCGGAACCTTGTGGAACCCCGCAGCAGAGGCTAGGGGGGGAGGAGGAAGAGTTGCCTATGCTAGTAGAGAAACTCCTACCTTTGAGGTAGGAGATGAACCATCAATACCAACCCCGTACCGGAGACGGTCAATTAGGATAGTGTGGTAGACAGTATCAAATGCTGCGCTGAGGTCGAGAAGGAACAGGATTGCACAGTCGCCGGAGTCAACGGTGAGCAGTAGGGCATTGTGTACCTTCAACAAGGCAGACTCTGTGCTGTGGTGGACCCTGAAACCTGATTGGAAAGTTTCCATGATAGTATTTTGTTGACGGTCAGGCATAAGTTGACATAAAACTACCTTTTCAAGGGCTTTTGAAAGGAAAGCCCGTTTTTGAAATATGTCTGTAGTTGCTTGGCAAGGTGGGGTCGAGGTTAGGTTTTTTCAGGAGGGGCTTGATCACCGCATGCTTGAAGCAGGTAGGAACAGTGCCAGTGGACAGATAACTGTTGAAGATGGCGAGGATGCTGGGACCGGCTAATGTAATGACATCCTTCAGAAGGGCTGAGGGGACAATGTCGAGGGGGCCGTTAGTAGGTTTCGTGGTGGTGATCAGATTTACAAGGGAGGGTAGAGTAACGGGTTGGAAACAGTCTAATTTTGAAGAACGGACCAATGAGACATCCATGTCACGGATGGGAGGGGAAATATTCGTTCTGATGTTCTTAACTTTGCTGGTGAAAAATGTAGTAAATTCCTCGCACTCAGCAGGGGACCCAGTTAAGCTGGTGCTGGGGGCAGGACATATGATAGCGGCCATGGTACTAAAAAGGACCTTGGAGTTATGAGCGCTTTTGGAAATATGGGCGGAAACGTATTTTGTTCTTGCAAATGTTACTGCTTCCTGGTATTTGTGAAGATTGTTTTTCAGGAGTTCAAAGGAAATTTGAAGTTTATCAGATTTGTTCTTGCGTATTGATTTTCTGCATTCTCTTCTTAGGGCTCTGGTGATGTCGTTGAGCCACGACCAGCCTTTAGGCTTAGGCTTTTTCATTTTACGAGGAGCAACAGAATCCAGGATGGAAGAGCAAGTAGTATTGAATGAAGAAATGAGGTCGTCGGTGCTGAGATGGAGGGGAGACGCCTCAATAGTGCAGAAGGTACACAATTGAGGCGAAGGAAATAGGTAACGTTTCGGGCCGAAACCCTTGGTTTCGGCCCGAAACGTTACCTATTTCCTTCGCTCCATAGATGCTGCTGCACCCGCTGAGTTTCTCCAGCATTTTTGTGTACCTTCGATTTTCCAGCATCTGCAGTTCCTTCTTTAACTCAATAGTGCAGATGTCGGGGGCGGCTATGAGAGACTCAGAGAACTTACTGGCAGTCGAGGAGTTTACGTAGCGGAAGTAGCGAGCAGGGAGATGGGATTTTGAGGGACAGAAAGGCAGAGATGCATCGAATATAATTGCACTATGATCAGATAGACAGGCATCAATAATTTCTGTATTACAAATTGGGAGACCAGACGAAAGCACTAGGTCTAGTGTATGGCGAAGCTTTTGCGTGGGTCCAGTGGTGAGTAGACTCAGATTGAAGGACTCAACCAGGTTCATAAATTCACTCACAAGCGGCTTTGTGGGACAGCAGACATGAATGTTAAAGTCACCAAGAACCAGCACCCGGTCAAATTTGGGCAACAAGATGGCGATAAGATACAGGTACAGGTTTGTCAATTAATTGGGTTCTGTAAATTGTCCCTAGTGTGTATGATAGAACTAGTGTATGCGTGACCGCTGGTCGGCGCGGGCTCGGCGCCCACAATGGCTGTATCAACCTGCCGAGATCCTGCATCGTTATTGAGCGTTATAGGTTTCGTCCTGGTTGATCGTCATGGAGTTACAGCGCAGCACGAAACAGGTCGTTCGGTCCAACTCATCGATGTCAAACAGTGAGCCTAACTGACTTCGTCCCATAGAACTGCGCTTGGCCCTCGTCACTGTCAACTATTATTATACATGTCTGACCAAATCTATATACTTATAAAACTCTGATCTATGATGTGGATGTATTTGTGTGATTACTTGTATCTTTACTCTTGTGGTGTTTTTCTGTGATTCACATCTCCTCGAAAACCCGACGCGCTAACAGTGAAAAATGTACATATTCTGGTAGAGATTTACCTCATCATCTCAAAAATCGCCTCATCTGAAATTTTGATTGATTATTTCCAGAGTTATTTCTTCAAATTTTTCATAAATCTGAGATCATTTTAAAATCCAACGAGCTGGATGACGTCACAATGCGCCTGCTCCTCGCGGCCAGCTGCGCATAATTTTCAAATCGCAGCCTGCTGGGCATTGTTTTTTGCAGGAGCTGCGAGTTACGTTAACTTACCACCTCCCCCGAACTCGCAGTCATTTTGTCGCAGGATTGAATCCGTTGAAAACGTTGTACGCTCGCGCCTCGGCTCGGGTTTCTCGAGTGAACCCGATAGAGGCCGAGAGGAGATGACCGATGCGCACTGTTTTCCACGCTTGCACATCGGCTCGGTTTTCTCGAGAGCAACCGAGAGCTACGATGAGCACACGAGTGATGACGTCAGACACCGCGGCCCAGCCGCCCTCCCGCACCCCAGGGCTCTGGATTGAAGCCGGTGAACATGCAGTAATTTCGTTGGGTTCCGAGGGCTTCAGAGCTCCAGCGAGGTCCCACGATGTATCGCGATGTCCCGAAAGTTCCCGAGAGGACCAGAGAGCCTCCGACGCCCGCGGCCCGCTCGCGGGCGGTCTCGCCCGCGCCGCCCGCTCGCCGAGTTAAAAGTCCGCCCTCTCCATCTCTCTCCCCCTCACACCTCCTCTCCCCCTCCAGCCCCTCTCGCCGCTTCTCCCTCCTTCCTCTCCCCACCCCTCCTCTACCGCACTCCCACTCCTCTCCCTCCGTCCTCTTCTCTCTCCCTCACTCTCATCACTCCCCTTCACCTCTCTTCCCCACCCTCCCACCCCCCTCATCCTCCTCACGCACACCCTCTCCCACCCCTCCCACCCTTCCCCCTCCACTCCCCCTCCACCCCGTTCCCACTCAGTCCTCCCTCCACCCTCACTCCTCTCCACCTCCCTCCCCTCCTTCCCCCATACCCTCCCCCATCCTCTTCCCCCTCCCTCTTCCCCTCCCCCTTCCCCTATCCCCTCCCCTTTCCCCCTTTCTCCCCTTCTCCCCCTTCCTCCTCTGCTCCCCCTTTCCTGCTCCCTCCACCCTCCCCTTCCCATTCCCTGTCTAACCTCTCCCCATTCCCCCACCTCTCTCCCGCTCTCCTCCCCTATCCTGCCACCTCTCCTCCCCCTCTCCCCTCTCCCCTCCCCATCTCCCCCCTCCCCCCTCTCCCCCTCTACTCTCCCCTCTCCCCCGCTCTTCTCCTCTCCCCCAACCTCTCCCAACCTCCCCCATCTCAATTCCGCCTCTCAATCCCCCCCTTTCCACCGCTCACCCCCAGCTCCACCCCCTCTCCTCCCCTATATCCACCCCCTCTCCCCCTCTCCTACCCTCTCCCTCTCTCTTTTTCTCTGGTCCACTCGCTCTGCCCCTCGAGATAGGGCAGGGGTGGGCTAAAAGGAGTCAATTAATATTATTAATTTAATATCAAGGAGGATGGTTGGTGTGTGTATGTATACGTGTGTGTGTGGGGGGGGAGGTGGTTAGTGTGTGTGTGTGTGTGGAGCGTGTGTGGTTAGTGTGTGTGTGACACCGCAGGCACCACCCGCAATCGCGCTTTGAGGGGATGGGACCCAAGGTGTCCCCCTTGGTCAAGTGTTTTTTAAATGTTGTGCTAGTTCCCGCCTACACCAACTCAGCAGGCAGGTCGTTCCACGCACCCACCACCTTCTGAGTGAAAGCCATACCATTCAAATTTCTAAGTTTTATTCATTAAATCGTTACGCTCTTGGTATCGATCCCTCTAACTTCTGGAAAAAACATTACAACCGTCAAGTCAAGTCAAGTCAATTCAAGTTTATTCGTCACATACACATACGAGATGTGCATTGAAATGAAAAGTGTCAATGCTCGCGGACTTTGTGCAAAACCCCGCCCCCAAACAAACAAACAAACAAACAAACAAACAAACTATAAACAGAATGGAAGAGAATCACATATTCTTTTACATGTTAAATATTATGGGCGGAGGGAAAAAGTGGACAAAAAACATCAATTAAAAAAAACCTGTAGAATGGTACAGTAAAGTTAGTCCCTGGTGAGATAGGAGTTTAGAGTCCTAATGGCCTCTGGGAAGAAACTCATTCTCAACCTCTCCGTTCTCACAGCATGGCAACTGAGGCGTTTGCCCGACCGTAGCAGCTGGAACAGTCCGTTGCGGGGTGGAAGGGTCTCCCATGATCTTATTGGCTCTGGAGTTGAACCTCCTTATGTATAGTTCCTGCAGAGGTGCTAGTGAAGTTCCCATAGTGCGTTCGGCCGAACGCACTACTCTGTGCAGAGTCTTCTTGCCCTGAGCAGAGCAATTCCCAAACCAGATTGTGATATTTCCGGACAAGATGCTTTCCACAGCCGCTGAGTGGAAGCACTGGAGTATCCTCGGAGACACTCTGAATTTCGTCAATTGCCTGAGGTGGTAAAGGCGCTGCCTTGCCTTACTCACGAGTGCTGCAGCGTGTGATGTCCATGTCATATCCTCAGAGATGTGGACTCCAATGCCAAGATGCGACACTTCGCACTTGTCCGTTTAAATGCTATTTGCAATTCCTTGGCAATTTTTCCTGTTGGCCTGTATTATGTTGAATTATTAAATAGCCTACATTTTGTTCATTCTAAAAGCCTAACATTGTGGTCATTCTAAAAGCAATTTTGCTGTAGTCCGCAAAATTTCCGTCCTTGCCAACTAAATTTTGATCAGAGTTACTCATTTACAGAACATACAACATGGGGCCCACCGGCGGCATATACTATACATTGCCGTCCAATCATGATTAAAATAAAAACAAACTAAACGACCACACTCCTAACACCGAGTCAATTGTGGAATCATTATTAAATCATCGCAATTGATTCGTCAAGTCAAGGATATTGTGAGAATCCAATGTTCATGCCCAGAGGAGAATCCACTGTTCATGCCCAGACGTCTACCGAAGCGGAATATGAGGTGCTGTTCCTCCAATTTCGGGTGTTGCTCACTCTGGCCATGGAGGAGGCCCAGGACAGAGAAGTCGGATTCTGAATGGGAGGTGGAGTTGAAGTGCTGAGCCACCAGGAGGTCAGGCTGGTTAATGCGAACCGAGCGGAGGTGTTCGGCGAAACCATATAACCATATAACCATATGACAATTACAGCACGGAAACATGCCTTCTCGACCCTTCTAGTCCGTGCCGAACACGTATTATCCCCTAGTCCCATATACCTGCGCTCAGGCCATAACCCTCCATTCCTTTCCCGTCCATATAACTATCCAATTTATTTTTAAATTATAAAAACGAACCTGCCTCCACCACCTTCACTGGAAGATCATTCCACACAGCCACCACACTCTGAGTAAAGAAGTTCCCCCTCATGTTACCCCTAAACGTTTGTCCCTTAATTCTCAAGTCATGTTCCCTTGTTTGAATCTTCCCTCTTCTCAGTGGGAAAATCTTATCCACGTCAACTCTGTCTATCCCTCTCATCATTTTAAAGAC
>CM075981.1:7326044-7336279 GCA_038087875.1 Malacoraja senta | reverse complement strand
AGGAAACTTATCCTGCTCGCCTCCATCTCCCACATGTCCTTCCAGCTGACCTTCCTCTTTCCACACTCTTCCATCTCATCCACTGGCCCTGTTTAGCTTGCGATACAGCCTTGGCACACCTACTCAACTCCTCCAGTCGGCGGACTTCGGCCACGACCAACTTCCGGCGCTCCAGTGATGATGCCTTGTTCCAGAAAGGTCGCTTTCCGCCAAGCCCCAAGCCACTTCTTCCGTGTTGGATTTGCCCTAACATGTCGCCTTGGTGGAGAGCAGATTTCGCCTGCTGTGTCGCATTCTTAGCCGTCCACTTCTTTCCTGTTGCCAGAGTTGGAGCAGCAGCTCGGATGACAGTGTCGCTTGATTCTGCCAGGGTCACCTCTAGTCTGCCTTTAGTGCACTTGAACTCCTCTGTGAGACTAGAGAGAGGCAGCTGGAGTACCCCCTGACCGTACAGGCCTCCGCTGCTCAGGCACCGAGGAACACCTAACCACTTTTTCACGAAAGAGCTGATTGTTCTTTCTATCTTCTCGATTCTTGTGAGGGTGATATCATACATGGTTAGTGGCCACATATGGCGAGGTAGTAAGCCAAACTGCAGGCACCATATTTTCAGCTTTCCAATCAGCATGGATCGGTCGATGTTCGCCAGACCTTTGATGACTTCTTGCCTAAACTCGTTAGCCTGATCAGTGTTCTTCAGTATAGAGTTATGCCATCTTCCCAGACTTTTGATTGGTTTCTCTGACACAGTTTGAATAGGTTCTTGATCAATGAAGAACCTTTGATCTGTCAGTTTGCCTTTGATGATAGAAATGCTTCTTGATTTGGATGGCTTGAATTTCATTCTGACCCCAGTGATGTTTTCTTGAAGCTTTACTAAAAAGCGCCTGGTGCAAGGTGCTGTTGTTGTTATGATTGTCATGTCATCATTGTATGCCCTGATGGGTGGTAGACGGACTCCAGACTTCAGCCGCTCGCCACCCACCACCCACTTGGAGGCTCTTATGATGGCTTCCATAACCATTGTAAAAATCAATGGGGAGATGGTACACCCCGCCATAATGCCAATCTCCATGCAGTGCCATGTGGTCGTGAAGTCAGGCGTCGTGAAACAGAGCTGCAGATCTTGAAAATAAGCCTTGACAAGGTTTGTGATAATCTCTGGTATCCTGAAAAATTCAAAGGATGCCTAGAGGAAACTGTGAGGGACAGTTCCAAATGCGTTGGCAAGGTCAAGAAAAATGACGTGCAGATCTCTCTTTTCTTTTCTTGCAGTCTGGATTTGGTGCCAAATCATGCTGGTATGTTCGAGACATCCAGAGAACCCTGGGACGCCAGCTTTTTGGACTGTTGTATCCACAAGGTTGTTTCTCTCTAAATAGCTGGTCATCCTCTGAGCTATGATGCTGAAGAAAATCTTACCCTCTACATTGAGGAGACTGATAGGGCGGAATTGGCTGATATCTGTGGATTCCTTCTCATTCGGAATCAGGATTCCTCCTGCCCTGCGCCATGCTTTGGGTATTACTCTCTTCTCCCAAGCCACTCTCATTAGCCTCCACAGGAAGCGAAGTACATCAGGAGCACCCTTGTAGAGTCGATAAGGAACCCCATTTGGCCCTGCGGCTGACGATGCTCTTGCCCGCTTTACTGTCTGTTCCACTTCCCCTCCACTTTGGAGGGCTAATGTCCATCTTATGCCCTGGTTGTTGAATTTGTGGATGTCCGATGGAATAGCTGTCTTCTGGTGTCTCTTGTTATCCGCATGCATTTTTTCCAGATGCTTGTTCAGCTCCTGCCTTGTTGTTTTCAGGTTTCCTCCATTTTCTTTGATGAAAAGTGATTTTCCAAACTTATGAAGAAGCGTGATGTCGTTCGTTCTTTCTTTTTTCGTGATCTCCGCAGGTACTCTGCTCGCCTCAGGGTTGCTAAATTCTTTTTTATGTTTCTCTGGAGAATGTTTATGCCCTCCTTCTCACTATCAGAAGCCCTCCTCCACTGCTTCTTGAGCTGCCTTCTCTCCCGGATTAGGCATTCCATCTCCATTTGCCGTCTGGACTTGCTTTCCACAGCTGGTGCCTTTTCCTTTTTCTCCCTTATTCCATATCGTTCTGCTCCATAGCTATAGATGATGTCCCCCATCTTATCAAGCTTTCTTTCAACTGTACCCCTTACACCCTGTAAGATACGGGTCAAGTCTTCATTTATGGTCTCCCATTCTTTCTTCTCCGAGGCTCCACGCCATTTGACCCGATATTTTCTTCCGCTGATCTTTTTCTCCATTGCTGGTTTGCTTGGCTGGATGGGCTCCATATCTTCCTCTGCCTACGTAAATGTGCTTGAGTTTCCTTCATCAGGGGGGCTGATGTCCTGCGAACTTTGATGAGACCACAGTCGCTGGACTTCATTCGCCTTACTTGATTGACTTCTCAGGAAGTACTTATCAATGCGACGTCCCTGTTTCCATCTCTCAAGCACCCTTTCTTTCCTTGATTTATTTTCATGCCCTTCGAAGATGTTATTTTCATCCAGCCGCAGGAGCAGCCTGAAGCCTCTTCTCGGATGATGATTGTGCGCATGGTTCTTGTTGAGTGCATGTATTGCTCATGGTCTTTTCCGTTCCAAGGTCTATATCCGTATTATCCGTCAATGAGTCATCTTCCGCCCCCGGTCTCGCAGACTCTAGGGGTATTCTTTCTTTAATTCTTTTCGTAGCCATATGCGGGTGTTTCCAAAATACTGAATAGTATTGGATCCTGCTGACGTAGAAACATAGAAACATAGAAATTAGGTGCAGGAGTAGGCCATTCGGCCCTTCGAGCCTGCACCGCCATTCAATATGATCATGGCTGATCATCCAACTCAGCATCCCGTACCTGCCTTCTCTCCATACCCTCTGATCCCTTTAGCCACAAGGGCCACATCTAACTCCCTCTTAAATATAGCCAATGAACTGCCCTCGACTACCCTCTGTGTCAGAGAGTTCCAGAGATTCACCACTCTCTGTGTGAAAAAAGTTCTTCTCATCTCGATAGATATGGGTAGCTAGCCCATGCCTGCCCCAAGTGGGGTCTATTTCCTTCTGTGAGCTGTCTTTCCAGCAGTATCAAGGTCTTTCCATTGTTGTCAGCCATTCTATTCACGGCAGTCACTGGATAATTCCTGGGTACATGTTTACAAATACACAGGACTAGATGTTAAAAGTCCAGAGTGCCAAATATCAATTTACTCCCAATGGTGATGGGAGCCTTCTGCACTCAACTATGCTCCTCCGATGTTGAGAAAGGCTAGGCAGACCCATCATTGGGGTTATCAAGTGGGCATCTTCTTTCATCGACGTTTCCTAATTGTTAAGAAACTTAAGGAGGCCCAGTGTTCGATCGGTGCAACTGATGATTGACAGCTGGTATGGTATCTAATACCTGCACCGCCACAGCCTCCGCCAGTGAGGCACGTGTGCGGCACGGCCGCCGCCACAGCCGCCGCCAGTGAGGTACGTGTGCGGCACGGCCGCCGCCCAAGCCGCCGCCAGTGAGGTACGTGTGCGGCTCAGCCGCCGATAGTGAGGTACGTGTGCGGCACGGCCGCCGCCACAGCCCCGCGATCCGAAAGACGTCATCAGCCGAAACCGCAAGCTCGTTGAACCGGCCGTACTTGCCCCCCCGCGCATCATCCGTGCGGCGCTCTCGTGGTTGCCGTTCGGTCCCCTCTTCCGGCGACGCCGCGCTTCACCGCCAACGACCGCAAACCCGTGGGACAGTGCCTTTACGGAACCACCCATCATATGTATGAGAGTGACACCTCCCCCCGAAATAAAAACAACAGAGGAATCAACATTGGGTCACGTCATCTAAGCGACAGATTAGGTCTCAATTCCGCAATTTAGTGTGATCTCATCCTTCACTCGAAATCTGAATTTGCATACCGCTTTAGTGAATTCGGAATAAAATGCCGACTCTGGTGGGACTCGAACCCACAACCTTTGAATTACTTAATTATGCATCATTAGAAGTCCAACACGCTATCCATTGCGCTACAGAGCCCGTACACATCAACTGTAATGTATATAGTTAAAGTTACTGTACCACAAAGAGCGCTTTGTCAAAATCAAAGTCTCAACCACTTTCACTCGTTTTTTCTCTGAAGACGCGACAAAACAATTCCCAACATTCCCATATCATTGGAGCACCAGATTCCTCAATAATATGTTGCGAGGATAGGGTTAGGTTGAGGTAGAGGTTTATTACCGTGTTACAGTGAAAAGCTTTGTTTTGTTTGTCTAATCAAACCAGGTTATACTATACACCTATACATTCACGCCGAACTTGGGTAAACAAAGGAAAACATACTGAGTGAAGAATATCGTTATGTGCATTGATTTGAAACGATTCCAGAGACAAAGTCCATCGTCCGCAATAAAGGAGAGGTGAATCTGACAATACCCGAGTTTAAGGTGGAACAATTTAAAAGACGAATATCAGAAGGAAACAGGTTGTTACTGAGTCTCGTGGTTCGCGCTTTTAAGCTTCTGTTTGTTCTGCCGACCGGAGCCGGTAAAAGTGGTAATGACCGGGTGGGGCAAATCTATGATTATGCTGGATGCTTTTCCAGGGCAACGTGAAGTAAAGTAAAGTAAAGTAAATTTTATTTATATAGCACGTTTAAATCAACTCGCGTTAAAACCAAAGTGCTTTACATAAAATAAATAATATAGTTTCCGAACATCCATAGAAAAATTAAAAATAAGAAAAATGACACAACACATTATAGAATTCACCATGAACGTTCCCCACAACAGAATCAAAATGTTCCACTGTGGGGAAAGGCATCAAAAAGTTAAGTCCTCTTCCTCTGTGAATCGCCCGAGGTCGGGGCCTATTTTGGCGTAGATTGTCACCGGCGGGAAAAATGGTCCGTGTGATGGACTGGGCCACATCCACAACTCTGCTATTTCTTAGGCAGAGATGCACTCACACTAAGCGTGATGTAACCCGACGGTATGGGTATCTGCAGGCAACATAATTAAAAGCCTGGAACACACAGTCAGAAACTGGGCAACATACACAGTAAATCAGCCGAGTATGCTGACCCGACCCTATTTTGTTGATATTGATCCGCACTATGCCAAGGTAAGTCGGGGATATGAAATGTGTAGGAAGGAACTGTGGATGCTGGTTAAAATCGAAGGTAGACACAAAATGCTGGAGTAACTCAGCGGGACAGGCACAGTCTGAAGAAGGGTCTCGACCCGAATCGCCACCCATTCCTTTTCTCCAGAGATGCTGCCTGTCCCGCCGAGTTACTCCAACATTTTGTGTGGATCTTCGGCAATATGAAACCTGTCGCCTAGTTTGTAGAACAAACGGGAACTTTTCCATCTGGAATCGATCAGCTCTCAAGTGCAAAAGAGCGCAGACCCAGTGGGGAAAAATGAGTTGCACTCAATATGTCATCATGGTGAAAGGGCGATAACTACACATCGTCAGTCGCGTCTCACTGTGTATCCCCGATCCCTAACTGATGTCCAACATTTTATCTATTTTATTTAAACTGCTGATAAGATCTCTGTGTCTTTGTGTCGACAATTCCGATAAACGAAGATTCTGATACAAATTTTAGCGGGTAAATGCCTGAGAAGGGATAGATAATCTAACGGTGAAGAAAGGCGAATCACATCCTGTGATAATGTAGCAATGTTACAAAATTTCGAGATTTTAAAAATAAAGTCTGCAATTTATCCCATCAGATAAAGCATAAAAAGAAGTTTAATTTGACACTTAATTCACTTTCATATCCAGTATTAAAAAAGTTATGGCCATTATCATACTCAGAAATTAGCATCTAGTTCCCTATTGCTTTTCCATTGACTTAACACAAAAGCTGTGATCGAGGACAGTTAAAAGCCCATAACTTTCTTAAAAATTATGATAACTGAAAGAAATGTTCAGGTATTATAGATTGAAGCATTCTGAAACAAATATGAAACAATCTTACTTCGAAGACATGAACGTAAAGCATATAATTAGTTAGTTACCTAATTGTAGCTAATTACAAAATTCAATTACTAGATCTAAACATCTATCAATTTCTTAAGAATAGATTAACATGTTTAAATAGCCTAAGTGTCCAAATAACATTCACACAATAATTCACAATATAACATAATTTTTAAATCTAATTTTCATGAATTTACAGGCCAAATGGAAGGAATTGAATGTTTAATACCTGTAAATTAATGGGGATTTAATTCATCTTGCGAGTGAGGATTACTGGAACGCGATCTTTTGGAACGTTGATTTGCGGTGAATTTAACCCCGTATTGGCATGAAAAATACTGCCGTTAATTCGGGGAATAAAATCACCGTGTCGCATAACAAAATGTGAATTAAAGGCTTCTTAAGAAGCACTTTTATACATTTAAAGAAAGCACTTTCGGTTACCTGTCCCGTGTGTGAAATCCGTCCCCGTTATCGGCGTTGACGCTTCAGGAGCTGCTTTTAAAATGACTGTAGCGCTGACATTGACGATTTAATAAAAATAAAAAATTCACAAAACGCCGGTAGGAACGATTTTGTCAGCCATGGCTTGTACTCAAACAAAATATTCCCAGGACAAGGGAGGAGAAACCCGCGTTTTAACCCCGCCCGCCCTTAAAGGCGCCAAAATCGGGCACACGGCCAGTGGCAGAATTACAGCGCGACTGAAGGTAAGTTTTGTAACATACCTAGATAATGGATGGAGATATCAGACCTCCGCATGGTAACTGAAAATGTCGCGAAAGGAGCAGCGAACTAATGTGTTTGGTCGTGATAAACGAAATGGAGGAAAGTATGTTCTGTCCTGAAAGAGAAAATAGTTCAAAACTACGAGATTGCAAGGAAAGAGGTACAGTAAATGGTAACAAAGCCCAACTTTGAGGAACGCTCTCCGACCGCACTGTGGGATTGTGACAGATGACAATACATTGCTCATAAAATTAACGCGTCATTCGGTTACAATTCTATGCGAAGCAGCTCTGTTCTAGGTAAATTATACATTATTAGAAATCCAAAACGCTGCCACTTATTTACAGAAGCCAGAATCTGAAGATACGCGTGCTTTGACTCGGCTTACGCCGGTGCTTGCAAAGTAAATGTAATGGAGAAGAATGTTGTGGGAGTGGGAACATCGGCAGTTATGTCACGGAACTTTTCGAAACACAGGCAGAACCAAAAAAAATAATATCTTCTCTATCGATCACGTGTAAAATGAACGCTACCCTTTCCCCCATATTTCCTTGCAGTGCACAGGAGAGAGGCATCCTCCAAACTATCCTGGAAGAGCTCGTTGTGGAAACGCGGCTGCGAATCGCGAGCCGTTGTTTAACGTTGGTCAATGGAGCATAAGTGAGTGAGCCACAGATGTTTTGACAGTGCAGCTGGAACACAACTGGAGAGTGTGGCCGTGATCGTATAGTGCAGTGCTCTTCAACCTTTTAATACATAGCGTCCACTTTTTAAACTTTCGTGAGTGTAAAATTTACGTTACGCCACTAATATTTATATTGAAAAATAAGTTACATACCCAGCATAAAACAATAAAATTAATTGAAATTACCATTAATTTAATGATATCCTTGCGCCTGATGCTGAGAAACTAAACGTTGGATAACTGGTTCGATTTTCGTAAGGAGCAAGCGAAGGTCTCCACTTTCAGAGATTTTGAGACAGTTTCTCTGTTTGATGACAATACTTGGGGAGGCAACCCCTACAGACCCAATCACCGATACCGGAGAGAAGGTACATGGAGTGAAAACTCCTTGACCCAATCATACAATAGTACCTGCAAACATCTTCATACGTAGCAACAAAATGGAAACATCTCAATACCCAGAGAAACATACCATTGAAGGCAACGAATCATGGGCGATGGTGGGGAGAGACAGAAACAAAGTTGAAACATCTTTACGGCAATAAGAAACTTCCAAGTGCAGGCCACACTTCTGGACCAATCACAAGCATGCATAAAGCGTCAGTGTTCTGGAGCGCCTGCAAAAGCCCAGACTTTGTGACAATCAGTGGGTCACAGGTACTGAAGCTTCCTGAAACTTCTACAAAGTTCCAGACTTAGCGGAGCCACGTTCAGCAGCTTGCAAAGTGATGTCATCAGCCCATTCTCACAGACACCCACTTGCCTTTTCCCAAGTATCGAAATCCCTTCACATCTACATTTTCACTGTACCAATTGGTGAATGTGACAATAAATGTCTCTTGCATCTCTCTTGAATCTCTCTTCTGCACCGGTGAACCAATTTCGTGGCGCGTTGAATGAAAATCGCTTTGGCACAATCTTGTCTTATATATGTTCAATACCCGTATAAGCGAGTTTGGTATTCCGACTGCGCATGCCCAGGTCATGGGTCACAGGAGAAAAACATTGGATCGAACCGGGTCTCCCGCGCTGCAACAGCTATTGAATTGCTACTGGACACTAGTTCTCCCTTCTCTGCTGGTCCATGCAAAAGGGTATCCGGACGTGCCTTGCCTGTCCGGTGGCGGCCTCGGACTTGCAGCCGGCGCGGGGGGGATAGCCCCTCCCCCGTTCCCCATTCCCACCCCCTCTCTCCTGCAATCTATACCTTGGACTGCCGCTCCATTGCGGGAACCGCTCCTCGGTGATTCCGGTCGCTGCACCGACTGAGGCCGGAGCTCCGGATCTGGGGAGAATCGCACCGGTCACGCCCCACACTGAGTGTGACCGAATCCCTCGGCATTTTCACAGGTCACGGAGCGACCTCAGCGGGCCGGTAACCGTCTGTTGAGCCTCTCGTCTTTTCCAGTGGCTGTCGTTTACCCCTCTCGGCGCCGGAGCAGTAGCGGGGGAGGGCAGGTGCGATTCTCCACAGAAGGAAGAGGGATGATGATGAGCTGGGGGAGCGAATGCTGGGGGATGAAGGGAAATGTGCCGCGCCTGCGCAGTTAGATTTTTAAGATTTTTAATCTTTAATATATGTTAAACTATGTCATCGATCGGAACAACACGTGTTGCACGTCAACACAGGGGAATGGTGATTGAGGTGGCGAAAATTGTAGCGCTATGGTGTACTATTTTTGCGCAAATAGAAAAACCATGCAATCGGGAAGAGCACAAGATCAGATTTTAGTTATGTACTAGACTAGACAAGATAAATACTGGATATATATACTAGACTCGACTGGACTAGATAGACAGATTAAGTGGGATCCGTTGGGTCCCAGTCACACGGGAGGCCTGGTTCCCAATGCAACCCATTCCAATAGTCAATAGACAATAGGTGCAGGAGTAGGCCATCCGGCCCTTCGAGCCAGTACCTACCATTCAATGTGATCAGGGCTGCTCATCCGCAGTCAGTACCCCGTTCCTGCCTTCTCCGCATATCCACTAACTCCGCTATCTTTAAGATCCCTATCTAGCTCTCTCTTGAACGTATCCAGAGAACCGGCCTCCACCGCCCTATGAGGCAAATAATTCCACAGACTCACAACTCTCTGTGAGAAAAAGTGTTTTCTCATCTCCGTTCTAAATGGCTTACCCCTTATTCTTAAACAGTGGTCCCTGGTTCTGGACTGCCCCAACATCGGGAACATGTTTCATGCCTCCAGCGTGTCCAAACCCTTACCAATCTTATATGTTTCAATAAGATATCCTCTCATCCTTCTAAACAACAGAGTGTACAAGCCCAGCCGCGCCATTCTCTCAGCATATGACAGTCCCGCAATCCCGGGAGTTAACCTTGTAAACCTACGTTGCACTCCCTCAATAGCAAGAATGTCCTTCCTCAAATTAGGGGACAAAAACGGCACACAACACTCCACGTGTGTTCACTAGGGCCCTGTACAAATGCAAAAGGACGTTTTTGCTCCTGTACTCGACTTCCCTTCTTATAAAGGCCAACATGCCATTTGCTTTCTTCACTGCCTGCTGTACCTGCATGCTTACTTTCATATATGATGAACAAGGACCCCCACATCCCGTTGTACTTCCCTTTTTCCCAACTTGACGCCATTTAGATAGTAATCGAACTTACTATTTATGATACCAAAGTGGATCACCTCACATTGGTTTAATTTTTGGATTAACCTCACCTCACATTTGGATTTAATGTTTAATCCACATTAAACTCTATCTGCCGTTCATCTGCGTATTCCCCCAATCTGTCCAAGTCACCCTGCATTCTCACAGCATCCTCCTCACATGTTCACACTGCCGCCCAGGCG
>CM075981.1:7111044-7321044 GCA_038087875.1 Malacoraja senta | reverse complement strand
GTTCCTCGTTTCTCCCCATTTCCCATGACTCCGCTATTTATAAGCGCCCTATCTAGCTCCCTCTTGAAAGCATCCAGAGAACCTATCTCCAGCGCCCTCCGAGGAAGAGAATTCCACCGACTCACCACTTTCTGTGAGAAAAAGTGTTTCCTCCTCTCCGTTCTAAATGGCTCACTCCTTATTCTTAAACCGTGGCCCCTGGTTCTGGTCTCCCCCAACATCGGAAACATGTTGCCTGCCTCTAGCGTGTCCAAGCCCATAACAGTCTTACATGTTTCAATGAGATCCTCTCTCATCCTTCTAAACTCCAGAGTGTAAAAGCCCAGCTGCTCCATTCTCTCAGCACATGACAGTCCCCGCCATCCAAGGAAATAACATTGTAAACCTACACTGCACTCCCTCAATAGCAAGAATGTCCTTCCTCAAATTAGGGGACCAAAACTGCACACAATACTCCAGGTGTGGTCCCACTAGGGCTCTGTACAACTGCAGAGGGACATCTATGCTCCTGTATTCGATTCCTCTTGTTATAAAGGCCAACATGCCATTCACTTTCTTCACTGCCTGCTGTACCTGCATGCTTACTTTCATAGACTGATGTACAAGAACACCCCAGATCTCGTTGTACTTCACCTTTTCCCAACTTGACGCCATTTAGATAGTAATCTGCCTTCCTGTTTTTGCTACCAAAATGGATAACCTCACATTTATCCGCATTAAACTTTTTCTGCCATGCATCTGTCCACTCCCCCAACCTGTCCAAGTCACCATGCATTCTCATAGCATCCTCCTCACAGTTCACACTGCCACCCAGCTTTGTGTCATCTGCAAATTTGTTAATGTTACTTTGAATCCCTTCTTCCACATCATTGATGTATATTGTAAATAGCTGCGTTCCCAGCACCGAGTCTTGCGGTACCACACTGTTCGCTGCCTGCCATTCTGAAAGGGACCCGTTAATCCCTACTCTTTGTTTACTGTCTGCCAACCACTTCTCTATCCATTTCAGCACTCTATCCCCCATACCATGTGCCCTAATTCTGCCCACTAATCTCCTATGTGGGACTTTATCAAATGCTTTCTCAAAGTCCAGGTACACTAAATCCACTGGCTCTCCCTTGTCCATTTTCCTAGTTACATCTTCAAAAAATTCCAGATGATTAGGCAAGCATGATTTCCCCTTCGTAAATCCATGCTGACTCGCACAGATCCTGTTACTGCTATCCAAATGTTCGGCTATCTCATCTTTTATAATTGACTCCAGCATCTTCCCCACCACCGATGTCAGGCTAACTGGTCTATATTCCCTGTTTTCTCTCTCCCGATTTTCTTAAATAGTGGGATATCATTAGCTACCCTCCAATCCACAGGAACTCATCCTGAGTCCATAAAACATTGGCAATCCTTGTGGGTCAGTTGTCGCAGCGGGGCTCACAGCTCGCTGAAGTTTGGGATGAATTTTCCCAGGTAGTTTACCATGCCTATAAATCATGTAGAGTTGTCACGTCCGTAGGTGCTGGCATTTCGTTGATGGCAATGGTTTTATACGGGTCTCGCCTGAGTCTGTTGTTGGGGAGCACGTGGCCCACTCCTGACACCATGTTTATAAATGATCCACAGCAACACACATAATGAAGATCAATCGTTATTCCACAGGCAATCAGGAACGTTCAAACAGCTACCCATTCTCAACTAGTTCTGCTGGCTTGAGAGAGAGAGAGAAAGGGAGCTGACTGACCTTGCTAGTGTAAAGCTGTGTAGTGCCGTAATACCATGCAAAGGGTGGCAAAGGGTGGCATGCACATATGTGTAGTAGAGATTATAAATGGCATGGATTAACAAGGGTTAATCTACGTATATATTTCAGCTACTCCGGGAAATCCAACTCCCACCTTTCACTGGAAGAACGGTTCCCGCCAGCGCTTGAGGTTCCTCTATCCCCCTCCCCTTTCTCCTGGGAATATTCCATCTTGCATTTTTACATAGAGAATATAGATACATAGATACATAGAAAATAGGTGCAGGAGTAGGCCAGTCGGCCCTTCGAGTCTGCACCGCCATTCAATATGATCATGGCTGATCATCCAACTCAGTATCCCGTACCTGCCTTCTCTCCATACCCCCTGATCCCTTTGGCCACAAGGGCCACATCTAACTCCCTCTTAAATATAGCCAATGAA
Organism: Malacoraja senta; assembly: GCA_038087875.1. Classification (NCBI taxonomy): domain Eukaryota; kingdom Metazoa; phylum Chordata; class Chondrichthyes; order Rajiformes; family Rajidae; genus Malacoraja; species Malacoraja senta. Next base: position 7,318,864 of record CM075981.1, on the reverse strand, counting down.
CTGGCCTCAACTACCCTCTGTGGCAGAGAGTTCCAGAGATTCACCACTCTCTGTGTGAAAAAGTTTGTCCTCATCTCGGTCTTAAAGGAATTCCCCCTTATCCTTAAGCTGTGACCCCTTGTCCTGGACTTCCCCAACATCGGGAACAATCTTCCTGCATCTAGCCTGACCAACCCCATAAGAATTTTGTACGTTTCTATAAGATCCCCTCTCAATCTCCTAAATTCTAGCGAGTGTAAGCCAAGTATATCCAGTCTTTCTTCATATGAAAGTCCTGACATCCCAGGAATCAGTCTGGCGAACCTTCTCTGCACTCCCTCTATGGCTATAATGTCCTTCCTCAGATTTGGAGACCAATACTGTATGCAATACTCCAGGTGTGGTCTCACCAAGACCCTGTACAACTGCAGTTGAACCTCCCTGCTCCTATACTCAAATCCTCTTGCTATGAAAGCCAACATACCATTCGCTTTCTTCACTGCCTGCTGCACCTGCCTGCCTACTTTCAATGACTGGTGTACCATGACACCCAGGTCTCGCTGCATCTCCCCATTTCCTAATCGGCCACCATTTAGATAATAGTCTGCCTTCCCGTTTTTGCCACCAAAGTGGATAACCTCACATTTACCCACATTATACTGCATCTGCCAAACATGTACCCCCTCACCCAGCCTATCAAAGTCACCTTGCAGTCTCCTAGCATCCTCCTCACAGCTAACACTGCCCCCAAGCTTAGTGTCATCTGCAAACTTGGAGATGTTGCTTTCAATTCCCTCATCCAGTTCATTAATATAAATTGTAAATAGCTGGGGTCCCAGCACTGAGCCTTGCGGTACCCCACTAGTCACTGCCTGCCATTGTGAAAAGGACCCGTTTAATCCTACACTTTGCTTCCTGTTTGCCAGCCAGTTCTCTATCCACATCAATACTGAACCCCCAACACCGTGTGATTTAAGTTTGTATCCTAATCTCTTATGTGGTACCTTGTCGAAAGCCTTCTGAAAGTCCAGATACAACACAACCACTGGTTCTCCCCTATCCACTCTACTATAAGATTCGTCAGACACGATTTACCTTTCGTAAATCCATGCTGACTTTGTCCAATGATTTCACCACTTTCCAAATGTGCTGCTATCCCATCTTTAATAACTGACTCTAGCAGTTTCCCCACTACCGATGTTACACTAACTGGTCTGTAATTCCCCGTTTTCACTCTCCCACCCTTCTTAAAAAGTGGGGTTACGTTTGCTACCCTCCAATCCTCAGGAACTACTCCAGAATCTAAAGAGTTTTGAAAAATTATCACTAATGCATCCACTATTTCTGGAGCTACTTCCTTAAGTACTCTGGGATGCAGCCTATCTGGCCCTGGTGATTTATCGGCCTTTAATCCATTCAATTTACACAACACCACTTCCCGACTAACCTGGATTTCACTCAGTACCTCAATCTCCTTTGACCCGCGGCCCCCTGCTATTTCCGGCAGCTTATTTATGTCTTCCTTAGTGAAGACGGAACCAAAGTAGTTATTCAATTGGTCCGCTATATCCTTGTTCCCCATGATTAATTCACCTGTTTCTGACTGGAAGGGACCTACATTTGTTTTAACTAATCTCTTTCTCTTCACATACCTATAAAAACCTTTGCAGTCAGTTTTAATGTTCCCTGCCACTTTTCTTTCATAATCTATTTTCCCTTTCCTAATTAAGCCCTTTGTCCTCCTCTGCTGGTCTCTGAATTTCTCCCAGTCCTCTGGTATGCTGCTTTTTCTGGCTAATTTGTACGCATCATCTTTTGCTTTGATACTATCCCTGATTTTCCTTGTTACCCACGGATGCACTACCTTCCCTGATTTATTCTTTTGCCAAACTGGGATGAACATTTTTTGTAGTTCATCCATGCAGTCTTTTAATGCCTTCCATTGCATATCCACCGTCAACCCTTTTAGAACTAATTGCCAGTCAATCTTGGCCAATTCACGTCTCATACCCTCAAAGTTACCTTTCTTTAAGCTCAGAACGGTTGTTTCTGAATTAACAATGTCAGTCTCCATCCTAATGAAGAACTCAACCATATTATGGTGACTCTTGCCCAAGGGGGCACGCACAACAAGACTGCTAACTAACCCTTCCTCATTACTCAATACCCAGTCTAGAATAGCCTGCTCTCTCGTTGGTTCCTCTACATGTTGGTTTAGATAACTATCCCGCATACATTCCAAGAAATCCTCTTCCTCAGCACCACTGCCAATTTGATTCACCCAATCTATATGTAGATTGAAGTCACCCATTATAACTGTTTTGCCTTTGTTGCACGCATTTCTAATTTCCTGTTTGATGCCATCCCCAACTTCACTACTACTGCTAGGTGGCCTGTACACAACACCCACCAGCGTTTTCTGCCCCTTAGTGTTTCGCAGCTCTACCCATACCGATTCCACATCCTCAAAGCTAATGTCCTTCCTTTCCACTGCGTTAATCTCCTCTCTAACCAGCAACGCTACCCCACCTCCTTTTCCTTTCTCTCTATCCCTCCTGAATATTGAATATCCCTGGATGTTCAGCTCCCAGCCTTGGTCACCCTGGAGCCATGTTTCCGTGATCCCAACTATATCATAATCATTAATAGCTATCTGCACGTTAAACTCATCCACCTTATTACGAATGCTCCTTGCATTGAGACACAAAGCCTTCAGACTTGTTTTTACAACGATCTTACCCCTTATACAATTATGTTGAAAAGTGGCCCTTTTTGATTTTTGCCCTGGATTTATCTGCCTGCCACTTTTACTTTTCACCTTGCTACCTATTGTTTCCACCCGCATTTTACACCCCTCTGCTTCTCTGCTCACCCATTTAAGAACCCCACCACCTCTTGTTCTCTGTTTATTATTGTTTTCATCTCCCCCCCCTACATGTTGGGTCTGAGTGCTTTCCTTCTCTGCCTCCTGCCTCACACACTGTCTAATAGCTTTCTCTATTTGAGTCCCTCCCCCCAACCATTCTAGTTTAAAGTCTCCCCAGTAGCCTTTGAAGATCTCCCCGCCAGGATATCGGTCCCCCTCAGGTTCAAGTGCAACCCATCCTTTTTGTGCAGGTCGCACCTTCCACAAAAGAGGTCCCAATGATCCAGAAATTTGAATCCCTGCCTTCTGCACCAGTCCTTCAGCCACGCATTTATCCTCCACCTCGCTCCATTCCTACTCTCACTGTCGCGTGGCACAGGCAGTAATCCCGAGATTGTTACCTTTGCTGTCCTTCTCTTTAACTCCCCTCCTAACTCCCTAAATGATCCTTTCAGGACCTCTTCTCTTTTTTTACCTATGTCATTGGTACCTATATGTACCACGACCTCGGGCTCCTCTCCCTGCCCTTTCAAAATATCTTGGACACGTTGAGACACATCACAGACCCTGGCACCAGGGAGGCAAACTACCATCCGGGTCTCCCGACTGCGTCCACAGAATCGCCTGTCTGACCCCCTAACTATAGAGTCCCCTATTAGTATTGCCCTACTCTTCTTTTCTATACCCTTCTGAGCAACAGGGCTGGTCTCTATACCGGAGGTCCGGCCGCTGTCGCTACCCGCAGGTAGGCTGTCCCCCCCAACAGTGCTCAAACAGGAGTACTTATTGTCAAGGTGTACAGCCACCGGGGTACTCTCTAGTCCCTGCCTGTGCCCCTTGCCTCTCAAAACCGCGATCCAGTTGCCTGCCTCCTGTGGTCTTGGAGTGACTACCTCCCTGTAATTCCTCTCAATGACTTCCTCGCTCTCCCTGACCAGACGGAGGTCATCGAGCTGCTGCTCCAGTTTCGTAATACGGTCCATTAGGAGCCCCATCTCGATACACCTGGCGCAGATGTGGACGTCTGGAGCGCTATCAGACTCCGTGACTTCCCACATCTGACATCCAGAACAGTAAACTGCCCTGGCCTTCATACTCCCCTTACCCTAGATACAATACAAAGCAAACTGCTACAATACAAAACAAACTGCTACAATACAAAACAAACTGCTACAATACAGTACAATCAGCAGGGATCTGACTCACAATCAGCTGCTCCCTCTTGTCTGCTTCCACCAATCAGCGGCTTCCTAAAGCCCACTTGTTGGTGAGTTTCGAGGTGATCCGTCACTACAGATGACTGGCGCCAGAATGTAGGCGTGATTTATCTGGTTATTTATCTGGTTATTTATCACTGAAATCACCCGAGACCGCAGAGTGCAAGAGACAGAATCAGCCGGATTGCCTTGGGAAGGAGGATCTTCATCACTGAACCAGCTGATGCCAATGGGGAGCTGCCGTTCCCCACAGCAGTCATATATGGAAGCCTCATGTCACTGCCGAACTTCTTGAACGAACACCATCGGGGCAGCTCATACGATGATTTGGGATCCAGCTCTTTACACGGTCCATCCGTTAACCAAAGTGTATCTGAATGGATGCCGTCTTTTAAATAATTTCTTCCGATTAATATACCTCCTTGTTGCACAGTTACTGATATAAACACTCAGTCTCGCAGATCCAGTTGCTGGTCGCAGATGGCTATCGGCGAGGGTGCATGATAGCAAATAAAACCTCGAACAACCAATGGATAGAATAAACAATCAACGAGTTTAATTGTAAATCACAGGTCAGGATCAAAGTAGAGCATAGTGTATATTTAACTGACGATGTGACGCCCCCAGATTCACATTGTGATAGAATAAGGAGGAGGGAGATGGCAGCCTTGCCGGCAGTCTGTTTGTTTTTTCATACTTTTTGTTATTTTTAACGTTTGTTTAAAGTTTGTTTTAGAGTTCTTCGGTTTGTTTTATGTGGGGGAGGGGGGGAGGGGATCGGGGGAAACATTTTTTTCAAGCTCTTACCTTCCAGGTGATGTGATCAATTTTCGGATCACATTCTCCGGGCTCTGCGGCCTAACATCGATGGAGCTGGAAGCCTCCTCGGACTGTCGTGAGCCCCAACGCGGGGCGCGGATTTAACATCGGAGCGGATCCCTTGCCTTGGATCGCTCCCACCGCGGACTTACCATCAAGAGCTCGCAGTTGGGAGAGGCTAGTCGGGTGGTCCAACGTCGCAGAAGGTTCGACCAGCCCCGACGCGAGGTTCGATCGTCCAGCGCGGGGGAGCTGACAAACCCCCGATGCGGGAGCTGATCGCACGGACGCGGAGGGCACGAACGCCGCCGGCTACGGGAGATAAAATCATCCCATTCGAGGCCCACGACCGGGGAAGAACAAAAGGAAGAAATTTGACGTTTATTTCGCCTTCCATCACAGTGAAGATTGTGTAGGAGTCACTGTGGTGAATGTTGATGTTAAAATGTGTTTTCTGAGTTTGTTGCTTTTTTAAATTGTATGACTGTCCTGGCCAGTGAATTTCGCTACACCAATTGGTGTATGTGACAATAAATACACTTATGAACTTATGAACTTATGGCCTCGGTTTATCCGTCTGTCTCATTTCCCCATTCTTTATTGCTGAGTACAGCCATCCCCACCCATACGACCGACAGTTACCGGTAATCAGTGAACGTTTGGTTATTGTTTGGAGTAGCCCGATTTCAGAATCCACGCAGCGCCGCTCTGTTCCCGGATGTCGCTGTGTCCCGCGCCATCGCTATTGTCTATGCATGCCCAACCACCCTATCCCTCCCGTGAGCAATGGGTACAACCCTGTCAGTCTCCGCTGTTCACGGGCCAGTAAATCTTAATAATTCGCTCTTCTCCATCGCCCAGTTCACTGGAGATGTTTCATGATCTTAGCTGCTTGGACCCGACGCCGTTTCTACATCTTTATGTGAGGGAGATAGTCTTGCTGATCTGCATGCAAAAAACACATATATTTCACTGTGACTGGTACAGGTGACGATAACGAAAACAACGAATAATTAATTGAACCATTAATGTAGATGGCTCTCACAGCCTCACTAAATACGCGCAGACCGAGCCCACCGACGCCAATGGCCTGCACCGCTTCCCTGAACGAAGCCAGATCGGGGTCACTGACGGTCTCTCCCAAGATGGTCCCAGGTAGGGGCCATTGTATTCCCAGGTCTTATTGAATAACCTGCTTCCCAATCACACGCGGATAGACGCCACACCACCTTGCCGGCAGGTCGCAGGTCCGATACGCTGACTAAGCGAAACACCTGGCTGCTTACTTGAGACTGGAAGATCTGTCGTTGGCAGAGGTGTTATCTTTGTACCTCTACGTCGGTCTGTCGGTCTGTCTATCTGTCTATCTGTCTATCTATCTATCTATCTATCTATCTATCTATCTATCTATCCATCTATCTATCTATCTATCTGTCTGTCTATCTATCTATCTATCTATCTATCTATCTATCTATCTATCTATCTATCTATCTATCTATCTATCTATCTATCTATCTATCTATCTATCTATCTATCTATCTATCTGTCTGTCTATCTATCTATCTATCTATCTATCTATCTATCTAGTGAGTACAGGAAAAGTTACAAATGACCCCCGAATTAATGGGAACGAAAGTTCGAGAAGGGATAAGAGAGTAAGGTCAGGGCAAATAGTGACAGGTGTGAGAGGGGAGGTGAATACCCAAATTAAACTGTTGTATATGAATGCGCAATGTATAAGAAATTAACTTGGGGCTCAGTTATAAATTGGCAAGTATGTTGTTCTGGGAATTATAGAGACATGGCTGCAAGAGGACCAGAGCTGGTAACTGAATATTCAAGGGTATCAGTCCCATCGAACAGACAGACATGTGGGCAAAGGGGTGGGGTAGCTCTGTCGCTATACTGGACTCGCTGAATGTCCCTATCCACCTATTCGGCAAGCTAAACAATTGATCCAATAAAGGTCAGTAAAGGAGAGTTGTCGTTTGATGCTTTACTGTATTCAATTGTTTAGCTTGCTGGATAGCTGGATAGGGACATTCACCCAGTCCAGTATAGTGAAAAGACAGCAACACAACAAGCTGTGCTACAAGGTGGCTCGCATCGTCACATTGTCCATCCACACCTCAACGCCATGGCAACAGGGAACCAGGGCAACGCTTCACAGAATGAAGGCAAGTCTCTCAGCGTCCGTTCTTACCGCTGTTCAGCCAGTTCCAGTTCCAGCGTGGCCGCTCTTAGAGCTCGGGCTAAAGGAAATGCAACCGAAACCAGAGCAGCATTCCCTCAGAGAGAGATAAAAATGAAGGTCGAGGCTGCTCGGCTTCAGGCGACCATGGAGGCCTTGCCGCAAGAGAAAGAGATGAAAGCACTATTGCAAAGGCCGACACCATCGAAGCAGGTTTATTAGCAGAACAAGGGCCACGTAATAGATTACCAAGCCCTGTTCACCCTCAAAACCAATACAAGCGTATTCTGGATTACGTCATAGTGCAACCCAGCACAAAGTCAAGCCAACATGTCACCAATCATGATATCGAGAGTGTAAGCATTCTATTTGGTGCATTACACCCCGCCCATCAGACCAATTCTAATCTGGCCAGTTCATTTCATAGGCATCACAACCCCAGCAATGTCCAAGGGAACATGCAGCCTAAATTGGAGGATAGAAAGCCAACTTCAACCTTTCTGGATAGTGACTTGATCGACTCTCCTCGAGCCAACAACAATATCAATCCCACCACCATAGACCTCGCCAGATACCTCGCCCGCAACCAGCTTGTTACAACGGGATTAACGGCCTTTAATGAGAAGCCCGGGAATTACTGGGCTTGGAAACCTTCCTTCCAAAGCGGCATAGCAGGCCTGGGCCTTTCACCCGGAGAAGAGCTAGATCATTTGATAAAATGGCTTGGAAAAGATTCCTCGGAGCAGGGAACAAAAATTAAGGCTGCCAAAATGAAACGTCCATCAGCAGGTTTGATGATGGTTTGGCAGAGCTTTGATGAAACCTATGGTTCACCTGAGTCTATTGAGCATGCCCTCTTTACCAAGCTTGAGAACTTTCCCAGGATCACCATCAAAGAGCCATACACGCAACGTGAGCTCGGGGACCCTCTGTCAGAAATCGAAGCGGCAAAGTTCGATGGGTATCTACCTGGTTTATCATACCTTGACACCCCCTGGGGAGTTGCACCGATTGTCGAGTGGCTTCCTTATAACATCCAGGAAATTTCGACCTTCTTTGGATCTAGGTATCAACTCCAGCATATACATCGGTTCCCCCCACTTAGAGTGTTTACCGAATTTATTCGCTTGGAGGCAAAACCAAAACGGACCCCAGCTTCAATCTCTGCTTCTCTCGTCCTCCACTTGTCAAAGGGGAAACATTAGAGAGACAGGGTAAAACTCTCATCTTCGTCCACAGGACACAAGCATCTCCATCAACCCCAGAGACACAGGAATCCCGTGACCCAGTCAAGCTGTGTCCCATTCATGCTAAGATTCATCCATTAAAGAAGTGCAGAGTCTTCAGAGAAAAGAGCCTGGAAGGCCGCAAACACTTCCTGATGGAGCATTCCATTTGTTTCCGTTGCTGCTCCTCCGCAAGTCATTTCACGAAGAACTTTAAAGCAGAAGTGAAATGTACTGAGTGCGACAGTGACAGACACATCTCAGCTCTACATCCAGGCCCAGCCCCTTGGAAGTCCAAGCCATCGCTCCCCGCATCTGAGCATGGCGTGGAGGAAGAGGTAGCGGTAAACCAGGAGATCACCTCCACATGCACAGAGGTGTGCGGTGAAGGGTTCAGCGCGAGGGCATGTGCTAAGATATGTCTCATCTCAGTCTATCAGAAGAACGTCGTCAGAGGCACGCAGGATGTACGCCATCTTAGATGAACAGAGCAACCGCTCTCTTGTAAAATCTGAGTTCTTCATTATCATTGATATCAAAGCAAATCTTCAGCCATATACACTGCAAGCTAAACAGTTCAATACAGTAAAGCATCAAACGATAGCTCGTCTCTACTGGTCTTTATTGGATCAATTGTTTAGCTTGCTGGATAGCTGGAGAGGGACATTCAGCGAGTCCAGTATAGTGAAAATACATTGCGTCTAACAAACTGTGAGGAAGGATGGCAGTAGATTAAACACATTGTGAATTATATTGTCTAAACAGCATGACGTACCCTTTTTGAGCTGGACTTCCTTGTTTATGACAACTTCCTGTCTAATGGGAAATTACACTTCAAGCTGCTGTACCAGAACTACCAGCAGGTGGCATTTAAACAAAATACAGTCCGGTAGAGGTGGTCAGGTATGAAATGCAGTCTCATGCAGGGGGTGACATAGAATCAAGAGAGTCAGTATGAATAGAACTGAGTAATTGTACGGGTAAAGGGACTCTAATGGGAGTTATCTACAGGGCCACAAACAGTAGTATAGATATAGGGTGCAAGTAGAATCAAGAGTTAAAATTGGCATGTCGCAAGGGTTATGCTACTGTTGTTATGGGAGACTTCAATATGTAGGTAGACTACGAAAATGAATGAATGAATAATGTAATGAATAAGTTTATTGGCCAAGTATTCACATACAATGAATTTCCCTTGGTGCTCTGCCCGCAATTGACAGAGTACCAATACAGTGACAGTTAGGAGTGACACATAGCACATTAAACATTAATAATAAAACATAATTGATCAAACATGTGAATTAAATAAAATACTAGAGCTAAAAGAGGCTACGGATTTTTGGTTATTGATTAGAGCTACTACTTGTGGAAAAAGTTGTATTTATGTCTGGCTTTTGCAGCTTTGACTGTCCGGAGCCGCCTTCCAGAGGGAATTGATTTGAAGAGTTTATGGCCAGGGTGAGAAGGGTCAGTGATGATCTTACCCGCTCGGTTCCTGACCATTGCAGTCTGCAGTTCGGCAATGGAGGGAAGATTGTAGCCAATAACCTTCTCAGCTGATCGGACGATTCACTGCACCCTCCGGATGTCGTGCTTGATGGTTGAACCAAACCAGACCATGATGGAGGTGAGGAAAGACTCTCCGATGGCCATATAGAATTGGACCATCATTGAATGTGGCAGATTGTGGTTCCTCAGCTGCCGCAGGAAATACATCCCCTGTTATGCCTTATTGACTGTGGAGTCGATGGTAGCCCATCATTTAAGGTCCTTGGAGATTATGGTTCTCAGGAACTTAAAATACACAACAGATGTGACTGTGGTGTTGTTGATGGTGAGTGGGCTGAGGTGAGGGGGAACGTTCCTAAAGTCTACTATCAATTCCACTGTCTTACGAGCATTGAGCTCCAGGTTGTGTCACTTCCCGTCTTAATGCAGATCTTCCCCATCCTGGATCAGTCCAAGCAAGGTTGTGTCGTCCGCAAACTTGAGAAGCTTGACAGAGGCTTCAATGCAGGAGCAGTCATTGGTGTAGAGAGAGTATAGGAGAGGGAAGAGTACGTAGCGTTGCGGTGCTCCTATGCTGAGTGTTTGCGGGTCCAATATATGCATTCCCAGCAACAAATGCTGCTGCCTGTCTGTCAGGATGCTGGTGATCCTCCGACAGAGGGGTTCAGACACAATCAACTCGGAAAGTTTGAAATGCAGTAATTCTGGCACAAAATGCCGAGATAAAATCAACAAACATAATCCTCGCATAGGTCCCCTGGCGGTCCAAGTGCTGGAGGATGAAGTGCAGGCCAGGTTGACTGCGACACCCTCTGATCTATTGGCCCGAGATGCAAACTGCAGTGGGTTCGTTATATTTTTCAGCTTGGCCAGCACAAGCGTTTCAAGGGTCTTCATGACTACAGAGTTCAGTGCGACAGGCCTGCAGTTATTAAGACCAGTAATTCTTGCCTTTTTGGGTAAAAGGACAATAGTGGAGACTTTCAAGCAGGCAGGGACAGTACAGATTTGCAGGGACTGGTTGAAAATGTCTGTGTAGTCCGGTGCCAGTTGTTCGGCACAGAGCTTGAGAATAGAGGCGGAAACATTGTGCTGTCCTGGAGATTTCGAGTTTTTCTGTATTCTGAACAGCCTCTCCAACTCCTCTATTTTCATTGTTGACGATGGAGAAGTGATGTTGTGCATCATGGAGGGGATGGGTAATTGGGTGTTAAGTGGTGATTGGAGAGGGGTGGTTTGGAAAGGATCCAGTCTTTTCAGACTGGAGTCTTGCTTTACGTAGGTGTGAAGTGGTGATTGGGGAGGAGTGGGTGTACAAGGGTCCAGTCTTTGAAGACTGGGGTCTATCTGTGCTTTTTTTAAACGATATATTATTCATACAAAAGTGAATTTAATCAATTATTACAAGTATATTATCTGCAATACAAAACAATACTAAACATACCCACCACCATAATACAAAATAACCCATATATATATAAACAAATATTATTAAATCTCAAATATATCTTAAACAACTGTTTCACCATCCATATTTAAAAGGCATTCCACACACCGTAGTGCCCAGTGGTACCGGAAATCCCCCACGGCACACGTGGGCAGCGCAGTCCCTCTCTCGCACCACCCGGGCGTGGGTGTAACCCCGGAAAAGAGAGCCCTCTTCCGCCTGGCGACATGACCCGTGGATGGCTAGGCCTAGGAGCAACCCAACCAGGAAATGTTTAGCCCTACCCTCTCCCCTACGCACAGGGCGTCCAAAGACGAGGATGGTGGGTGAGAAGTTCAGCCAGAAGGCTAGGAGCAGCCACTTTAGATATTGGAATATGGGCTGCAACCTCACACACTCCATATACACGTGGAACACAGACTCTGACTGCCCGCAAAAGTGGCAGGCGGCTGCCGAGTCTGTGAACCGCGAGAGGAACAGGTTGCAAAGGACTCCTCGGTGCAGTACCCTCCACTCCAGGCCCCCGATGTAGAGGGGCAGAATCCCTGCATAGAAGGACTCCCGCGGCCAAAATTCAACACGGACCACCACATTGTGTCCGGACAGTGGACGAGGGCGAGGAATTGCAGAGTGTGGAGGTTTGCTTAGCCGCTATTGCTCCACAGGTTCGAGCCTCACCAACACCCGATGGGGTTCGACAAAGTCCACCCTCACGCCCGGGCTGTCGCCATCCGCCGGCGGAGGGGGAACCTCCATGCATCTCTTTTTTCCAAAATAATATAAAATGCTTTTATTCAAACAAACACAAATACAAAGTAGTAAAAGAATCAAGCCTTCCATTGGCAGTTTACAAACAAACAGTTATAACATTAAAATATTGTCAACTTTATTTATAATACACTCGATCCCCCGCTGCGACCAGCGTTCAAATAAGGCCTCTAAAGTCGCACACGGTGTGCTCCCTCTCGACGTAGGCCCCAAAGAGCGGCTGGCAGTCGACTCTGCTGCCTGAAAACACGAATGTCCATCTTGGCCAGGCCCAGGAGCAAACCGACAGGGAGACACTCTGCCTCCCGACCCTCCCCACTCTGTGCCAGGTGACCAAATATCATGAGCGTGGGGATAAAGTGCGGCCAAAACGTATGGTGCAGCACGTTCAGATATTCGAACTGCAGCCTCTCGTACTCCATATACATATGGAACATGGTATCTTCTTCGCCGCAGAAGTGACAAGGTGGTGGGCGACTACATGAACCGATTTAAATATATGTTGCACGCCAGAGCTCTCTGCAGCGCTCCCCACCCCAGGTCCTCAGACAAAGAGGGAGGACTCCCTTATAGTGGGACATACACTGGAGCCTCTCTACGCCTCTGGTGTGCGTCCGCCGCTAAACATTGGGTGAGACATTCGCCGCAATCTCGGCTGTGCCGCGGGAACTTGCGGGCCTCCAGGAAGGAGTGTCCCTAGAGCGGCTAGCAGGGCAGAACCCGGTGTGGGCGGGCGTACAGGATACCCAGTTTACGAACGATTTTCCGCATACGGTGAAAGTGCACGGCCACTCCCTGATATTCATCCGACCGTGCGTCGCCAGAACGTTGCGTTCCAGGAATTGCCGGCCAGTCAGCGCAGCCTCTCCCCGCTTCCCGGCACCAGCCTAAGCCGGGCCAGCATCCCGGTCTCGGCCGCACCCCGGCAGGGAAACATAGAAACATAGAAAAATAGAAAATAGGTGCAGGAGGAGGTCATTCGGCCCTTTGAGCCAGCACCGCCATTCATTGTGATCATGGCTGATCGTCCCAAATCAATAACCCGTGCCTGCCTTCTCTCCATATCCCTTGATATCACTGGCCGCTGGTGGGAAGGGGCGCACATCTATGTCGAACGGCTAGTGGACGACGAGGTTGGGCGAGACAGCTAAGCATTTCGTGTGGACGGTGGAATGACACCGTTGGGCCATGGGCCTGGATGTTGTTAGATTTAGCAAAATTAAATTTATTCAATTAGTAGCAATACAAATATTTACAAAACAAGCAGTAATATCATGGTACCCGGACGTGGCGCCGGCGGACGAGATGCTGAAAAAAAGAATTCTAACCCAAAGAACCGAATGCAAACGAGCCCGAAACGCCAAAAAAAACGAAAGAGTATGAAGACGAAACGCCTACTAACCGAAAGGATGGGATGCCTAAATGCAAACTAACCGAATGGCCGCTTTGTCGAGAGAGAAGTGAGAGAGAAGGGGGAGACAGGAGCCTTCCCATACAAGCCTAGGTGACTGCGCAATCTGAACCCAAGCAACAAGTTGTAATCGACCGAAGGTGTGCATCCCTCGGGACAGCCCCCACACTCCCACGGCCACCCTCCGCGGGCTGTGGGTCGGGTGGAGCGGAGGTGTGGGACAATATTCACCCCCCACAGTGATGTGATGGACGCGGGGGCCTGGAACAATCGCTGACAAGTCCCGCCCCCCCGGCAACGTCATGTCCGTCATCGGACGTCTCTGTTGAGCGGCAGTCGGTCCGTTGGCCTGTAGGCGACGCCGCCTTTCGGGTAGGTGGCGTTTCGACAGAGCGGCCATTCGGTGAGTTGGCATTAGGCGACGCATCTGTTCAGTTAGCTGGCTTTTAGGCGTCCCACCCTTTCCGTTAGTTTGCATTTAGGCGTCCCATCCTTTCGGTAAGTAGGCGTTTCGACTTCGTACTCATTCGTTTTTTGGCGTTTCGGCCTTTTTACATTCGGTTCGTTGGCTTCGCCTTATTTGCTTCGGCTTCACGTCCGTCGACGCCAGGTCCGCACACGTAATATAACATCCACCGCGAAAAACAAATAAATACCGATTATTCTTAATACCAAATATTAAATAACTGTATTGCAATCCTGAACCAAGATACAGTCACTCCCCCCGCGGTGCCCAGAACCCTCCCATGGTACCCGTGGACATCGCGTGCTTTTTCGAGGGAAACCCGAGCACGGACGTAACCCTGTAAAAGTGGCAGACAGTGGGCACTGGTGGAGCACTGGTCTGCCTGGCGGCGTGACCCACGATGTCGAGGCCCAGGAGCAATCCAACCAGGACAACCAGGTGGTTGGTAGAGACAGCGCTTCCCCAGACCCCGTCGGAGGTCGGTCAGTTTGCTTACCCAGACGAAGGTCCTTTCCCCCTACGTTGCATTCAATTGGTAGAAAGTGTATAAAGCAGTGAAAAGCATTAGTCGTTTAACTTCATAACAATTATTGTATTCCGATTACATACAGAGATCATGGCGTTAGGTTCCGCATCCTAGATCAGACTGAAGTTTAGTTAATCGCATGCAACAAGATGGCATAGTGGAAACCCGGCATGGATCATGGATCGGGTCAGCAACAGCAAAACCAGGCATGGATCAAATCAGCAATAGTAATTTATCTATAAAAAGGAGAGGAGGGAAGATAGGAAGAGAGAGAGAGAGAGAGAGGGGGGGGGGTGGGTGGCGGAATAGATGACAGGATGGGACGGGGAGGAAAAGGCGGCTGAGTCACCCACAATGTCCCGCGCGGCGGACCTCGCTCTCCGGGATTCGCTTCTCTCGGCCACCGTTTCTCCCCCGCCCGCTCTCGATTCGGCCCCTTGTTTTGTAACCACCATGACTTCCACTTCTAATCGAAGATTAACGGTCCGTTCGCAGGCCCACCTTCTGCGCCGCTGTCTCGGGTCTGAGCAGCATTTGTGAGCGTCCACCGCCAACCACTGTTTATACAAAAAAACCTCACCGTTGTTGGTTTCTTTAAATCGAATGTGTTCCGATCGATAACTACTTTAAATAAACTGGGGATTAAATTCACAGAATGTTTCATCCAAGACTTCTCACTTGTAATTGAATCGAGGACAAGTGATAGACGAAGTGGGAAATCCGATTTCACACATTTACAATGAATGTTCTAATTGATAATTAATATTAATAATACTAACACTCGCCAGGTATTCCTCATCCTGACATTTCCAAAACACGTTTTCGCAGAAAATGAAACCTCTCCCTAGGTTTAGTTTAGTTTAGTAAAACACGCACTCGACCCACCGAGTCCACGCCGACCAGCGACCTCCGCACTATCCGACACACACAAAGGACAATTTACGAAAGCCAATTATCCTGCAAACCTGTACGCCTTTGGAGTGTGTTGTGTTTTTTTTTGGGGGGGGGAGCGGAGCACGCGGAGAAAACCCACGTTTTCATCGGGCGAACGTAGAAATTCCGTACATGACAGCACCCGTCAGCATAGATCCCGGGTCTCTGGCGATGTAAAGCACCAACTCTACCACTGTAACGCCAGTTCAGTAGGAGTGATGTGTGGCACAAATGATTGGTGGCACAGCGGAGCGGTACATCACTTCATCTCATTGGTGATATGTTATAGTCCAATCAGAGAACTGCTTCAATCTCCAATGATCGGACCACATTTAGAAGAAACATTGATGATAACCACGTTTCCCAAATGCCTGAAATTTGAACCCCTTCACAAAGAGAAAAAAAAACAAATGCCTGAAAAAGTAACCCATTCAAAACCTATGTAGATTCCCCGCAGCCCCGGTAACTCAATTTGGACCCATTTACAATACACATTGAATGTGCATTCATTCCACGTTGGGAGATTCTGGGGATTTAATTATTTTAGTCATCACCTGAGGTTGCTGAAGTACACGAGAGCCCATGTTATCAGAGGGGAGATACTAGCTTGGATTGCCGGTTGGCTGGATGGCCCTTCTTCAAACTCGACCGAAAAGTGCACCCATTCCTTTTCTCCTGCGTTGCTGCCTGACCCGTTAGTTATTTTCTGTGTAAACCAACATTTGCTGTTCCTTCCTAAACAAGCGAAATGTACAAGTTTGTAATATGGTCAATCTAAATGCCAATAAAAGTGGAGGAGGATTATGGGAGATTAGGTAGAAAATGAAGGTTGCCCAAAGGTCACGAAAGAGGAGGCAGGATTGGGCAGGATTTTGGATTTCAAAGCGTATCCAGCTAGACCAAAGGATGACGTGGAGTTTGGAAAACATACGATAAATGGTTAAACGATAAGCACGGTGGCGCAGCGGTAGAGTTGCTGCCTTACAGCGAACGCGGGTTCGATCCTGAATAAGGGTGCTGTGTGTTCGAAGTTTGTACGTTCTCCCCGTGACCTGCGTGGATTTTCTCCGAGATTGTCGGTTTCCTCCCACACTCCAAAAACGTACAGGTTTGTAGGTTAATTGGATTCGTAAATGTATAAAATGTCCTTAGTGTGTGTAGGACAGCGTTAATGCGCGGGGATCCCGAAACTGCAGGGACAGAAGGCGGTTTTGTTCCCGAAACTCACAACTACTAAACATCGGTAATGGGGAAAATGCTGGAGTCAGTTATTAAAGATTGGTTAGCAGCACATTTGGAAAGTGGTGAAATCATTGGACAAAGTCAGCATGGATTTATGAAAGGTAAATCATATCTGACGAATCTTACAGAATTTTTCGAGGATGTAACTAGTAGAGTGGATAAGGGAGAACCAATGGATGTGTTATATCTGGACATTCAGAAGGCTTTCGACAAGGTCCCACATAAGAGATCAGTTTGCAAACTTAAAGCACACGGTATTGGGGGTTCAGTATTGATGTGGATAGAGAAATGGCTGGCAGACAGGAAGCAAAGTGTAAGAGTAAACGGGTCCTTTTCAGAATGACAGGCAGTGACTAGTGGGGTACCGCAAGGCTCGGTGATGGGACCCCAGCTATTTACAATATATATTAATGATTTGGACGAGGGAATTGAATGCAACATTTCCAAGTTTGCGGATGACACGAAGCTGGGGGGCAGTGTTAGCTGTGAGGAGGATGCTAGGAGGCTGCAAGGTGACTGGGATAGCTTGGGTGAGTGGGATAATGCATGGCAGATGCTGCATAATGTGGATAAATGTGAGGTTATCCACTTTGGTGGCAAGGACAGGAAAGTACACTTTTATCTGAATGGAGGCCGATTAGGAAAAGGGGAGATGCAACGAGACCTGGGTGTCATGGTACACCAGTCATTGAAAGTGGGCATGCAGGTGAAGCAGGCAGTGAATAAAGCGAATGATATGTTAGCATTCATAGCAAAATGATTTGAGTATAGGAGCAGGGAGGTTATTCTGCGGTTGTACAGGGCCTTTGTGAGACAACACCTGGAGTATTGCGTACAGTTTTGGTCTACTAAGCTGAGGAAATACATTCCTGCCATAGAGGGAGTACATAGAAGGTTCACCAAACTGATTCCTGTGATGGTAGGACTTTCATATGAAGAAAGACTGGATGGACTCGGCATGTACTCGCTGGAATTTGGAAGATTGAGGGGGGATCTTATAGAAACTTACAAAATTCTTAAGGGGTTGGACAGGCTAGATGCAAGAAAATTGTTCCCGATGTTGTGGAAGTCCAGAACAAGGGGTCACAGTTTAAGGATAAGGGGGAAGTCATTTAGGACCGATATGAGAATTTTGTTTTTCACACAGGGAGTGGTGAAACTGTGGAATTCTTTGCCACAGGAAGTAGTTGAGGCCAGTTCATTGGCTATATTTAAGAGGGAGTTAGATGTGGCCCATGCGGCTAAAGGGGTCAGGGGGTATGGAGAGAAGGCAGGTACATGATACTGAGTTGGATGAACAGCCATGATCATATTGAATGGCGGTGCAGACTCGAAGGGCCGAATGGCCTACTCCTGCACCTATTTTCTATGTTTCTATGTTTCTATGTAAACGAGATATACGTAGTGTTCGGACTGGTTCTGATTCGTAATATTGTGGCGACCGTGCTACAGGTGAAAGTCAGATTCAAGGCGCAGGCTTCACCCTCATATTCCTCTGGCAGGGAAAGACGACACTGATGGCACCAGGGCGGAAAGGAGATCGAGATAGTACGCGTTCGGAGAAAGTGGCAGGTGTTCTCTCAGCAATATTCACGATAAGAGGATTCAAAGGGAAATGCATGTCCACCAAAGAACAGCGTTGAACAGTTCAAAGGGTGAGTGGCGAAAGCGTGGTATCGGTGTGAGCCTTTCTCCAATGTGGCGAAGACTGCTCTGTGCATCAGTAAGTTTTCCGGAATAGATGCATGGCGAGGTGCTGCATGAGCGTAAGGAATTATATTGAGGAGATGAAACAATAGCGTAGTAAGTAAATCAAGATCGCAGTTCTGCCAAACATTAATGATGAACTGGAAGGTGAGAGGACTTTGTGTGGGGAAAATTGGCGAGATGTTTCATGGTGATCAGATATGGGGTTCTTCGTTACGGCGTGCACAACCTAAAGTTGTAGGTCAACTTGTTGTATTTGATCGTATTTGTTTGTGCACGTCGAGTTGATTGCATTGGTCGAAACAGGGTGGACCACGTGAAGGTTGCAATCTCCCACCCCATCAGATACGGTGTCGAGAAGACTTCAGTGTGGAATTGTCACGCAGAACCAGCAGCATTCGGGGCGTAGACCTTCCCACCGAGACAAATAATACACCTATGCTCCGTTCGCCTGACCCCACGCGATCTGTCGGCTGCCAAAAATCACAACTCCCCTTCCCCTTCCCATAATGGCCTTTCTGTCATGGGCCTCCTCCACTGTCGGAATTGGAGGAACAGCACCTCATATTTCGCTTGGGCAGCTTCCAGCCCAGCGGAATGTATATTGATTTCTCAACCACAGTCGTGCTGCTGCTTTTACTGTTCGTATCCTTTCGACGCCACCACATTCATAGCCAACAATGGACCATTGTGGTCTCCACCTTTTTTTTCATCAGTGCACCTCTGACTTGTTTTGAACTATTTCATACCTTTAGATTCCATCTCTCATAACTCAGTCTCAAGAAGGGTCTCAACCCGACGCTTCACCTATTCCAGTGGAGAGCCAGTGGGTGTAGTGTAATTGGACTTTCAGAAAGCATTTGATAAGGTCCCACATAGAGAGTAGTGGAAAAATAGGGCACATCGTAATGGGGGTTGACTGCTAACATGGATAGAAACTTGGCTGGCAGAGAGGAAACAAGGAATAGGGACAAACGGGTCCTTTTCAGAGTGGCAGGCAGTGACTAGTGGGGCGGGGTACCGCAAGGCTCGGTGCTGGGACCGCAGCTATTTAGAATATACATCTACGATTTAGATGAAGAGATTCAAAGTAATATTAGCAAATTTGCAGATGAAACATAGCTGGGTGGCAGTGCGAACTGTGAGGAGGATTCTGTGAGAATGCAGGGTGAATTGGACAAGTTGGGTGAGTGGGCAGATGCATGTCAGATGCAGTTTAATGTGCATAAATGTGGTTGCAAAAACAGGAAGGCAGATTATTATCTAAATGGTGTCAAGTTGGGAAACGGGGAAAACGTGATCTGGGGGTCCTTGTTCATTAGTCAATGAAAGTAAGCATGCATACAGGCAGTGAAGAAAGCGAATGGCATGTTGGCCTTCATAACAAGAGGAGTTTAGTACAGGATCAAATAGGTCCGTCTGCGGTAGTATAGGGCCCTAATGAAACCACACCTGGAGTATTGTGTGCGGTTTTGATCCCCTAATTTGGGGAAGGACATGATTGCTATTGAGGGACTGCAGCGTAGGTTTTCAATGTTAATTCCAGGGACGGCTGGACATTCATATGCCGAGAGAATGGAGCGCCTGGGCTTGTATACTCTGGAGTTTAGAAGGATGAGATGGGATCATTTTGAAACAGATAAGATTATTAACGGTTTGGACACGCTAAAGGCAAGAAACATGTTCTCGATGATGGAGAAGTCCAGGTCCAGGGGCCACAGTTTCAGAATAAGTGGTAAGCCATTTCGACAATATAATAATAATAATAATAGATTTTATTTTAAGGGCGCATAATACCGAGGTCTCTAGGACACCTTACAATTTAAGAAACATATAAACATATAAACATATAAGCAGAGTAAAATAAGTTATAAAGACATCACCAATACATAAATTAAAAACAGAAATTTGATCCAAAAATTACAAAAACAAAATTCAGAAAACACAACATGAAGGGAGAGCAGCGGCAGCCAAACCGCGCCAGCGTACACTCTCCCTTCCGACCGCCATGTTGGACATAGACTAACACAGACACTTAACACTACACACAAAATCACCCCCCACAATGGATACCACTGCGGGGGAAGGCACAATGTCCAGTCCCCAACCCAGTTCTCCCAAGAGTCAGGCCCATCGAGGCCGCCACAGTTGCCTCTACGGAGGCCCGATGTTCCTTGCGGTCGGGAGAGTCCTCGCAGCGGCTGGAACGGCCGGTTTCCCAGCGGAGTCGATGGCACCTGAAGCCGACAGGGCCGCGCCGATTTGGAGCCACGAGGCTCCCGATGACAAAGTCGGCGCAGCCGCCGCCCGCGGCTGGTCCCTCCGCAGACCCACAGCCCGGAGGTGTTGATCTCGGCGGTCATCGCATACCGGAGCTCCAGCGCGTCGACCCAGCGCGGCGACCCAGGCAAGGCATCGCCCGCTACGCTCCACGATAGCGCTCCAGCGCTGTGCCGCCGACCGAAGCTGAAGGTGCTGGGCGGTCCCCGTCAGGAAACGGCGCTCCATGCCCGCTGGTAGGCCACGAGGACGGGTCGACGAGGCAGCCCGGAGAAAAAGCTGCCTCACCAACCAGGTAGGGACCTAGAATAAAATTACCCGCATTCACCCTACATTTAAAAGTAGATTTCTCCAACTGGACACACTAAAACACACTAAAAAACTAATAAAAAAGGGGAATTAAACGGACGGCTGCTGGTTAGCAGCCGTTCCCCAACATGGCTCTACCAGGGACAATAGACAGTAGACAACGGACAATAGGTACAGGGGTAGGTCATTCGGCCCTTCGAGCCAGCACCGCCATTCACTGTGATCATGGCTGATCATCCACAATCAGTACCCCTTTCCTGCCTCTCTGCATATCCCTTGACTGTGCTATACACAGGACATCTGAACATGTTGCTTGAAACATGAAACAACAAAGTCTTCTGTCAGAACGGAGATGAGGAAACACTTTTTCAAACAGAGAGTTGTGAGGCTGTGGAATTCTCTGCCTCCGAGGGCGGAGGAGGCCAGTTCTCTGGATGTTTCCAAGACAGAGCTGGATGGGGCTCTTAAAGATAGCGGAATCAGGGGATATGGGGAGAAACAGGAACGGAGTACTGATTGGGGATGATCAGCCATGATCACGTTTAATGGCGGTGCTGGCTCGAAGGGCCGAATGGCGTACTCCTGCACCTATTGTCTATTGTTTATTCTCCAGAGATACTGCCTGACCCGCTGAGTTACTGCAGCGTTCCGTGTCTAGCTCTGGTGAATGCTAGCATCTGCAGATCCTCACAACACAATTATACATTGCTATTTTGCTTACTACTTCAAAATGAATTGATTGCAATTTTACAATGTTTTTGGCTATTGCCAATGCGTTTATATAATAAGGTAAGTGACGACTTAAAGACATGTCGTCACTAACCGCATCGTCACTAACCGTGGGCGTCGGATATTTGTGGAGAGAAATAGATCGGCCTAGATCGCGGTAATATAATCGACTTCTTTGCGACGGGAAATGATGGCAATAAATTGTGCTGGAAAGAAAACTTAGGACAAACTGCGCCAAGATAATGGTCATTAACACCTGAAATTAAACAATGTGACAATAGATCGTACGAAACGTCAAGGTGCGAATAAATACGGACAGATATAGCTGTGGGAGAGGTCCGAGTTCTTGGGACCGAATGGTCTATGTCTGGACTAGAACGAGGGCTTCAATCTGTGTACAAATTCCAGCTAGTTTCATGCATAGGAACGCTGTCTGTTTATCCCAATTGCATCGCGCATCAGCGTGGATGTGTTGTTGTCTTTAGAGGGAAAGGATTATGGTAAACATTATAATATCATTCATTATCACCAGCATTGAAACCGCTCGGAAGGCTAAAAGCAGGCGTGCAGTTTTCCCATCCAGCAATACGCATGCTTCATTTCAACTACCAATCTATACGCCTTTCCTTAATTTGCGAAGTCCGATGTGCTCTGTCTAATTTTAATGGCATGTATTGAAGTCGATTTTCCATGTATTAAACAACAATCATTAAAATAATTGCCCCACTTCAGCAGCGGAACCTCCTATCATAGAAATGGGACTTGCAACATTTTCCTTTGAAAAGGGTGTCTAAAAAACAATATTAAAAATAATTGTTGCCACATTCCCTTGGGGAGATAAATTCGTTGTACTATGACGCAATGAGTAAAAACGCTAAGTGTTTGTTCAGTGGTTTGTGCCTGATGTGATGGAGGAGGTGGTCACACTAATTGTCTCAGTGGACTTTGTATCTATGGTATAAGAGCTTGCCAATTCGCACACGTACAAATGGGCAGTTTAGACATTTTGATCGCCGGCAGACACGGAAAATGGGATATCCGGCAATTTATTATATAGCAAAGATTTACTATCCGTTACTTGTAGCGGTTGGTATACCTGGTAAGGCGTTGGAGCTGGCTGCGATTTGTGTGGCTTCCTCTTCTAGATACCCCCTGCACTGTAGTATAGTCGGCTTGATATGCAATACAGATACAGCTTAACCTGACGAGTGTTTCTAGAATGTTCCGCCTTCAATCATCTATATATTTTCATGTGTTGTTCATCCTTCTTAATGCACGGCTCTTTTGTGTCAATTGTGTCAATTCATTTTTAGGCTGCACTAATTCACAAATTATTACTGTTGTATATTGTTCTATCTCTGTGCCCGCATCAATATAGAATATTGGAGTTAGCAGCGACAGCCCTCAACGCAGCTCGTTCAATGGGCTTTCCCGTTTGCTTCCAAACAGAAGGCAGCAACTGACTTTTCAGAAATATCTGATCGAAACTTATACGATTTCCAACCGCAGTGAAATATTTCCTCGCGTTTTATTTTTGCCGTTTAATTTTCAATCAGTGTTTCCTCTTGCCAACATATTACGCCGGAAGGAACAATCTCCATGGGACAATTTTCTTACCGCTATCAATGATCGCTTCCACCGTCTCAGCCTCAATGATGCGCCAAATCTGGATGACTGAGGCGATCAGCCGCTCAGCGGTCAGTTTATCGAGGAGTTGGAAATTGGACGGTCTGTGGTTGGAGTGCAGCGGCGGAGCCTGGATGTACAAGATCCGCAGTTTATGTCCCTAAGTCAGCCTGACCCACACAGGATCAGGATAATGACAATCATTCGGTAGTTTTATCCGTGCATATTGATCAAGAAAAACAAAACAACATAATTAACTTGTTTTTTATTTCTTTGCAGTCAATTTAATAGCGATTGTGATCCTCTCTCGGAAAAATTGTGGCCTCACCAAATGCGTCACCCGTTACCTGGTGGGAATGGCATCGGCAGATCTAATGATGGTTCTCATCGTTGCAATATTGGAACAGATTAATATAATCTATGTATATGCCAGTTTCTTGTTCATTACACCGGTTTGCGCTCTGACTCTTGTACTGAGGGTTATATCCATGGATTGTTCTGTTTGGCTAACAGTCGCTTTCACTTTAGATCGCTGTATTGCAATTTGCTGTCAGAGACTGCGTGAACGTTACTGCAGGGAGAGAACGGCGTCTGTGGTTATCATGACTGTGGTTGCAGTGAGCTGCGCCAGGTGCGCTCCTTTTTACTTTGCAGTGGAACCTCACGTAATCATTAATCACGTGCCGTGGCGTTGCGTCTTTAAAGCTGCCTACTCCACGTCGCCCTTGTGGAAGGTATATGAGTTAACGGACAGTATCATAACGCCTCTTTTACCGATCGGTTTAATTTTATTGTTCAACTGCTTTACCGTCCGATATATATTAACGGCAAATAGAGTCCGCCGGGAGCTTCGGAGCAACCGCGAGAATCAGAGGGATACAGAGGAGGAGAACAGGAGAAAGTCAATGTTTTGGTTATTTTCTCTGTCAGCGAATTTCATAATATTATGGACTCCCTACATAGTTTCTTCTTTGAACTGGCAAGCACAAAATTATTTTTATACGGACAAATATTTCAATTCCCCGACATATATACTGCAACAGTTTGGGTATATGTTGCAAATTTTCAGTATGTGTACTAACACGTGTATCTACACAGTGACACAGAAGAAATTCAGGGAGGAACTGAAGAATGGAGTGACATATGTGTTTACATTAAACGGCAAGCTATGTAGATAACATGCAACTTGGCTGATTGTTCAAATAAATGTATTAACAGATTCGTGATTGTGGTATATATGCCGTTAACCCACATAGGCTGGTGTCGACCAAACACGAATCGATAATTTCCGCCCAGTGCAGCTTGATTAATTGAGTTAAACTGGGCCAACGAACTAATTGCTAGTAATGTGGCTGTTACATTTCAGATTAATATTGTAGTTCGCTCTATTATTGGCCCTAGGATAGCAGAGGGAACCTGTCACTGAAGTGAAAATCTAGTTTCAAAGTAAACCGGAATCTATTGGATTTGCATGGAAACGATACACACCGATGCTGCAGCCAGGACTCGAGGGCCTGAGCAACAGGAAGAGGTTGAGCAAGTTATGAGCACAGGAGGATGAAGGGTGATCTATTAGAGATGTATAAGATAATCAGAGTAATGGATAGGGTAAATGTATATATTTTTTTAATCCACAGCACGGGAATCAAGAATCAAGAACCAGAGGACACATGTTTAAGATGAGGGGTCAAGATGTAATAGGAATACTAGGGCCAACTTTTTTTTACACAAATGGCAGGTAGGTATATGGAACGAGCTGCCGGAGGAGATAGTTGAGGCAGGTACAATCACAATGTTTAGAAGTATTTTGGACAGGTGAATGGATACGATATTAGAAAGATATGGGCCACACACAGCCAGATGGGACTAGCATAGAGTGGGCATATTGGTCGGCGTTGGTATGTTGGGTAGAAGAGTCTTTTTCAAGGCTGTATAATTCTATGATTTTTTCTCTGTTGATTAATATTTGTTCGCTGAGAAAACGCGCGATCAGGAACATAACGGAAGAACACAAGGGCTGTAAAATAAAAGCCCTCGTGTGGCCTGGAAACAGCTCTGTTTTGCAGTAATTGTTGACAACATGGAATGTGTGGGGCGGGGATCGGAAAAGCTTCAATGGCGTAAACAGCAATCCTCGACTCCCGATGCGATGCGGTTGAGCAATTTTCGGCGTGGGTGCTAGGCCATTAAATAATTTCACTGAACTCGGTTGTTCGCCTAACTACTTTGTGCCCTAAATATGAGATTTCCCTAAATGTCGATCGCAAAATGACGCCCGCTCCCCTCCCAGGACTATGCATTCATGCATAAATCTTTAACATGTTTTATATCATGCCATTGCATAGATTTCCAAGAAAGAAAACGATTTCCTTTGAGTTAGTTGCTTATCGCTGAGACTGTTGACCGAATCTGACCAATTCTGACCACTTTCCCCAAATTATGCGTGTGTGTACAATGTGGGCAATGGGATTAATGTGGGGAAATTGGGTAATTGGGCCAACAAACCAATACCAATGGATCTGACGGTGTAGGACCTGAAACATTTACATTATATGTCTGTCCAATAAATGATTTAGTTTTGTTTTTGTTTTTTAGAGATACAGCGCGGAAACAGGCTTCTCGGCCCACCGGGCCAACCAGCGATCACCACATATGAACACTATCCTAGTGCTCCCCACAATTAACATACCTGCGATCCCCGTATATTAACACGATCCTCCACTCACTATGGACTATTTTTACACTTACCAAGCCAATTAAATAACAAAGCTGTACGTCTTTGGAGTGTAGGAGGAAACAGAAGTTCTCGAACAGACAACACCCGTAGTCGGGGTCGAACCCGGTTCTCCGGCTCTGCATTCATTGTAACTAGGCAGCAACTCCTCGCTGCGCCACAGTGCCGCCCAAGAGCTTCCTGAGTTCCTGAGTATTCCTAATATGTTTCGTTTTATTTTATAATTTCCAACATCAGCATTTTGATGTTTTTGAATATTCTTTGAAAATTATCACATCTAAAACTTACTATCAGAATAAGTTGCCGTTGATTTACTGTAGTTCGGTCGCCACAATTACATTTCTTGTACTTCCATTTACACATTTATAAATTTATAAGGAAGTTTCTTTTATAATTTGGTAATGTGTGTTTATTCTGTAAAAAAGGGATAGTTGTGTTCTGCAGCTCCGAGAGCAGTATCTATCCCCACCCTTTCAATGTGCTTCGTTTTGCTTTTAGTTTTGATTGGAAATATGGTACCTTTATAGGGAAGGATGGACACCAAAACAATAATGTTGATGAAGAAAATGGTCCACATAAGGAGGATTCAATCAGCTGTAGCTCAAAATAGAGCTGTAGCTCAAAAACAATCCTACAAGGTTGGATCTGAACTGGATATTTCATTTTGTGGGAAATTGTAGAATCTGGAAATACACCACATATAACCTTATTAGAAACATAGAAACATAGAAAATAGGTGCAGGAGGAGGCAATTCGGCCCTTCGCGCCAGCACCGTCATTCATTGTGATCATGGCTGATCGTCCCCAATCAATAACCCGTGCCTGGCTTCTCCCCATATCACTTGATTCCACTAGCCCCTAGAGCTCTATCTAACTCTCTCCTAAATCCACCGAGTGATTTGGCCTCCACAGCCCTCTGTGGCAGGGAATTCCACAAATTCACAGCTCTCTGGGTGAAAACGTTTTATCTCACCTCAGTATTAAATGGCCTCCCCTTTATTCTAAGACTGTGGCCCCTGGATCTGGACTCGCCCAACATTGGGAACATTTTTCCTGCATCTAGCTTGTCCAGTCCTTTTATATTTATATATGTTTCTATATGATCCTCATAGAAACATAGAAACATAGAAAATAGGTGCAGGAGTAGGCCATTCGGCCCTTCGAGCCTGCACCGCCATTCAATATGATCATGGCTGATCATCCAACTCAGTATCCTGTACCTGCCTTCTCTCCATACCCCCTGATCCCTTTAGCCACAAGTGCCACATCTAACTCCCTCTTAAATATAGCCAATGAACTGGCCTCAATTACATTCTGTGGCAGATAATTCCACAGATTCACCACTCTCTGTGTGAAAAATGATTATTTCATCTCGGTCCTAAAAGACTTCCCCCTTATCCTTAAAATGTGACCCCTTGTTCTGGACTTCCACAACATCGGGAACGATCTTCCTGCATCTAGCCTGTCCAACCCCTTAACAATCTTGTAAGTTTCTATGAGATCCATTTTACAAGTTTCCATTAATACAAGTTTCTATATCATCCTTCTAAACTCCGGTGAATACAAGCATAATCTTCCAATCTCTCCGCATATGACCGTCCCGCCATCCCAGGGATCAAACTAGTGAACCTACGCTGCACTGCATCAATCACAAGGATGTCCTTCCTCAAATTAGGAGACCAAAACTGGACACAATACTCCAGATATGGTCTAACCAGAACCCTATGTAACTGCAGAAGAACCTCTTTACTCCTATACTGAAATCCTCCTGTTATGAAGTCCAGCATTCAATTAGTTTTCTTCACTGCCTGCTGTACCTGCACGCCAACTTTCAGTGACTGGTGTACAAGTACACACAGGTCTCGCTGTACCTCCCCCTTACCTAACCTAACCCCATTGAGATAATAATCTGTCCCCTTATTTTCGCCGCCAAAGTGGATAACCTCAGATTTATCTATATTATATCGCATCTGCCACGCGTCTGCCCACTCACTCAACCTGTGCAGGTCACCCTGCAACCTCCTAACATCCTCTTCATTGTTCACACTGCCACCCAGCTTTGTGTAATCCGTAAACTTGCTAGTGTTGCTCCTAATTCCCTGTTCCAAATCATTAATATATATGGTAAATAGTTGCGGCCTCAACACCGAGCCTTGCGGCACATCACTCGCCACTGCCTGCCATTCTGAAAATACCAGTTCATTCCCACTCTGTTCTTTCTGTCTGCCAACCAATGTTCTATCCATGTCAACACCCTACCCCCAATACCATGTGCTTTAATTTTAGACGCCAGTCTCCCGTGCGGGACCTTATTAAAAGGTTTCTGAAAGTCTAGATACACTACATCCACTGGCTCCCTTTCATCCATTTTACATGTCACACCCTCAAAAAATTCCAGAAAATTAGTCAAGCATGATTTTCCCTTCATAAATCCATGCTGACGGGCCAATCCCTTTACTGCTATCCAAATGCTCCATTATTACCTCTTTAATAATTGATTCCAGCATGTTTTCCACCACCGAAGTCAGGCTAACTGGTCAGTAAATCCTCGTTTTCTCTTTCGCTCCTTTCTTGAAAAGTGGTATTACATTAGCTATCCTCCAATCCCCAGGAACGGATCCTGAATCTATTGAACATTGGAAAATGATCACCAATGCGTCCACTATATCTGGAGCCACCTCCCTGCGGACCCTGGGATGCAGACCATCGGGCCCAGGGAATTTGTCACCCTTCAGTCACATTAGCCTACCTAATACTATTTCTCGCCAAATGAAAATGTATTTCAGTTCCACTACCCCCTTAGATCCTCTGTCCTCCAGTACATCTGGGAGATTGTTTGTGTCTTCCTCAGTGAAGACAGATCCGAAGTACCTGTTCAACTAAACGTATGCTGATTTATTTCCAAGATTTATTTTATTTAATACAAGATGCATTTTATGTTGTGAGCCCTACACCTTAAACCAATAGTAACTATCATATACTTGTCAGAGGTAACTCTGAAAAAATTGCATCACTGAGCATAGAAAGAAAAGTTTTCTAACAAGGAAGTTATATGTTCAGTAAGGCAGATTCGTCCCAGCCTTGTTCCATGTTTTGAATTAGCTGCACTCGGCACTTCAAGCCTGCTTTTCCATGTAATAAGAACATGGCTGACCAGATTGAGACCACACAGGGTTCCTATCTACCAGGCGTAAGCACTCAGCAGCTTTGCTATTACGTTTATATCCACAGCTGCCTTCAGTTGTTCGAAAACTGCTACCACGGACTTTTGACGGAAATAGCTTCCAAGAATTACAGGGAACTGGAAATGCCGGATTACAAAAAAAAGGACACAACGCGCTGCAGTAACTCAGTGGGTCAGATAGCATCTCCGGAGAACATGGATTTGTGACCTTCCGGGTTGGGATACTTATTCTGATTATTTGGGCCGAGGAGAGAGTCTGTAGAACGCATAACAAAGCAGAACGAGTGATAGATGGAAGAGGGTAGCAAATCGGCAGTTCCAGTAAGCCACGACGGAACTTTAGCCGGACACTTGATATCGATCTGCTCGGTTGGGCATACTGGATATCCGAGTTGCTAAACATTTGATCTCCTCCTCCCAGCCCTGTACTGATATTTCTGTCCATTGTCAGAGTGGAGTCTCACGCAAATTGTAGGAACCGCATTTTATATTCCGCTTGTGTAACCTGAAACCCCATGGTATGAACGTTGAATTGTCCAATTTTATCAAACTACCAACCCACCTTCTCTTCCCCTTTCTTCCCCCACCACTTCTTACCCCTGTGCCCCACCTAGACTCGCACGGATATCCGCCCCCCGACCCCTGTCCACCTACGTTCCTTCCTCTATCGTCCTGATGGCATGACACATTGTTCAAGCTCAGCTCAGCGGTTTGGTCTGGGTCTTGACGCTTGAATGGGGTCAAGGAAAGCACGTTCACTTCGCGGCCCCGTTTCCACCAATCTTTCCAGCACCACCCACAAAAAGCACAGGAAGCGACAAGACAGGCGCCATTGTATGCAGATGCCGAGAAGTGTGTTCAGCTCTGGCTGAACAAGAGTCAAGACAAGTCAATAGAATTTTATTGTCATGTCTCCCAGAAAGGACAATGGAATTCTTGCTTACTGCAGCACAACATAATATGTAAACATAATACAGAACAGGAGATAAATGTTCAGTCTGTCTATATAACATAGACCATATATGTGCACAATAAATAAACAGATTAAGTGCAAAAGACTGTTAATGTTCATAGCGTGTTTGATGTTGTGTTGAATAGCCTGATGGCTGTGGGGAAGAAGCTGTTCTTGAACCTGGATGTTCCAGATCTCAAGCTCCTCACCTTCTTCCCGATGGCAACGGAGAGATGAGTGTGGGGCCCGGATGGTGTGGGACCTTGATGATGCTGGCTTCCTTTTTGAGGCAGCGACTGCGATAGATCCAAGATTCAAGATTAAAGAGAGTTTATTGTCATGTGTCCCTGATAGGAGGATGAAATTCTTGCTTTGCTTCAGCACAACAGAACAAAGTAGGCATGCCTACAGAACAGATCAGTGTGTCCATATACAATTACATAAATATACACACATGAATAAATAAACGGATAAAGAGCAAATAAACAGCTAATGGGCTATTAATGTTCAAAGTTTTATCCGAGCCATGTTTAATAGCCTGATGGCGGTGGGTAAGTAGCTATTCCTGAACCTGGTCGTTGCAGACTTCAGGCTCCTGTACCTTCTACCTGAAGGTAGCGGGGAGATGAGTGTGTGGCCAGGATGGTGTGGGTCCTTGATGATAATGCCAGCCTTTTTGAGGCAGCGACTGTGATAGATCCCATCGAAGGAAGGGAGGTCAGAGCCGATGATGGACTGGGCAGTGTTTACTAATTGTTGTCGTCTTTTCCGCTCCTGGGCGCTCAAGTTGCCGAACCAAGCTACGATGCAACCGGTCAGCATGCTCTCTACTGTGCGCATGTAGAAGTTAGAGTCCTCCTTGACAAACCGACCCTCCGTAATCTTCTCAGGAAGTAGAGGCGCTGATGTGCTTTCTTAATAATTGCATCAGCGTTCTCGGTCCAGGAAATATCTTCAGAGATGTCACGCCCAGGAATTTGAAACTCTTGACCATTTCAACCATCGACCCGTTGATATAACGAGACTGCGAGTCCCCATCCTACTCGTTCGATGGTGGGGACGTCAGAGCCGATGATGGACTGGGCAGTGGTCACAACTTTCTGCATTCTTTTCCGCTCCTGGCCGTTCAATTTGCCGAACGAAGCTACGATGAAACCAGTGAGAATGCTCTCTACTGTGCACCTGTAGAAGTTCGAGAGAGTCCTCCTTGACATACCGAATCTCCACAATTTTCTCAGGAAGTAGAGGCGCTGATGTGCCTTATTTATAATTGCACCAGTGTGCTGGTAGCACGAAAGACGTTCGGAAATATGCACGCCGGAATTTGAAGTTCTTGACCCTTTCCACCGGGATTGCGGATCCCTTCCAAAGTCCACAATCAATTCCTTGACTTTGCTGGTGTTGATGGCCAGGTACTTGTGCTGGCACCATTTGGTCAATCGGTCGATCTCACTTCTATACCTAATCTTCTAATCTTATAATCTTGTGTGTGGACTCGATACGAAGAAGACGCTGGACAAATTGGTGGTAATGTTGGACTATTTGTTTTACACTTATGATGCTCACCACATTTTTGTTTGATTAACCATCACGTGAAATATACAATAATTCTTGAATGTTTAACCGCTGCTATTACAAAGATATACCCAACATGCCATTTGCCACATTACCTCATGTCACATGTTTTCGAGCTTCACTTTATTATCTCGGTTTGCTTATTTTAAACGCTTGACTTCAGATTAACCTTAATAACCTTTATTCATTTTACGTATTATTTTGGTATATTATGCATACCTTTCCTCTCCTGATAATCGAATTAGCAGCCCACGAGTTAATCTCTCCTCTTGCACAATATTATGTATGATTAGACTGGGATCTTGATGCTCTCTTCACGTACAAAACGAAGGATGTCTCCAAAAACATTGTTCACTTTGTTACCGCTCACGTGTTTTGCTGTGTTGCCTATTCGATTAATTTATTCATAGAAACATAGAAAATAGGTGCAGGAGGAGGCCATTCGGCCCTTCGAGCCAGCACCGCCATTAATTGTGATCATGGCTGATCAATCAATACCCCGTGCCTGCCTTCTCCCCACATCCCTTGATTCCACTAGCCCTTAGATCTCTATCTAACTCTCTCTTAAATCCAACCAGCGATTTCTCCTCCACTGCCCTCTGTGGAAGGGAATTCCACAATTTTTCTCACCTCAGTCTTAAATGGCCTCCCCTTTATTCTAAGACTGTGGCCCCTGGTTCTGGACTCGCCCAACATTGGGATCATTTGTCCTGTATCTAGCTTGTTCAGTCCTTTTATAATTTTATATGTTTCTATAAAATCCCATCTCATCCTACTCAACTGCAGTGAATACAAGCGTATTCTTTTCAATCTTCCCTCATATGACAGTCCCGCCATCCCAGGGATCAATCTCGTTAAGCTACGCTGCACTGCCTCATTCACAAGGATGTCCTTCCTCTAATTAAGAGACCAAACTGTACACAATACTCCAGATGTGGTCTTACAACTGCAGAAGAACCTTTTTACTCCTATATTGAAATCCTCTTGGTATGAAGGCCAACATTCCATAAGCTTTCTTCACTGCCTGCTGTACCTGCACGCCAACTTTCAGTGACTGGTGTACAAGGACACCCAGGTCTCATGACATACACTCCCATCTCCCATCGTGATTCCCATCTCCACCCTTTTCCGCCTTCCGCAGAGACAACTCTCTCTGCAACTACTTGGTTAGTACAGTTAATCCCTTCCCACATAAACCCCCCCTCCCCTTGCAACCGTAGGGAAGTAACACATGTCCCTTCACTCGCATCCAGCCGGGAAACCGAGCAGTCATTCCAGGTGAGAGGTGTTCACGTGTACCTCCTCTAACCTCACACACTGCATCCGGTGTTCCATACGTGGCCTCCTGTACATCGGCGAGACCAAGCGTAGGTTCGGCGTCTATTTTGCCGAGCACTTCTTCTCGGTCTGCCGAGGCCCACTGGGTCTCCTGGTTGCTAACCATTTAACTTCCGTGCCCATTCCCGTAATGACTGTTCCGTCCCGGTCATCCTCAATAGCTTAAACATTACATTCTCCAATTTTACATAACCTCCAAACCCCCTCCACTCCCCTTTCTCCAACACACCCGCTTTCTCTCCCCACCCTTCCAGTTTCCCACCCAGACGCATACGTTTTTCTCCCCTTTCTCTCCCGCTATGTGCCTGTGTTGCTTGGACTTTCTCTCCTCAGTAGCACCGCATTTTCTGGCGTCATATCTGATGGTCTGGCACATCGTCTCCTGTCTGCATTGAGATTTAATACCCCTTTATTTTCTGCACCATGATATCTCAGTTCTTGATCAATTACCATGTCACTAACTCATGGTATCTTGGTCTGGACTTTTCCTCCAAAGTACAATTATGTCGCACATTTATTCCCTGTTGTACTGTTTGGTGTGGCTGCATGGGATAAGAGGATCACGTTCGAAGCTTTGCTGCTGCTTGGACAATTCTCATTCTCTTCTCTTGAGATTGATTCTGACGTTGCACTTATCCATTAGCTCGCGGATACTATGGTGTGGCGTTGGTACACACCTGTGATATTCATGTAGTCGGCAAACATCTGAGAGCTGAACGGAGGCACACAGTTCGAATATCTGATAGACTGTGTCTTTGAAAGGTTTCTATCAAAACTGCTAGTATTTTCAGATGTTGTAGACTTCATTGTAGACTTCATTGTTGCATACTCACAATATCTGCTGCAGTAGTCAATCGCAACTAGTCTTGACTGTCCTGATGGGAGTGTGCCTAGAAAATCCACAGTAATATCTACCCATGGTGCTGCTGGTAACAACATACTTTGTATTGGTTAACTTTTTGGGGTTTGCTTACCATCTGTCATTCAAGGCATGGCCTCACATGTCGTTGCACATATTTTTTCCATCCCCGGCCACCATATTTTTGTACTCAGATATTGTTTAGTTCCAACAATTCTTAAATGTCCATCATGAGCTAATGCGATCATCCTTGCTCTCAGTTTTGTTGGCACTACGATCCTATTTCGTCTCAGCACCACATTCCAATTGCGGATTGTTCTACTCTGATAGCTGTATGTCCTATGTGGACATTCCTCCCAGTCACCTCAATGGATCCACTCTCTAACATCATTTAGTTCTGAATCCTTTTCCGACTCTTTTGTTATTTATCTCGTCCCAATTGCACGTGGTTTAGAGTGAACTGGAACAAATCGACGAATTATTCGTCCTCTGCTCCAGATAGACACTTGCCGCTTGTCTATCGTCGTCAATCTGGATAATGCGTCTGCGTTGTTGCTCTTTCCAGCGACGTGGATAACTATGGACGTACTGTTGGGGTCTAAGCATCAATCTTTCAATCCGGGCACACGGTTTGGTTCGTAGGGAGTAGATTGTCTCCAGCTGTTTGTGGTCTGTCAACAAAACAAACTGGATGCCATACAGGGATGCGTCGACTTGCTTCCCGGTTTGGCAGATCCTTGGCACCGAACTTTCACTTGACAGGTCCCTGATTGTTCCTCTGCAAAGGACAATCGTTCCTCCTTGTGTATTGTCGCCTCTTCGCCGATGACCTGCACTCTTGTAGCTCTTCCCACCGAGAAAATGTCCACAGTATCCTGCTGTGTCAGATTCCTCTTCTCAAACAATGTCTTCCTAGTTGACTTGTCGGGAATACCAATGACGATGCGATCTCGAATGAGGTTTTTACAAATGTCGGTGTATCCCCTCGCTCTGAATACCTCACTAGACTAAGTGGGACCCGTTTTGTCGCAGTCACACGGGAGGCCTGGTCCCCGCAACTCAACACATTCCCCAACGCAATATTCTACCGCTCACCTGTTCCCCCAACGCAACCCGTTCCCCAAAGCAATATTCCACCGCTCAGGTTAGGTGATGTGGGGGAGGGGTGTGTGGTGGAGGGGTTGTGTGGGCGGGAGGTGGGGTTGGGGTGGGTGTGTGACGGGGAGAAGGGAGGGGGCGTGGGGCCGTGGGGGTGGGGGTTGAGAGAAGGGTGGACGGGGAGGCGAGGGTGTGGGGAAGGGGGTTGGGGATGTGGGGGAGGGGGCTGGTATGGGGAAGGGGGCTGTGGGGAAGCGGGGTGGTGTGGAGGTGGGGGTGAGGGAGAGGAGGTGTGGGGGAGGGCGGTGGGGGAGGGGAGGTTTGGCGGAGTGTGGCGTAGGGGGGTGTGGGGAATGTTGGTGTTGGGGAGTGGGTGTGTGGGAGGAAGGTGTGGGGGTGGTGGTTGTGGGGGAGGGCAGTGTTGGGGACGGGGGGAGGGGGGACGGTGTGTGTGGGGGCAGGGGGTGGGGGAGGGGTTGTGTGAGGCGGGGGTGGGTGGGGGGAGGGCGTGTGGGGTAGGTGGGGTGGTGGGGGTGGTGATGTGGGGGAGGGGTATGTGGGATGTGGGGATGTGTGGAGGGAGGCGGTGTGCGGGAGGGGTTGTGGGGGAGTGGGGTGGGTGAGGGGGGCGTGTGTGGGGGAGGTGGTTATGGGGAGGTGTGGGGAAGGGGGGATGTGGGGCAGGGTGGGTGTGGGGGAGGGGTGGTGTGGGGGGTGGGAGACCGTGTGTGTGGGAGAGGGGTGGTATGGGGAGTGCGTGTGGGGAAAAGGGGTGTGTGGGGAAAGGGTGGTGCTGGGAAGGGGTGTGTGGGGAAAGGGGGTTGGGGGAAGGGGTGTGGGTGGGAGGGGGGGCTGCCACTGCACACCGCGCACTTTCAGC
This sequence comes from Malacoraja senta, assembly GCA_038087875.1. Taxonomy (NCBI): domain Eukaryota; kingdom Metazoa; phylum Chordata; class Chondrichthyes; order Rajiformes; family Rajidae; genus Malacoraja; species Malacoraja senta. Next base: position 7,282,993 of record CM075981.1, on the reverse strand, counting down.
TTTTGGCCTCACGCAGCAGATATCGGTCCCACTCTTGCTACACCCTGAGGCTTCCGGTTTAACTCTGCAGCTTCCGGCTGGACTTGCTGGTCTCCGCAGAAGCAGCCCGCGAGCTGCTGACTCTCCGCGAGCCGCTGATGCACCGCGAGCCGCTGACTGTCCGCTGACTGTCCGCGTGCAGCTGACTCTCCATGAGCAGCTGACTCTCCGCGAGCTGCTCAACACACGGCGCCACTTCAGATTTAGTTTCGTGTGCGCACTGACCTGCACGGGCACCCGGTGGCGCTGTAAGCTGGCTGCCTCCGCCTTGAGTCTTTTTTTTTTTTGTAATGTTTAAAGTATGTTTTTTGGTTTGTTTTTATTGTTTTATGTGGGGGGAAGAGGGTACGGTAACGGGGAAACTGTCCTTCAGTCTCTTCCTGGAGAGGATGCGACTATTATTCGAGTCGCGTCCTCGCCCCGCCCCCCCCCTGTAAAGGATTGATAACGAGGCATCGTTACTTTACTATCTTTATTCATACTGGACATTATACATTGCACTAGCTGTACGTGGTCTGTTACAGGAACTAGAGAGCGATCTGTGGGTGTGGAGGTGGTAGTTATACTTGTGATATGGGGAGTGGTTAGTGGGTGTGAGGTCACTATGTTAAAGGCACATGCATATCTCATCTACATCCTTCCTCCCCGAAACGACAGGCAAATACAAAGGTGACATGGCGACCACGGCTCATGCGCTAGGATAGCTAGGCAACATCGCCATAGCGGTCAGGCGGTTTGACCAGATGCCCCGCCCGGGTTCGCGTCTCGCCATCCACCCTTCCTGGAGGAGGAACAGGCACCAGCGGGGACAGACGAACCTGAAAGGGAGAAACGGGAGGAAACGGAAGAGATCGCGGCACCGAAACCGGAGGGGATGCGGGGCCGGGACCGGGAAGAGCGCGGGGGGGCGTGCGAGGACTAGTCGGAGTGTGTTGGAGCGGAGGGGGCGATGGAGGAGCAGAGCGAGGCATGCATGGAATCACGGGCAGGGCAACGGCCGGACGGGAAACAGGCAGCGGGGGAGCAAAGGGATCGGCGGCAGGAGGACGCGGCTCGTGGACGAGCCGAAGGTGCTGGCGAGACCGTCGGTAAATGGTCCCAGCGTAGTCGACGAAATAGGACCTGGGCGACCCCGCAGAGCCGACGACAGTGGCGAGCTTGGAGTGACCGGGAGTGGTTTGCATACGGACTACGTGACCGGGGAAGAGGGGCGGCAGCGGGTGGCAGGACCTGTCATGGGACCGCTTTTGGACGTCTTGCCTGAAGGAAATTCGTTTCTGAACCGCCGCAGGTGGAAGGACCGAGGGTATGAGGGATCGCTGGGCCACCGGGAGTGGGAGCCTGGTAGCGCGAGACAGGAGCCGCTGAGCAGGTGAACCCATGGCAGGGTCGCGAGAGATGTTCCGAAGGCTGAGGAGGGCCAGGTGGAAGTCGGAGTTAATGCCACCACACTGTTCCAACAGGTGCTTAGCACTGCGGACCGCGCGCTCGGCCAAACCGTTGCTTTGCGGGTACTCCGGGCTGCTTGTGAAATGGCGAAAGTTCCATCTGGAAGCGAACGCTTTAAATTCGGAGCTCGTGAACTGGCTGCCGTTGTCCGACTGCAGGCTTGCCGGGGGGCCAAAAGTGCTAAAGTGAGGGTCCAACCTGTCGATGACGGCCGAAGAGGTCACGGAAGGCAGCCGGTCAACCGCAAACCAGCTGGAGTAGAAGTCAACGAGTACCAGGAAATGTTTGCCCCGCCACTCGAAAATGTCTGTGGCGAGCGCCATCCAGGGCAGTCCGGGCGCGGGCTGCTGTAGAAGCGGCTGACGCTGCTGATGGGGGGCGCGGCTGTTGCAGGTGGAACACGATGAGACCCTCTCCCGGATGTACTTTGCCATATCCGGCCAATAGAACTGTGCCTTGGCGAGAGACAAAGTGGCTTCGGCCCCAGTGTGACCGCGGTGTGCGACCTGAAAATAGTGATCGTGCAGCGCCGCGGGCACGACCACTTTGTGACCCTTCACCACCACGCCGTCGTGCAATACGAGCTCGTCCCGAATCAGGAAGTAGGGCACGGCTCCAGCCGGCAGTGCCGAGCGACGGCCAGGCCAGCCCTGCCGGATGACGGCAGACAGCTGTTGCAGGGCAGGGTCGTTGGTAGTGTGTTCAACCAGGGACTTCATCTGTGGCGAGGGGACGAAGTTCAATCGTAGGACTAGTAACTCGGACGTTTCGTATTGGTGGCGAGCAGTGGACGTCAGCGGGGCGCGAGACAACGTGTCGGCTACGAACATGTCCTTCCCCTTACGATAAACCACCGTGAACGTGAAACGCTGGAGCTGCAGCAGCATGCGCTGCAGACGTGATGAGGCCACATGGATCGGTTTGTTGAGGATGGTAACAAGTGGTTGATGGTCAGTTTCAACGGTGAAAGTGTTGCCCACGATGTAGTCCCGGAATTTGGAGCAGGCAAACAGCACGGCCAGCAGCTCCTTCTCAATCTGCGCGTAGTGCTGTTCGGTGGCGGTCATGGTGCGGGACGCGAATGAGACAGGCATCTGCAGGCCGTCATGGACCTGGAGGCAGGCGGCACCGAGTCCGAATTGAGAGGCGTCGCAGGTGAGGACAATGGGATGCCGCAGGTCAAAGAACTTGAGCGTGGGTGTGCTGATCAGTTTAGACTTAAGAATGTCAAATGCCTTCTGATGATTGGGTAACCAAAGCCAGGAAGTGTCCTTTTTGATCAGATCCCTCAGGGGAGCGCTGAGCTCGCTTAGGTCGGGGATGAACTTCCCCAGGTAGTTTACCAAGCCGAGAAAGCGTTGCAGGCCTGCCACGTTAGTAGGAGGAGGCATCCCTGAGATGGCAGTCGTTTTCTGCGGGTCTGGCTTCAGCCCCTCAGCGGTGAATACGTGTCCAACATAGGTGACCTCCGAGACGCGGAATCGGCACTTCTTGGGGTTCAGTTTCAAGTTGATTTGCCTGGCCCGGTCCAGGATCAGGCGGAGGTTGACATCGTGTTCGGCAACATCCTTACCGTAAACGAGGATGTCGTCAACAATTATGGCGCAAGGCAGATCTGAAAACAACTGTTCCATGGTTCGCTGGAATACCTCACTGGCTGAGTTGATTCCGAAGGGCATTCGGAGGAACCGAAACCTTCCGTAGGGGGTGGCGAAGGTTGTCAAAATGGACGACCGCTCGTCCAGTGGTATCTGCCAGAATGAACTCTTGGCATCGAGGACCGAAAAGACCGTTGCTGGACCAACCCGTGCAGCGACGTCTTCCACCGTTCTCATAGGGTAGTGAGGGCGCCGAATGGCCAGGTTGGGGTCTCTGGGGTTGATGCAGATGCGTATCTCACTCATGTCCTTTTTAGCAGCAACAACCATGGAAGAGACCCAGCTGGTGGGCTCGACGACCGCCTTTAGGACGCCCATTTGTACCATACTGTGGAGGGTCGCCTCCACTTTATCCCTCATGGCGAAGGAAATACGGTGAGGAGCATGGACCACAGGAACGATCTTATGGTCCACTTCAATCTTGTAGCTGCAGGGTAGTTTGCCTAGCTTATCATCAAAGCGGTCAGGATACTCGGCCAGCGGGTCCATAAGAGCCTGCACGTGGCGGATGTCCCGGTGGAAGGACACCAGTCCCATTTCCTGGCATGCCTGGATCCCCAGCAGGGGAACGCAACTTCGATTGAGGAGAAAGAAGGTGAGGGGCCGAGTGGCCTTCAGTATCTTACAGTGTAGTGTGGCCTTGCCCACAGGAGTAAGGATCTCCCCACCGTAGGCATGCAGGTTTGAGCTCTGAGAAAACATCTTCTCATTAGTCCTTATCTGGTTGAAAAGAGATGTTGACATAACATTGGTAACCGCCCCAGTGTCGATTTTGGCCGTGAAGGTCCAGTTGTTCACAGTGACTTGCACAGAAGGATCCGTTATCATAGCAGGTGCGTTCACCACGGTAAACAAGCTGGTTTCCCCCTGAGAGGAGTTAGATGTAGGAACAGAATGTTCATCGGAATAGTGCTGGGAGCTGAGATCATTATCCGACTGTAGAAGGTTGTTTAAATTTTGCCTTCGAGCAGCGACAGGCTTCTCACGGGAACGACAAGCTGCAGCAAAATGGTTCAACTTATTACAGGAGTTGCAGTTTTTTCCCAGCGCAGGGCACACATTGAACTGATGAGTTGTGAAGTTGCAATTAGGGCACCTTTGCTGGGTGTCTCCCCTTGTGGCACCACCGAACCCCGGGGCGCGTCCCCCTCGAGCAGCGAGCGACACCGCGGGTCGCGACTGGGGTGCGTTCATGAGATAGCTAGGAGTGCTGGCAAAGTTGATCGCCTGTTCAGCCTGCGGCGCCGCCGCGGAAACAGCGTCGGCTAAGCGAGTCGCGTGCATTGCATCGGCCAAGGTCAGATCCGGCTTGCGAAGTAGTTCGGACCTGAGCTTCTCATCACGGAGACCGTAAACCAGTAGGTCCCTGATGACATTATCGGGGGTCCACGTCTCGCGGCGGCAGCGCCTGCCAAGGTCCCGCAGCGCAATGACATAGTTCTCAGCAGATTCCCCAGGGAGCTGACGCCGCGCGAACAGTTTAAAACGTTCTAAAATACAATTAGTAGGAATGTCACAAATAGCGTCAAACTTAGCCAACAGACATGCCGGGTCCCGAGCTGATTCTCCAGGAGCGTAGACGAAGAAGTCCGAGCGAGTCAAGGCGTTGGGACCAGCCAAGTTGAGAAGCAGCGAAGCTTTTAGAGCGTCGGTGGCGCCAGGATGGGCAATCGTGAAATAGTGTTCAAAGTCGCGTTTGAATATGTCCCATCGTAGGGCGATGTCGAAATCGAAAACGAGCGCATCGGGCTTACGGGCAGAAGAGGCCATAACAAAAACAGTTAGGGGGGGAAACAAAAAACTGGGTCAAAATTAAATGATAAACCGATAAACAGGAGGCGCAAGGTAAGTTATTTGACACCATGTAAAGGATTGATAACGAGGCATCGTTACTTTACTATCTTTATTCATACTGGACATTATACATTGCACTAGCTGTACGTGGTCTGTCACAGGAACTAGAGAGCGATCTGTGGGTGTGGAGGTGGTAGTTATACTTGTGATATGGGGAGTGGTTAGTGGGTGTGAGGTCACTATGTTAAAGGCACATGCATATCTCATCTACACCCCCCCCCCCCGCACTGTCTACCTACTGGATTGGCGCGGCCTTTCCTGCCGGGACCGACCAGAGCTCCAACAGCGGCGGCGCAGCGCTAGATACATCACGGAGCGGGCGATGCCTCACCTGGGATCGCCGTTTTGAGCTTCCGTGCGTTGGGCCAGCTGCATCAAAATCGGGGAGCTGTATTTCGCGGAGATCCCAACGCGGGCGGCACTGACCAACATCGCGGAGTACTGCGACCCGTTGTCGGGGGTCGCCAAAGTGAATATCCGCCCAGCTCGGCCTGTGGACTTTGGGAGCGCAGACTCCGGTGGACGGTGGCGGATTTAGAGGTCCGGGACGCGGAGGATGTTCTCCCGTTCGATGTCGAGGTTCCATCATTCCTGGCGAGAGGGCCTGAACATCGGGCTACCGGTAGCGGTGACTACGGGGTGCTCGGGAGCCCACGACAACGGGTGAACAACTGGGAAGATCAGTGAGGAGGTGGGCTGGACTTTGGTTCCTTCCCTCACAGTGGGGAACTTTGCTGCCGCTGTGGGGATGTTTGTTTGTGTGGTGTACTACTTTGTTTTGTGCTTTTCTATTCTTTAATGACTGTAAGGAAAATTGCAATCCGTTGACTTATGAGATAAAGATAATAAATTGAATCCAATCCAAACCGATCCAATACCGTTCCTCTCATGCATGCAGCCTGTCCGGTCGCTGAACGTTGAAACACTGATTCCTGACAGCTTTTCAAAGCATTTTTGCTAATCATCATAGCGTTCATTTGATCCACAAATTTTCACTTTCTCCGCTGCTATCATGTTTTGATATGTATCTGCTTACGATTAAGGGAAAACTATCACATATTAGACTGAGAAATATGGCTCCACACACACTCGTGATGGGATCAAAAGCAAAAATAATTTATTTCCAGATCAAAAGTTACATAATTATATAAGCGAGTATGAGCATGCGAGTACGAGTACAGCTCCTATGCTCAAATTACATGGACATTGATACACTTACAAACAGAAAGCATTTTATCGGGGTGCCTCACAACATGGGTTGGGAACAACTCAATGAAAGACTGCAATACATGTCAGAGAGTGGTTGACGCAGTACAGACCATCACGTAAACCGACCTCCCTTCCAGTGACTCCATCTACATTACGCGCTGCCTCCGTAAATCCGCCAGTATAATCACGGACCAGTCTGGCGCCGGTTACTCCATCTACTCGCGTCTAAAATCAAACACAGATAAAGATGTTTTAAAGCGCATTCCTCCATGTTCAGGATCAGTTTCTTCCCAGTTGTTAACACGCAACTGAAATATCCATTGACCAACTGGAGTGATATCCTGACTTCCTATCTACCCGTTTTAGAAATGTTAACCATGTAAATCGAATTTTATTCTACTTTATCCTGCAATAAATGTTGTACCATTTTTCCTGTATCTGCTGCCTATTGAAGCTTGATAATAATCATATACACTGTTCGTTGACTGGATAGCACGTAACCAAAAGTATATCCATGTACCTCTGTACATGTGACTATAATAAACTAAACTAAAACTAAACTATAACTTTCATACTTTCATTGTATAGGGCTCTGGTGAGACCATATCAGGAGTATTGTGTACAGTTTTGGTCACCAAATTTGAGGAAGGACATCCTTGTGATGGAGGCAGTGCAGCGTAGGCTCACGAGATTGAAACCTGTGATGGCTGGACTGTCATATGAGGAAAGATTGAAAAGACTAGGCTTGTATTCACTGGAGTTTAGAAGGATGAGGGCGGATCGTATAGAAAAATATAAAATTTAAAAGGACTGGACAAGCTAGATGCAGGAAAAAATGTTCCCAATGTTGGGCGAGTCCAGAACCAGGGCCACAGTCTTAGAATAAAGGGGATGTCATTTAAGACTGAGGTGAGAAAAAACGTTTTCACCCAGAGAGTTGTGAATTTATGGAATTCCCTGCCACAGAGGGCAGTGGAGGCCAAATCACTGGATGGATTTAAGAGAGAGTTAGACAGAGTCAATGGATATGGCGAAAAGGCAGGCACGGGTTATTGATAGGGGACGATCAGCCATGATCACAATGAATGGCGGTGCTGGCTCGAAGTGCCGAATGTCCTCCTCCTAGACCTATTTTCTATGTTTCTATGTTTCTATGAACCTTTTGAGCCCCACTTTAATTATAACTACTCGTTTTATTTACTTCATAAGACACGTCTTCGTTTTCGCAATTGTAATTAATGTATTGGCCAAGTATGTTTTGCAACATGCAAATAATTTGATTTTGCCATACAGTTATCAAGACACACAACTACATAAAACATAACACAATCTTCCACCACAGCGACTCCACCACGTTCCCCACTGTGATGAAAGGCAATAACGTCTTATCTTCTTTCCTCTTTTCGTCATCCGCAGTCTGGGTGATGGAAGCTCCCGCAGTCGGCGATCGAAGCTCCCGCGTCGGGGCGGTCGAAGCTCTTGCGATTGGAGCTGCCGAGGTTGGTCCCTAACCAGGGACGCGAGCTCCACTATGTTAAGTCCGCGGTTTCGCGTGGTTGGAGCTTCCGAGGTCGATCCCTGGCAAAGAGACCGCCAGCTCCACGATGTTATACCGCACCTCACCCACCCCCCTCCACCCACACATAATACACAACTAAAGATACACTAAAATAGTAAAATTAAACGAGAACTTACCAGTTTGAAGTTTGAACTTTATTTTATGAGTTCCGTTGAGGGATTACTTGAAGACCCCTCCAGCACGCATGCGCGTCAATCTTCAAAGCAGCGGTGTGAAATCACAGATAACAAAAACCGAACTAAACATAGTAAGATAAGAGTACTAGAGTACAAGCTGACCGTTATGATGGAGGGTTGGGCGTGGAGGGCACGTAATCCCTCAACGTCACTCCTTATAAAATAAAGATCAAACTTCAAACTATTAAGTTCTCGTTTAATCTTACTATTTTACTTCGGAGTCATGTGAGTGACTACGTGAAGATTTTAAAGCTCTGTGATTTCATGCCGTGTAAACGAGTCCATGCGTCACACACTGCATCAGTTGAGCAATGATGAGTGAACATGAATAATGCATTCAGGCATGACATATATATAGACATGTTGATGCTTTTAATGAACAGATAATGATAATAGTAACCTCCCTCAACCCGGAGGAAACTATGAAACAGAACCTAACATAGAGTTGGCAAATACCCCCAATCTGGTAATGGGTTAGTTCTAAACGTTTGGAAAATCGTTTGTTTGACCACCCTGCAGCCGCTAGGATGTGGTCCACCTAACACCCATAACCCTGCTGCTGAGGTTGTTGCAGCCCTGGTGGAGTGAGACTTGAAAATGTCAGTGTTGACTCCTGTATAAGCAGACCCGTTATAACCACCTGGAGATGGTCTGTAGTGATACCTTCTTACGAGGCTTTATGTAACTACCAACATTGCTAGTTCAGTGTCTCTAAGGCTCTTAGTGACCTTTACATTCTGGTGTAGATGTGTGCCACACACAACCGAAGGTCCATGAGATATGCAAACAATTTAGTTTGAGACCTGATGCCCCTGGTCTACTCTGCTTTACTAAGTCATAAACATAAAATGTTATTTATCCCGCAGATATAATCATCCTGTCCAGTCACTGCTAATGCCATGACTGGACCCGTTGCGCTGAACTCAGCGCCATGAGCATAACCACTTGTAAGTGAGTTTGACCAAGGACAGGGATATAACTGGACCCCAACCAGCGAAGCGACGTAGCACAATGTTAACATCCCATATCTCTGCCTACCTAGGCCTGGGAGGTTATGAGCTGAAGATACACTTCATAACCAAAATCTGAGAGGGTGAGATCCGACAGAGTGGATTCTGCTCCCCGCAGCCAACATGATGAGAAGGCACTTTAGGCACAGTAAATAGCACTTTAACTTAATGATTGTCAACCCCATATAAACTGACCTTCAAGACATCAGTCATCCGTGCCGAATTAAATGTAATATAAGCATAAAACAAATACCTCCCATCTCCTAATGAGGAAATACTGCTGTTTGGTGCTATCCCTGCAATCTGCAGTGAGCACGCACGGGGTTTGGTTTAAAAACCCGAGCCGCAGGAACGGTCTATTCGGAGTCTGCAAGTCAAAGAATTTATTATATCATGCAGAAGATGGTTTTCCGAGTCACGCCTAAACCAGCAAACTTTGTGTCCAGAAATAACCATACGGTTTTTATCATTCCACACATCAGCGGGAACCATGGCTGTATAAGCCAGGCAGGCACTACGAAAATGCCTGAAGCGGGAACTTGCTGATTTTTTGCGACCCGTCTGATGAGGCAAAATGGAGGAAGACATAAAACAACATTCCTCCCCAGTGTAGCGAGAATGCATCCATCGCCATTGATATGCCACATATTTTGCAACTGTTAATTGAGCCTGGATGCAAACATTTCGATCTTTAGCGATCCATCGAGCCATAATGTCATTACCTACTTTGTGATCCAACATCAATTCTGTGTTGACAATTGATGATATACCTGTGCTAACTGAGGTTAGGTAAAACTATCACCGGATACCATAACTTGATTATACCCTTGTGATTAAGATATACCTACACCAAAGTGAATCAACTTGGACTTCAGCATGCAGATTATGCATATTCATACAACCCTTTAATCCACAGAATGCACCTGGTGTCTATATGTACTTGATACCATATAACTGAACAATTGGTAACTCATGCCAATCCCATCCGCCTTGGTATTAGTAATTTTTCATCTTTGAGCCATACCATCAGTTTGTAATTAATTGAAGATTTATTGATGAAAAGTTAATGGAGCAATTCTGAACACTCTTCGTCCACCATGGTGACTTCGATAGTTTCAGCTGGGAATAGCAAAGGTCTGGTAACAATGGTACTTGAGAATTAATTCCAATCTCTTGCCTCAGGGCGGAGTCCCAGACAAATTAATAGAATTAATTGTAAATCCCAATACTCAATAATTTCAGTTGGTATCAACGTACATTTAACTTAAATTTAACTGGATGGATGAGAAACCAAATTTCTCAAGTATAGTTTTCTGGCTGATACAGCTAATTTAGCAGAATACAGTGTTCAGAATATCATCCTGTTTGGCCATAACAATTGTTTTTTAGCTCTGAACAGCCGAAGCACTGTTTGTAGTAATTTGGTAAATAAGCTGGTAGCTGAAATTAGCCCATTTTGCAACGATACTGACTGTATCATTGCCACACCAAGCTAAATTTCAAATACCTCCAGTGCCCTGTCAATGGAAACTGATCCCATGGAAGTTAAACAGTCCTGAAGTTCCCTATTCAGAAATGTCTATACTGCACATGCGAGTTTAACCTGTTAGCAATGAACAGGCCACATCTGCCACAGAAACACAGAAACACAGAAAGTAGGTGCGAGAGTAGACCACCAGGCCCATCGAGCCCGCACCGCCATTCGCTCATGGCTGAACACTAAACAGACACCCTTACCCACAAACAGTAGACACAAGACACAGAACACAAGACACTACCCTCCCCTTTATATCGCTATCACCCCTCTCCACCCCAAGAACCGCGTGATCTCCTGGGGGAGGCAAAAAACCGGATAAAAACCCAGGTCCAATTCGGGAAAAAAATCCGGGAAATTCCTCTCCGAACCCAATCCAGGCGATCGACACTTGTCCAGGAGATCACTCAGGTCTTACTATACTAACCATACCTAGATCCATATCCCTGCCCTCTCCCCGTAGCCCCTTATCCCCTTGGCAGCTAAAAAAACATCTATTTTAGACTTAAATATATTTAATGTTTCTGCTTCCACTGCTCCCTGGGGCAGTGAATTCCATAAATTAACCACCCTCTGGGTGAAGAAGTTCTTCCTCATCTCAGTTTTAAAAGAGCCCCCTCTTATTCTACAACTATGTCCCCTAGTTCTAGTTTCCCCGATCATTGGGAACATCCTCGGTGCATCCACCCGATCAAGGCCCCTCACGATCTTATATGTTTCAATGAGATCGCCTCTCATTCTTCTAAACTCCAAAGAGTAGAGTTCCAGCCTACTTAACCTTTCCTCATATGTCAATCCCCTCATTGCAGGAATTAATCTTGTAAACCTTCGCTGCACTGCCTCCAGGGCCAGTACATCCTTTCTTAAGTATGGACCCCAGAACTGTACACAGTATTCCAAATGTGGTCTCACTAATACTGTGTACAGCTGCAGCAAGACCTCCGTGTTTTTATACTCAATCCCCCTAGCAATAAAGGCCAAAACTCCATTGGCCTTCGTGATTGCTTGCTGCACCTGCATACTAACTTTTAGTGATTCATGTACTACTACCCCTAGATCCCTTTGCGTTGCATTACAACGCAGCTCCACCTCATTTAGAAAATAACTTGCCCTATCATTTTTTTTCCCAAAGTGAATGACTTCACATTTATTAGTATTAAATTTCATCTGCCAAGTTGTTGCCCACTCACCTAGCTTATCTATATCCTTTTGCAGACTCTTCCTATCCTCCTCATCCCCTACTTTTCCTCCCATTTTTGTATCGTCCGCAAATTTTGATATATTACACTTGGTTCCCTCCTCCAAATCATTTATATAAATTGTGAACAACTGGGGTCCCAGCACCGACCCTTGCGGAACCCCGCTAGTTACCGGTTGCCATCCCGAGTATGAACCATTTATCCCCACTCTCTGCTTCCTATTTGTTAGCCAATCCTCTACCCATGCTAATAAATTACCCCCAATCCCATAATTTTTTATTTTTAGCAATAGTCTCTTATGAGGCACCTTGTCAAAAGCCTTTTGGAAGTCCAAGTATACCACATCCACCGGTTCCCCTTTATCCACCCGGGTTGTTACTTCCTCAAAGAATTCGAGCAGATTCGTTAAACAGGACTTCCCCTTCACAAAACCATGCTGGTTCTGTCCGATGAAGTCATGTTTATCCAAGTGCCCCGTTAGTGTTTCTTTAATAATTGTCTCTAACATTTTACCCACCACCGATGTTAGACTAACCGGTCTATAGTTACCCGCCTTCTGTTTACTTCCTTTTTTAAATATAGGTGTTACATTGGCCATTTTCCAATCCACTGGGACCGTTCCTGCCTCCAGGGAGTTTTGGAAAATTATCACCAATGCATCCACAATCCCCACCGCTATCTCCCTCAAGACCCTTGGATGTAATCCATCAGGCCCAGGGGATTTATCCTCATTCAGTCTCATTAATTTCCCTAATACCACCTCCTTGGTGATCTTAATAGTATTTAGCTCCTCCATTCCTACCGCCCCCTGTTTATCCAGCGTTGGAATATTTGTTGTGTCTTCTATGGTGAAGACTGATACAAAATACTCGTTTAATGCCTTTGCCATTTCCATGTTCCCCACCAACAACTCTCCAGTCTCACCCTCCAATGGACCAACGTTCACCTTAGCCACCCTTTTTCTTTTTATATAGCTATAAAAACTCTTACTATTAGTTTTTATGTTGTTCGCTAAATTCCTTTCATAGTCTATTTTCCCCGTCTTAATTAATCTCTTAGTTATTTTTTGCTGACCTTTAAATGCTTCCCAATCCTCTACCCTCCCACTATCTCTGGCTACCTTATATGCCCTTGCCTTCAGCCGAATACTATCCTTTATAGTTTTACTGAGCCATGGCTGACTGTTCTGTCCCTTACCCCTTTTTTTCTTCATCGGAATAAATTTTTCTTGAAGGTTATACAGTAGATCCTTAAACGTACACCACTGCTCATGTACCGTCTTATTCTTGATCAGCTCAGTCCTCATACCTTCACAATCCCCCTTATTTAGACTAAGTACCCTAGCCTGGGTTTCAACCTGCTCCCCTTCTATTTGAATATGGAATTCGACCATATTGTGGTCACGTGTTCCCAACGAGTCCCTAACTATGACATTTTTAATTAATCCTGCTTCATTACACAGGACCAGATCCAAGATTGCCTCCCCCCTTGTCGGTTCTGTGACATACTGTTCTAGGAACCCGTCTCTAATACATTCTATAAACTCTTCCTCTAGTCTACCCTGCCCAGTTTGGTTTGCCCAATTAATATGAAAATTGAAGTCCCCCATGATTACAGCAGTTCCCTTTTTACATGCGTCAACTATTTGCAGATTTATGTTCTGACTAACAGCGTCACAGCTATTTGGAGGTCTATAAATTACACCCACTAGTGTTTTTTTCCCCTTGTTATTCTCTATCTGTACCCAAGCTGTTTCACTATCCTGATCCTTCAACGCAATATCCTTCCTCTCTATTGCCGTTATTCCCTCCCTTATTAAAAGGGCCACCCCTCCTCCCTTTCTTTCCTGTCTATCTTTTCTAATTGTCGAGTACCCCTCTATATTTAACTCCCAATCCTGATCCCCTTGCAGCCATGTCTCCGTAATGGCCACGATATCATAACTATATATACTTAATTGCACCGTTAATTCATTTATCTTATTTCGAATACTCCGTGCATTTAGATACAGCACTTTCAGATGATTTTTACTTTCTGTTTTTGCCCCTTTTACATCTAGAGCTTTATCTTCACACATTCTGGATCCTCCTGTCACATTTTGATTTTCCGTTTCCCCACTGATACCCTGCTCTATTTCCTCTACCCCTGCCGTTATTACCCCCCCTTGATACCTCCCCCCCGCTACTTAGTTTAAAGACCTCTCTACTGCCCTAGTTATATGATTTGCCAGGACCCCAGTCCCAGCACCGTTCAGGTGAAGTCCGTCCTTACAGAACAGATCCCCCCTGTCCCAGTACTGGTGCCAGTGGCCCCAGAAACCAAACCCATTTTTCCCACACCAGTCTTTGAGCCACGCATTCAGCTTTTTAATTTTTCGTACCCTCGCCGATTTGGCCCGTGGCTCAGGTAGCAATCCGGAGATCAGTACCCTCGAGGTTCTGCTTTTTAATTTATTCCCTAACTGCTCAAACTCGTTCAGCAGATCCTCCTTCCTCGTCCTTCCTATGTCATTGGTCCCCACATGGACCACGACCACTGGATCCTCCCCCTCACTCTGCAAATTTCTCTCCAGCATCGCAGAGATATACTTAACCCTAGCACCGGGTAGGCAACACAGCCTTCGGGACATGTTCTGCTGGCCGCAGAGAACCTTATCTACCCCCCGAATAATACTATCCCCTATCACAACGGCATTTCTTCTAACTCCCCCCTCTTGAATGGCCCCCTGATCCACGGTGCTGCAGCCAGGTTGCTCATCCCTCCCACAGCCCCTGATCCCGTCCTCACATTGAGTAAGAGCCTCGGTCATGCTCGTCAGGGACAAGGGCTGTGGCTCCTGCCGCATCTCCTCCTGGTTCCCCCTACCTGCCTCGCTTATGGCCACACCTTCCTTTCCCTGCTCACTAACTACTGAATTAGTTAAACTGGTCGGTGTGACCCTCCCCTGGCACAAAACATCCAGGTAATACTCCCCCTCCCTGATGCACCGCAGCGTATGAAGTTGGGTCTCCAGCTCATCAATGCGGAGCTCGAGTTCCGCTAGCCTCAAACACTTACTGCAGCTGTAGGGATCATCTGCATCAATGGTGTCGACAATTTCCCACATCTCACAGTATTGGCACATCTCCTGGCCGCCCATCTTATATAAGTAATTAACTGGTCCTATTAAGAATCCCCTACCCGGATTACTGTATTAAAACACCCCTTATTTATATAATCCTACCTCCTATAAATGGGAAAGTACTTACCCCAGCCGTAAATTACCTACTGGTTTGGCTGTCTAGTGGTAATTCCGTCCGCTCTTTCTGTCTGGTCCACTGCTCCCTTGCAGTGCGTGGCCTACCTCTTAGCCCCTGTTAGCCTCTCGAGCCGCGGCTCCGTCCTTCCTCCCTCGGCGACAGCCCGGGCCGCACCTCTGGCACCTGTGGCACCGCGGTCGTGACGTCCCTTCCGTTCCAACTGCCACTGATTACTCGCTGCACTCTGATTACCTCGCTACACTCTGATTACCTCGCTGCACTCTGATTGCCACAATTGCGAGCCTGCCTTGAAAGGCACTCCAGCCATATTTTCGAGAACTCTGGTGCTTGTATGCTGTGCAGTATAAACTAATCTCATGTTATTCATCTGTACAAAAACCAAGTGTAAATATTACCAACTTGTATCCGTGACAGGAAGTATTGTATATATGGTTCCATCTTCATCCTCCATATCTCCGAATGGGAGGACCTATGCTGCTTGACCCAGGTGCTGCCTCAACTAGCTTCACGCTTCATACATCCGAATGGGAGGACTTATGGAACCTGACCCAGGAGCTGCCTCAACCAGCTTCATCCTTCATACATCCGAATGGGAGGATATATGCAACCTGAGCCAGGAGCTGCCTCAGGCATGTTTGCATGAATTTTAGCACCATCTCCATCACTACGTTCGATCGAGTGGGAGGATTTGCAACCCTGAAACATGTGTCGCTTCAGGCACATGTGCACTTCTTTAGCACCCTCTACCACTCCGCTCATTTGAGTGGGAGGAATCTGCAACCCTGAACCAGGAGCTGCTGGCTGACTTGCCTTAGGATGGAGCGTTCTTGACTGCGACGAGTCGCAATCCTGTCTGACATAGATGACCCAAACCTGGCACTCACTCTGAGCTGGGGTTTGCCAGGTTGCTTCCTTCAGCAGCCGCCAGCACCAGTTGTGCAAATGGATGCTCTGTTGGTATCTTCTTGGTCCTTTCCGAACGAATGCAGTCTGCTGGGAAGGACTGGAGCGCCTCTGGCCCCCGTACGCTAAACATAGTGGGAGAAATACTGGATAACCCTGCCAGTTATTTGTCTTTGTATGAACGAAGACGTCCATCCCAGTTAAATCAAAGATTTTATTACTTTATATGAATAAACTCGGCGTCTAGGGGAAAATCTTCCGCATTCCCTTTATTGAGTGGAATTACCATGACACCATCATGTGTATGTTTAGCCAATGCTCATGAATGGCAGCATGTGCCATGGACATTCCTCCGGGGTTGGGGTCAGTCACACACTGACCCATGCACACCCCTTCATTGAGAGTGATATCTGTGAGCAGCCCTGTCACAGGTGCTGCCGTAAGCCCCCGTGGACCTGTGCTGACATGGCCCTGTTTTAGTGGACCATATCCGGCTGGGTAAGACGTCCCCTAGAATGTCGGAGGGAGACCCTCCTGGCCGGTACCACCTTTCTCGTCCAGCCCGGGCCTCGCCGACTTTGTTTGGTTGGCCCTTTTGGGCTGCCCAAGTCGAAGTCGCTGACCGTGCGACCCCGACAGCCATCGGCTACCCGCTCTCCCGTGGTCCGTAGGCGGCATCTGTAGAGTGAAATAGTGGCTTACCCTCAAGCGGGTTGCCTGGGTGCTACCGGCACCAATCTGAAGCCGCTGGCTCTACCGCCAGCGACTCGAAAATGCGAATTCGACCGCCGCCCGCTAAATGCATTCCGTGGTCTCCGTAGCGGGTTACGCGGTCCGTGGGCGGGATACCCCAAGGCCGTGACCGGGAATCCCTGTGGTCCGTGATTGGGGTTCCCCGCGGTCCATAAAGGTTCTTCCGCGGCCCATCCGGACTTCGCCCCGAAATTTAGCAGGACCTCTGTAAGGCTTACAGAGATTCCTGCAAACCATAACCTGGAAAAAAGTTTAAAAACTTACCTTCAGGTTTGTCGGCTGGTGGAGCAGCGCTCCCCCCCAGGCATTCGTGCGCAATGCGATAGACGATATGATGCGCATGCGTGCTGGCGGGGTTTTCGCGTAGTCACTCACGTGAATCCGAAGTAAAACATACATTTAACAACAGACAAAAAACAACAATGAAGAAAAAGACGAGAGAGTCCGTTGGAAAGAGGCAGCCATCTTTGTTCCTGACCATGTTTATAGCATCCTTGGTCATCCACGGTATCCTCATCTTACTGTCCTTATTCCTCCACCCCACTGGAACATGCTGATCCCGCGCTTAAACGACTCTCATATGGCAGCTGCGGACTTAACCAATAACATGATTTAACTGTCATCAAAGTAAGTCGATTTCCACTGGTTATATTAATTTGTCCTGAATAATTAGCCCTTCCGCTTTTGTCATTCACTCCAACTTACTGCCAAAGGCAGATGTTAAAGAAACTGTCGAAATTTCACAGCGGCCTACCTATCTCCATTCTTAATCAATGCCTTGCAATGCTCGTGCACCCTCCAGGAATTTAGTAATTTCTCAACAATATTCAAACAATGTGTCACTATCGCTGCAAATATTTCCTTTACATCAATTCAGCCCAGAGAAAGGGTCCCGAGGATTTGTCAGCCATTAGTCTCATCAATTTCTCCAAAACCTTTCGCCTTGTGATTGGGATTATCGTAAGTTGTTCAAGGTTTCAAATGAACCCATCTATGGGACATTTCACTGATCCGCACGGTGAAGATTATTTTAAATAACGTGCTCGCCGTTATTCTTTTACCCATGAGTACTCTGATAGGAATATCTCTGATAGCAATTTATTTTCTTCTTGGATATCCATATATAATATTTTGTTGCTTTTGGTATTCCATGCAAATCCATAATCTCAACTCAAGTAAACCGGGAAATGTTGTTAAAAATCTAAAATGAGACACGACCATTTGTAAATGGCTTGTTGGGGCTTTTTGTTCGTTTTGTAGAATGTAAATCTCATAACCAAAAATTCAGTTCCCGTTATCGAATCGTGAAATTTACGCTTAACGCAAAAACAACGAATGAGCTTTGGATTAAAATGTTGGAGCAACATTGTATGGAAAGGGGCTGTCTGAATCCAAAAACTGTTTTGGATAATAAATGTTTAAGAAGGAACTGCAGATGCTGGAAAATCGAAGGTAAACAAAAATGCTGGAGAAACTCAGCGGTTGAGACAGCATCCATGGAGAGAAACAAATAGGCAACGTTTCAGTTCCAAACATTTCTTCAGTCTGAAGAAGGGTTTCGACCCGAAACGTTGCCTATTTCCTTCGCTCCATAGATGCTACCTCACCCGCTGAGTTACCCCAGCATTTTTGTCTGCTTTGGATAATAAATATAATGTTTCAACTTAGGTGATATCCTTTTCGGCGGTTGTTTGATTTTCCTCAGTCATCGCAGTGTCTTTGGTCAAATAACAATCATACGTTCCGATGACCTGTGCACCAACTTTTGATGTTTATCTGTTTCATTTATTCCTTCTGCCCATCATTACGGTCGCGGGGTATTTAACTGCGAGCACGAGTTGCTCCCGAAACTTGGACTGCGTCACCGCTTAAATGAACGTGTTAGTGCAAATACTTAAATTCTGCAGCATATATCCAAGAGCTTGCAGGATAAACTCAGTATATGAGTAATTATTGGGATCCGTTCCTCCAATGTTATACTGGAAAACATTTACAACATTCGGCAACCATAAAATGATAAAGCTGCCGGATATGGTGAAAAGTAAGACCACCGACCTCCTCCTGCTCTCCGTTTCTGGGTCGCTGTGGTTCTCTCCCATGTACTGACTCCTCAGCCCCTGACGTACACGATTAGAGACTAAAATGTGCCTGAATGTTAGAGCGCTGAGAATCAAAATAAGTGCGAATGGAATCAATGGAGTTAAACTCTTGTCGAATCTGTCAAATCCGACCCATCGATATTCAGTGTAATAACTAGGATCCAATTTAGAAACCCATGATATACCGTTGATGCTCTCTTGCGGTTTGTGTATGAAGTAGAAGGGAACGTTTTCCAAGCACATAAAAGAACAGGTGATGGCCAGAACCAACGCCGCAGTTTTTCCGGTTCAATATGTTGTTTTAAGTTCTTACAACAGATGGCGACAAAGCGGTCGAATGTAAAGGTAACGGTGAGCCAGACCGAGCAGTCTCTGGAAGCACACTGCAGTACAAAGACAACACTACACAAAGGATACATTTCCAATAAAGATCCTGGGATGCAGTACTTGATCCGCGTTGTGACTGCAGTGAGGACAGCCATTAGGTCCGCCGCTGCCATAGCCACCAAGTAACGAGTGGTACAGGAGGAGAGACCGCACTTCCCCTGGGATAGGATCGCAATGGCTACAAAATTCACTGGGCGATGGAAACAAATCAGGAGTTAGATATATATCATATTCTGCGTCGTAGTGTTGCCAATAATGTTGAAATATTAACCGGTAAAGCGAAATGAATGGACAAGGAGTAAACGGGTCCTTTTCAGAATGGCAGGCCGTGACTAGTGGGGTAATGCAAGGCTCAGTGCTGGGACCCCAGCTATTTACAATATATATGAATGATTTGGACGAGGGAATTGAATGCAACATCTCCAAGTTTGCGGATGTCACAAAGCTTGGGGGCAATGTTAGCTGTGAGGAGGATGCTAAGAGGCTGCAAGTTGACTTGGATAGGCTGGGTGAGTGGGCAAATGGATGGCAGATGCAGTATAATGTGGATAAATGTGAGGTTATCCACTTTGGTGGCAAAAACAGGAAAGTAGACTATTATGTGAATGGTGGCCGATTAGCAAAAGTAAGTAAGTAATTTTAGTAAGTGATTTGTATTTATATAGCGATTTTAAATCAAATCTCGTTGAAGCCAAAGTGCTTTACAGAGAAAAAAACTAGATTACCATACACCATATTAAATAAAAAAATAATAATAAAGACACAATACACTATAGGATTCAACATGAACGTCCCCCCAACAGCAGAATCAACACTTTCCACTATGAGGGAAGGTACCAAAAAGTCCAGTCCTCCTCCTCCTCCTAGTCTACCCGAGGTCGGGGCCTATTTGAGTCCTCCGCAGCCAGTCGCCGCAACGGCGGCCCGATGTTATAGGCCCTCCTGCCGTGAAGATGGAACTCCGGCGTCGGGTGAAATAGTCCTCAGCGGCTTGGAATGTCTGCAGCGGCCGCTCCCTCACCAGAGACCGCGGCACACGCAGTCCTAAGGCCGCGCTGGTTGGAGCTCCGACTCTGGCGATCTCGGATCCCAGGCTCCGCGGTGTTCGAAATCCAGCGCCGACCGCGTCTGGACTCTCGCAGCCACACCTCCGCGGTGTTGGGAGTCGGCGGTCACAGCACTCCGGAGGTTACCGCATGGCGACCCGGGTAGTGCATCGCTCGCTCCGTGATGGTGTCCCAGCGCTGGGACGCCGCCGAAGCTGGGGTCCCAGCCGAACCCGGCAGGAAATGGCCGCTCCAGCCCCGACGGCGGGCCGCACGGAGAGGTCGAAGATGCGATTCGGAGGAAAAACGCCGAAATAAAGTTTCCCCCTTCCCCTCCCACCACCCACCACATAAAAGAAGCCCTACAACACACATTTTGGTTTAACAAGACTAAAAATAAAAAAAGAGTGACAGGACGACTGCAGGCAGAGCAGCCATACACAACGGCGCCCCACTCCTGCTGTCCGCCATTTTTAAAGGGGAGATGCCCTGGGTGTCATGGTACACCAGTCATTGAAAGTAGGCATGCAGGTGCAGCAGGCAGTGATGAAAGCGAATGGTATGTTAGCATTCATAGCAAAAGGGTTTGAGTATAGGAGCAGCGAGGTTCTACTGCAGTTGTACACGGTCTTGGTGAGAACACACCTGGAGTATTACGTACAGTTTTGGTCTCCTAATCTGAGGAAGGACATTATAGCCATAGAGGGAGTACAGTGAAGGTTCACCAGTCTGGGATTCCTGGGATGTCAGGACTTTCATAGGAAGAAAGATTGGATAGACTCGGCTTGTACTCGCGAGAATTTAGAAGATTGAGAGGGGATCTTATAGAAACTTACAACATTTTAAGGGGTTGGACAGGCTAGATGCAGGAAGATTGTTTCCGATGTTGGGGAAGCCCAGAACAAGGGGTCACAGTTTGAGAATAAGGGGGGGGGGAATCTTTTAGGACCGAGATGAAAAAAACATTTTTCACACAGAGAGTGATGAATCTCTGGAATTCCCTGCCACAGAATGTAGTTGAGGCCAGTTCATTGGCTATATTTATGAGGGATGTGGCCCTTGTGGCTAAAAGGATCGGGTGTATGGAGAGAAGGCATGTACAGGATACTGAGTTGGATGATCAGCCATCGTCATATTGAATAGCGGTGCAGGCTCGAAGGGCAGAATGGCCTACTCCTGCACCTATTTTATATGTTTCTATGTTTCTATGACACACTCACATGTTTAAAAACCCATAGAATTCTTATATTGTAAATTTAAATATGTCAGAAAATCTCGCCAAAACCCAGGGAATCATGCCGCAACTGTGGGACGAGAAAGAGAGATAATATTTCCAATCCTTCGTTAACAGGAATTAGACTGTTGAAGCTGGTGAAGTACCAGAGTGCTGGGGATCGGGTTATTCCAGACAGTGTGCGCGCCCGATGACCATGGGTTAAGCTGCAAACAAAATTACTGGTAAATTAGTGATTGGGGACAGGTAGGAATTGGGGACATAGACAAAGAAGACAGATGGAGGAAAATGAGAGGTAGAAATCAGAGTAGTGAAACGTGCCAGGTAAGTCCTGCTTGGCACATCCCAGGCTCCCAGAAGAAAAGGAAACGGCAAAAAACGTCTATGCAGCGTCACAGACCCGTTACCGGTACTTGTCTCCTTCCCCGTTGTGAGTCTGGGAAAGCTCACGTGAAGCGTTAGCTCTCTTTCCCATTCACCTACACCTAGTGGACTGCTGCGACCTTCCAGCTTATTCAATGTTCTTGTATTATTCCACAAGACGCTCGCTCACTTCGTGATGATGTCGCCCACGAATTCATGTCAAAGCTGGTAAATTTCTAATTATAGAATCTTACCACCATTTTCCGTTCGTAATTTAAAATGTTGATGGAATAGGTTGATGGAAATCCAAAAATGTTGCAAATCCAAATATAAATTAAATTTCAAAATTGGGGGTCAGCCATTTAGAAATATCACTGGCGTCAGAATAACCTGTGCATTGTGTTCAAACAAATGTACATCCCATAATTATACGGTATTTTCTATATGTGGACATAATGGAGACAAATAGAATAATGCATTACTCGTCGGATGCTAATTAATTGCAGAACTGAGATAAAGGTGACAGTGAACCTTCATGTGCAATCTAATCAGACAGAGGAACACGCATATCAAGAATATGCAAAAGACTGTTGGTATTTGCAGTAAGTAGGTAATGTTCATAAAACATTTAACTGGATTGGGGTAAGTCCCTCAGTGGTGAGCGAAACATTGCTATATTTGACCTTATAACCGAACGTCGTGAATTTCGACGAAAAGGAAACGGACGTAATTGCAAAAAAAGACACTCATAAACTAGGAAGGAAAGCATGGCAGTGTATTTATTTCAGGTGGAATCATATTACACAGTTCACGACCCCTGCCGTGCGTTCAGGAAAAAGCTGCACGCACAGTTTTGGCATTGATTGTCCATTTGGTTTCATGCAACTTTTCTTGCCTTGCAGTGATTAATTTCTTCGACTAATGGATATGTTGGAAAGTATTCAGCGTTTTATTTTCTGATTTCAACCTACACGAGGTTTCTTCCAAGAAAAATTAGAAAGCATTTAAAGTTCAGCTAGCGTTTGCAGAGGGAGCAATGTTTATACACAACGGTGGGAATATGATTAAATCATCAATTATTTGAATTTGAGGAAATAACCTACGGGGGCGCAGACTTATCGTGGGAAGGAGGAGATATAAGAGCCACCTTTTCACGAGGAGGATGCACCGTATTTCGAATGAGCTGCCAGAGGAAACAACAACGAATTTTGAAAATATTTGTATTATATCTGGATTGCGAGAGTTTAGAGGGCTATGGGCGAACTGCGGCAAATGAAACTAGTCTGGTATGCCAACATGTTAGCTGTGGATGAAATGTCCTGAAGGGCCTGTTTCAGTGCAGTAAAAACGATGACTCTAACCCACATGTCTAATCCAGTGCTATATAAATATATTTATACACAGAAAGGAAAAGGTGCTCACATACAAACTTACAAATCAACATAGAATTCTAAAAGTGCTCACCGGGAATGCCAATAGCTGCAATGATTAAGAAGTATATTTTTCTGATTCTGTAAAATGCTTCGATCATTTTCTGTGCAGGAGATCTGTTCCTTTCGGTGACGTTCAATCAGTCTGAATGAAAGTCTGAGCAGCAAATGCTTTCCTACCTTCAATATATACACGGCGATAGGTCCTCCGGGACGCAAAGATTACAACATCCCAACGAAAATATTGTAACAAAAAAACAAACCGAATTCAATGGTTGCTTCCATTCCAGGGGTGTTGTCCTTAATCGTTGATTCATAGAAACATAGAAACTTAGAAAATAGGCGCAGGAGTATGCCATTCGGCCCTTCGAGCCAGCACCGCCATTCAATATGATCATGGCTGATTATCCAAAATCAGTACTCCGTTCCGGCTTTTTCCCCATATCACTTGATCCCCTTAGCCATAAGAGCTACACCTAACTCTCTTTTCAAAACATCCAGTGAATTGGCTTCCACTGCCTTCTGTGGCAGAGAATTCCACAGATTCAAAACACTCTAGGTGAACACGTTTCTCGTCATCTCAGCCCTAAATGGCCTATCCCTTATACTTAAACCGAGTCCCCCTGGTTCAGGACTCTACCAACATCGGGAACATCTTTCATGCATCTAGCCTGTCCAATCCGATAAGAATGTTATATGTTTCTATAACATTCCCTCTCATCCTTCTAATTTCCTGTGAAAAGAAGACCAGTCGACCCAATCTTTCATCATACGTCAGTCCCGCCATGCGGGGAATTAACCCGATGAACCTAGGTTGCACTCCCTCGATAGCAATAATGTTATTCTTCAAATTTGGAGAACAAAACTGCACACAATACTCCAGGTGCGGTCTCAGCAGGACCCAGTACAAGTGCAGTAGGACCTCCTTGCTCCTAAACTCAAATCCTGTCGCAATGAAGGCCAACATGCCAAGGTATGAACAGTTGCGATTTGGTTAATGATTGAAATTGTGAAGTTACATTTTTGATTAGAATGTAATTATTAAGATGTGATTATTGACACTACTACCGTTTGGACTTGAATATCACAGAGTGAACCCTGCGCAAAAATGCAAATGACCATCACATTTAACATTTTTTTATTGAGTAAACTTTTCCGTACAATTAATGTTTATAGCAATTCAAACGGCATTGCCAACTTTGCAACTGCTGATTAAATTCATGCTGTGCAACCAACAGGCTCGTGAACATTGTACAGCCCTAACCACAAACGCAGGACATATGAATACGATGGAGTTTGTTTTGGTTCAATCACTGACTTTGGTTCTGCACTATTTTGTTTTAATTACATTGTATTACTGATTAAGAATGTATTCTACTATGGATAATTGTATATTTATTTGTGTAATTTGCTTTATTGGGTCTGTAAACGCTGTATTAGATAGTAATGCAATTGTTCCGTTAGTGACACATATGGCAAGTCGACACACTTGTTTCTGGACGGAATCCCCGGAAGGAATGGGCCTGTCTGAGTTGACCTTCTTCTTATCGTGTCCACACACAAGAATAGAAGTTGTTCAGCCAGAGCGGAACGCAGTTCTGGGCATCTGCATACAATGGTGTATGTGTTGTCGCTTCTTTTGTTTCTTGTGCGCGGTGGTGGATGATTGGTGGAAACAGGGACGCTCTTTCCATGACCCGAATTAGTTGATAAAACCTCGGTAGCTATGGCAATAATGTCTCTAGCAAAGTGCTGCTCTTGAAGTAATGATTGAACCTTAATAAGAGTGGTATCATTCCAGAGGAACGATCCGCCAATGTAAGTTGTTAGATCATTGTTCCGTATATCCTGGTTCTTATTTTTTGTGCACGGGTGAAGAGTTGATCCATGAACCTACCACCCAGACCACGGAACATGTTGCCCGGCATCCGCATACAAGAACACGTTCTTACACTACACATCTTTCTCCGTTGGAGTACTGCCTTCTATTCGCTTTCAACAAAGAGCAAGGCCTCTTGCTTTATTTTTCGCTCACTGGCTTAAGCTACGCCAGAGACCAATCTCCTTCACACAGTGTTACCTCACTGCTAATTTATCTCTAACTTCTTTAATTTTTGGTTTTATAAACTGGGACAGTCCTCGTCAACATCAACCGACATCCGAGATTATGGCAGTTCGAGATCCTCACAGCTCTTGTCTTTATATTGTAAAATGGTTCTTACAATTTATCTACATTATACAGAAATATATATATATTTTTAAAAGTATAAAAGTAAAACCAAGATTACGCCATGAACACTGTGTACTTTCTCGGCCATCGAGCCCTTTTGGGTAAAGAATTTCAAAGAGTCTCTATCTTGTTGAAAGAAGTGCCTTTATCTCTGTCCTCAATATCTGAAACGTTGCTTTAAGGAGCTAAGTCCGAAGACCAGCCAAGCAGAGTAAACATTATTGCTGCATCTATTCCTCTAGGAGACTGTGTGATGTATACCTAAAAATAAAACCACGAAGAACTTGGTTCCGGTGGCGCCATGGAGCTGTAAGGGCGCAGCATTGAGCGCCGCTCCAGTTAAAATCGCGAAAAACTGGTTTTGTGAGATAGGACCAATTAAAAAAAAACTCACCGGAGCTGTTTGGCGTCGCGTAAGTGACGTCGTCAGAAATCGCCGAGAAAAATCGGGAGTTTAACGGGAGTTTTAAATGAGCAAAGGGAAACGTTCACGAGGACCCAAGAAAACTACTATCAGTCTCCAGCTTCAGGAAGCTTTGGAAACTCTACAATCGACTGCAGGAAGCTCAAAAGAAGAGTCTTACTCCCAAGGATCTGTGTCTGAAATGGCTGCAAAAGGAGAGATAAAGGAGAAGGAGATGAAGCAATGGGAACAGTCGGTAATAAGTAATATTACTAAGTTCTTTTCCCAAATGCTAGCAGATATGAATACATTGGAGAATAATCGCTCTAAAATGGAGATTAATCTTTCTAAAAAAATGGATACTGCTTGCGGTGAATTAAAGGAGCTGAAGAAGCAGTTTAAGGAGCTTGATAAAACATTAACGGGAGAATGTGCCAGAATGGATAAAAAGACTATAATAAGAAATTTGATAAGGTGTGTGAGAAAATGAAAAGTCTGATAAGCTGATGGAAGATATGGAGACTGTAATGAAAGAGATGGCTTTGGAAATATCTAATCTGAAAAAAGCACAAAAATCTGACGGGAGCAACTCGTTAAAATGACTGATAAATGTTTGGACTTGGAGGCGAGATCGAGAAGGCAGAATTTAAGAATTGTTGGAGTAAAGGAAGGACGAGAGGGACGTGGAACTCAAACACGTAATTTCGTTGCTGACTTACCTAATTAAGTTTTTAAACTGCCGGAAAACCCGAGAATAGATGTCGCTCACCGGGTTGGATACTTTCCAAAAGGGACAAATGCTCACCCAAGACAGATAATTGTGAAATTCCACGATATTTCTTCACTGGAAAAAATATTGAAGACGATTATCCACGGGGAGAATCTTACATATTCGGGGGATAATATTAGATTCTTCCCTGATTATCCCCCTGAAGTCGTCCAAAAAAGGATATTGTTTCCAAAGACAAGTAATATTCTGAAAGGAATACCCCAAGTGAGATATGGGGTGGTTTATCCTGCAAAAATGAAGATTACTTATAAGGTTATTGAACGCTCATTTACGGACCTGAAATGGCTTTTAATTATGCACAAGATATCGTAAAGAAAACAGTGGATGAAGATGATGAGGAGGAAGAGGAGGAGGAAAATAAAACTTTTTAATACAAGACTTTGCACTAATTAAGATGGCGGAACTTTTCCAGACAGTTACCAGACATGCTTATCTGTCTGGAGTGTGTTTTCGAGCGTACAGTATATGTTTCACCTTGAATGGAAAACTTAAAGATAAACAAAAGGAAGTCGAAGATACATAATTATGAGGGAATTAATGAGGGACATGGAATGAAACATATCGGACTGGAATATAAAAATCTGTTGATTTAAGAAAATCATTATTTACTATATTGTATTAATAAATAATCAATTAATCTAACAAACTTAATAATACTAATTATCTGTTAATGTAAGCTGTAAATATGAATAACCCACGGAGCGGGGAAGGAGATAATGGGAGTGTATATAAAATTGATTAAATACATTTAAACTAGTTTAAGGGAAATGAACTAATATTGATGATATATACTAATATATAGTAATTAACTAAAATGTTCACAATAATACTAACAAAATATTACTGTGTGTGAAGGAGGCAGCAGCATCATACACTTGGAAAATATCCAGATGCGTGGCTTTGTTTAACCCCTTGGAACCTGCTTATATTAAAGATAAAGAATGAGATATAATGTAATAACTTTAGGTGGATAATGTTTAATTTACATATGGTAAAGTTTAGAATAGATTAATGTTAGATAATTTGGAAAGGCATATATACTTATAGAACTGAACATACGTTGTGTTTTATTTTTATTTTTTTTAATTTTTTACCTCTCTTTCTGAATTCTTTCTGTTTTTATTTGCTCTGATTTGATAAATAGAAATAAATGAAACGGTCCGCAGCCTTTCACGAGATTCTGTTAAGGGGACGGAGCTCAATATACAACAACATCAACGGAAGTCCATAAATTTCCCCCACCTTAGGTGGCTTCTCGTTTTTAAGGTATCTTCTCTTAGATACCTTAACATCACAGTTTTTCAAATCACTATCAAGATTTTTATTTGTTATTTTTTTTAATTTATTTTACAACACATTCTTTATTTATTTTTCTTATTAAGGTATCAGAGAGGAAGGAGATGTAACATAAATTTAAAGGTTCGGGACGACCACCCAACACACATAGTTCTAAGGACACAAAAATGCTGGAGAAACTCAGCGGGTGCAGCAGCATCTATGGAGCGAAGGAAATAGGTAACGTTTCGGGCCGAAACCCTTCTTCAGTCTGAACAAGGGTTTCGGCCCGAAACGTTACCTATTTCCTTCGCTCCATAGATGCTGCTGCACCCGCTGAGTTTCTCCAACATTTTTGTGTACCTTTTAGTTCTGAGGTATTTGGTTGCACCATATGAGTAAAAAATACTAAACTGATATATAATGCAAGACGATAGACAAATAAAGAATGGAGGAATTACATTCTGCAGTTGGAATATAAGGGGTGCCAATGAACCAATTCAGAAGGGTAACATTTTTGCCCAATTAAAATCATTAAATTCTGACATCATGTTTTTGCAGGAAACACACATGAAACAACAAACACAAATGAGATTGAAGGCAAACTGGATAAGTCAAACATATTATTCTTCAGTTACTTCTAAATCTAGAGGTACGGCTATTATTATTCGGAAAGGTATACCATTTAAATTAAAGAATACTATTTCAGTTAAAGAGGGAAAGTATATTATAGTTTCGGGAGAAATGTATTCAACCCCACTGACTATGATAAATATTTACGCTCCGAATTTTGACAACCCCCAATTTTTAAATAAAATTATAGATATAATATCAGAGTTTAATTACCAAAATGTAATAATAGGAGGGGACTTCAAGTGCGTTTTAGATCCATATTTAGACAAATCCGTAAAACAAAGGAGGGGCAATTTAAAATCTAAGACTAGCGAACTTCTAAATACATATATAAAAAGTACTAATATAACAGATGTATGGAGAACTGCTAATTCAACTGGAAGGGAATATTCGTTTTACTCATTGGTACATAAAACTTATTAACGAATTAATTATTTTTTAGTGGATACAAAATTAATTCCATATACAATTAATCCTACATACCACAATAGTATTATTTCCGATCATTCCCAGTTGACTTTTCTATTATAATTTGAGGGAAGGACGGGTAAAAAATCTTTCTGGAGGTTTAACACATAAATCCTAAACAACCCACAAGGTTATAAATACTTAAAACAACAAATGAATTTTGTTTTGAGACAAATGAAACACCAGGTATTTCACCTTCTTTATTATGGAAAACTTTCAAGGCATTTATCAGAGGAGTTATAATCTCATATCAATTTTTCAAAATAAAAAGAATAAGACAGGACAACTGATGCTAGAACAAGAAATTAGACAATTAGAGTTAGATAATGCCAAAGATCCAACTACAGATAAACATAATAAGATAATACTATTGAAATTTAAACTTAATCGAATTTTATCGGCAAGAGTAATAAGATTATTCCAAATTACAAAACAGGAACATTTCGAATTTGGTGACAAGCCACATAAACTCTTAGATCGTCAATTATAATTTTTTTAGATAACTGTAATCTTCCAAAACTTGATCTTTCGGAACAAGAGGAATTAGGAGCTCAGATTACACTCGAAGAAATAGGAGAAACAATAACATCGTTGAAAATGGTAAGACGCCTGGACCAGATGGTTTTATTAACGAATTTTATAAAAGATTTCACGAGATAACGGCTCCACGTTTACTTAATTTATATACTCACGCCTTTAAAGAAAATAAACTACCAGAAACATTAGCTGAATCAACTATTACGCTTATACCAAAAAAAGATAAAGATTTGAAGAACCGGGCTCATATAGAGCTATATCACTTTTAAATACAGATCAGAAAACTTTAGCAAAGACTTTAGCAAGAAGATTGAGTAAATACATTAGTAAATTGATAAATCCAGATCAAACAGGGGTTATAACCAAAATACATCCATTTAATAATTTAAGACGCCTGTTTAAAATAATGTACTCACATAAAACGGAGGAAGAAGATATATCAATTGTTTCGTTGGACGCAGAGAAAGCATTTGATCAGGTAGAGACGCAGTATTTATATAAAGTATTGCAAACATTTAATATGGGAGAGAATTTAATTGTATGGATAAAATTATTATATGATAAACCGACGGCAAGAATATTAACTAATAATATGTTATCTCCAAAATTTCAATTATCGAGGGACAATAGGCAGGGATGTGCTTTATCACCTCTGCTATTTTCCCTTATGATAGAGCCCATGGCTGAAAGTATAAGAATTCATCCGAATATTCAGGGATATAATAATTGGGACTCAAATAATACAATTTCATTATATGCAGACGATATACATCTATACATTACAAATTCACAAAAGAGCATTCCAAACTCATTAAATTTAATAGAGGCATTCGGTTCTTTTTCTGGATATAGAATAAATTGGAATAAAAGTGAAATCATGACGCTAAAACCTCAAGAATCTACACACCTATTAAAATTCCCCTTTAAAATTGCAACATAAAAATTTAAGTATTTGTGATTTCAAATTACTAGAAAATACAAAACATTATTTAATGCTAATTTTATGCCTTTATTAAATAAACTCGCGTTGATTAAATTCTGGAAAACACTTCCGTTATCATTAATATGCAGAATAAACGCTATAAAAATGATTTTTTTACCACAAATATTATACCTATTTCAATCTATACCATTATATATACCCAAAAACTTTTTCAAAAAACTAGACCCTAATATTACCAATTTTATTTGGGACTATAGATCACACCGAATTCAAAGAAAACACTTGTGCAAACCAAAAGACGTTGGGGGACTTTCACTTCCGAACTTATTGTATTATTATTGGGCAGTGCATATTAAGAATATAATTTATTGGTTGGATAGTCCTACCCAACAGACAGAATGGATAAGAATGGAGAAAGAGGATGGTTCTCCTTGTAACATAGGAGCGATCCTCTTCTCGCCGATAAAACTGAACAACACAATATATAAGAATAACCCAATTATACATGATACAATAAGAATTTGGAAACAAATAAAATTATCTTTAAAATTAAGAAACCTCTCATGTTAATGCCAATAGTGAATAATCCTTCATTTAAACCATCTCTTAGTGATAAAACATATAATCAATGGGAAAGAATGGGAATTAAAAGGAGCGGTGATATGTATGAAATGGGAAATCTGTTATCATTCCAACAATTACAATTAAAATTTAAACTGAAAAATAACCAATATTTTAAATATCTTCAGTTCTGCGACTTCATGAAGAAATACATACAAAGATATCAAAACATAACTTTAGACCCACTGGAAGAAGCAACGAATATTAAGGCTGACTCACAAAAAAGAATATCATACTTATATAATAGTATTTTAAATATAGGACTACCATTGACAGAGGCACTTAGAGAAGAGTGGGAACGAGAATTAATGATAAAAATCACGAAGGAAACATGGGAAAAGTAGTTGATATATATACACAAATGTTCGATTAATGTAAGATATAATTTAATTCAATTTAAAATTTAACATAGATTATATTATTCAAACACTAGACTGAATCAATTCTATCCAAATACTTCCCCCATTTGTGATAAATGTTTATCCCAAAATGCAACTATAACACACTATTTTGTTTCCTGCATAAAACTTTATAAATTCTCTAGTGATATTTTTGAAATATTTACAAAATTATTCAAGATAAAAATGGAACCTAACATTAAAATGATTATATTTGGAGTAACGGAAGACGGGAACAAATTGAACTCATCGCAACATTTTTTTTAAATTATGGGTTAATAACGGCAAAAAAACGTATACTTACATTTTTGAAAAATACACCCATACCAACGCTTTAAATGTGGACTTCAAACATGTTGGACACCGCACATCTTGAGGAAATGCGATTCCTCCTAATAGATAAATCAGACCAATTCTTAACGAGTTGGTCTCCATTTGTCGACTTTTTGGAAGCATATGGTGCAACAAAATCGTAGAAGCTAACTGTTTCAGGACTGGGTGTGGGATGGTCAAGAATATAACGATCTCCTTAATATCTTACTTTCTACTCTTTCCCTTTCTATCTTCTTTTCTTCACTTTTCTTTTTTCGCCCTTTTTTTCCTTTTCACACACTATATATCACACGTTTTTCTATCTTTTATTATCTATTCTCTCTTTTTCTTTTTCATTATTTAAAAAAAATAGAAGCTGTACATAAAATGTAACATGTCAATATATATTAGGCACCTTGGTGCCACATTACTATACTTACTTCTAAAAAATTTATAATAATTACTTGGTCGAAATATTTGACCAAGATTATCTTCCAAATATTATTGCTGTAAACCAGAAGAGATGGGCATTGTGTCTGAAGGTTTTAGGAAGGAAATTTGTACCATGGGACACCATGCCTGTAGATGTTGAAGGAGGAGCAATGAAAGTCACACCCGAGTTGCAATTTTGCAGCACAGCGCCGACCCGAGCTGAAGCTCTCACCAACAATGATTTGGATGAAGGGATTCAAAGTAACATTAGCAAATTTGCAGATGCCACAAACCTGGTGGCAGTGTGAGCTGTGAGGAGGATGCTATGTGACTGCAGGGTGAATTGGAAAGGTTGGGGGAGTGGCCAGATGTATGGCCGATGAAGTATAATGCGGATAAATGTGAGGTTATCCACTTTGGTAGCAAAAACAGGAAGGCAGATTACTATCTAAATGGCGTCAAGTTGGGAAAAGGGGAAATACAACGGGATCTGGGGGTCATTGAACGTCAGTCTATGAAAGTAAGCATGCAGGTAAGCAGGCAGTGAAGAAAGCGAATGGCATGTTGTACGTTTTACATGAGGAATCGAATATAGGAGCAAAGAGGTCCTTCTGCAGTTGTACAGAACATTAGTGAGGCCACACCTGCAGTATTGTGTGCAGTTTTAGTCCCCTAATTTGAGGAAGGACATTCTTGTTATTGAGAGAGTGCAGCGCAGGTTTACAAGGTTAATTCCCGGGATGGCGGGACTGTCATATGCTGAGAGAATGGAGCAGCTGGGCTTGTACACTCTGGAGTTTAGACGGATGAGAGGGGATCTCATTGAAACATATGATTGTTAAGGGTTTGGACACGCTAGAGGCCGGAAGCATGTTGCCGATGTTGGGGGAGTCCAGAAACAGCGGCCACAGTTTACGAAAAATGAGTAAGCCATTTAGAACGGAGGCGAGGAAACACTTTTTCTGACAGAGTGGTGAGTGTGGAATGTTCTGCCACAGACGGCGGAAGAGGCGGGTTAACTGGATGATTTCAAGAGAGAGCTGGACAGGGCTGTTTAAAATAGCGGATGCAGGGGATATGGGGAGAAGGTAGGAACGGGGTACTGATTGGGGATGATCAGGCATGATCACATTGAATGGCGGTGCTGGTTCGAAGGGCCGAATGGCTTACTCCTGCACCCATTGTCTATTGTCGATTGTCTATTGTCTATCTACAGATACACCATAGAATGCATTTTAGCAGCATGCATCGCAGCTTGGTTTGAGTATAGCTCCATCCAAGATGGCAAGAAATTGTAGACGCCGCCCAAACCATCACGCAAAGCAACCTCCCTTCTATTAACTCCATTAATACCTCACGCTGCCCCGGCAAGGTCAGCAGCATAATCAAAGACGAGTCACACACTGGTCACTCCCTCTTCTCCCAACTCCCATCAGGGAAAATATGTGGAAGTATGAAACCGCAAACCTCCAGATTCAGGGACAGTTTCTTCCCACATGTTACCAGGCAACTGAATCATCCTACAACAAACAGAGAACATGCTGAACTACTATGTACATTGATGACACTCAGACTATCCTTCATCGGTGTTTATTGGCTTTACCTTGCACTAAACGTTATTCCCTTGTCTACCGAAACACGGTAAATGGCTCGATTGTAATCTGGTATTGTCTTTCTGCTGAGTGGATAGCACGCAACAAAATCTTTGCACAGTAGTTCGGTGCACGCGACAATTGACTAAACTGATAAACTGAAGACTGATAAACTGCTAAACCCGGACGTGGTCACTATAAACATACTGTGTGATGTTGAATAAGACAACAAACATGAGTTCAACTGGCGTACGATGCAAATTAGGGAGCAGAAAATGGTAAGGATAGGCCAAGGCTGACGTAATATAGAATTGTGGACATGGGAGTTTTAAATAGCATCGGCAATGGAACATGGTCATGGCCTCAAAGCTATAGGGACAGTTCGAACTAGCAGTTAAAATATACTGCGTTCATTTAGATGTTGCTAATCTCATTTTAGACCCGGAATGATTCCCGGTATAATCGAGGCTGCGGCTAAATATGGAGATTACCCCAGACAAGTTTCACTTCTGTCCCCATCTCTGTTTGTGTTCAGTATAATTTATTGATTGTTCCAGTGACTGGAGTCCAGCGATATTTCACCGCTTTCACAACCCCTCTATAAATGTTATTTTTCTTTGTCATTAGGCTACATTGTCGCCCAGCCAGTGGAATCGCCGCCTAATAGAGCAGAGACCAATGTTCACACCTGTCCTGTGAGAAAGTTGCACGTTCTCCATGGTACTTGTGTGTTTGGTACCGGGGTTCGGATGTCTTCACATATTCCAGTCGTTTTATGTTGCGGTTGAATCTGCAATCAACGAAGAGAGGGATTTATTGGATTTATATCAGTGGATTTATTGATGGTCAGCGAGGAGTCGAATGACCGAAAGTGTTGTTCAAGGCTGTACTCCATAACTCTGCGACAAATACGTTTTGCAAACTCCGCTTCTAAGCGTGAAAGTACTTGTTGCCCCGTTATTTTATTTTTTAACGAAAACAACAATTTCCTTAAACTGCCGAGGCATCGTTATCCTCAGAACGATCGAAATCCTCGTGTACATCCTATAATTATCTGTGGTGCAATCTTTTTATTGTGAAATATCGTCCTTCGCTATTACCTCATTGAATATCGTCCTCTCCGAAATCGTTGAAAATATGATTGAAATTTCTGGCAGATCAATTTTATTCTGAAGAAAACGCGGATGATGTTTACGCGGGAATCTGCCTCGGTGGGTGTTCGAATTGCATGCAGAACTGCTGCGAATAGTTCGCAGTATTGTCCCCTTCACATGGTAATCATTTCTGAAATTTCTGCCGGGAAATTCCTTTGATTATTTAATCCATTACCATTTTTGTATGTATGTCTTCATTTTTAGAATTCTGAGGGGAAATAAACACATTAGCCCAATCACAACTTTAGCACAAAAACATGCTGCAGGTAATTTGGATAACATTAAATTGACAACACGGAAAACCTTCCACAATTTATCAGAATATTCACTAATATTCACAATTAGGCAAGTTACTTAAATTGCGAGTTTCCATAAATGTATTTCTAGAGATACAGCGCGGAAACGGACCTCAGTCCACAGAGTCCGCACCGACCAGTGATCCCCACACATTTGCACCAACCTACACACATTAGGGACAATTTATACGTTTACCAAGTATACAAACCAAAGCCAATTAACCTACAAACCTGTACGTCTTTGGAGTGTGGGGAGAAAACGAAGATCTCGGAAAAAACCGACGCTGTCACGGGGAGAACGAACAAACACCGCACAGATAGCACCCGTACTCGGTATTGAACCTGGCTGTGAGGCATTAACGCTACCGTGTGAGGCATCAACGCTACCGTGCCGCCCACAACAGGCAGACACTCCGGCTTCAATTTTGACGACTTCCCATCTGAAAGGAATATATTCACGTTTCAAGAAATCTACTTTTAACTTACTAAATAATAAGAAACACGTTCAAGATGGAGCATATTTCCACAATCAACCTGTTCATGAATTTTTTTTCCGAATCAAGACGTTCAGAACTATGGGACTTATTCCCTCTACCGAAGGATAATGTGATTGTAGATTGTAAATTCAATCCTAGGACAATAAGACGAATTGAAAATTGTAACGTAGATTAACCCTTATGACAGTTTCATTTGTTTGGCAGAGCTCCCTGATGAAAGGCATGATTTTAGTCATTGACCCACCAATATCATCAACATGTACGTCACCACCTTCACGTGCTCCATGGACCCGACGTGATCTTTGCCAACTCCGTTTTTAAGAAATGTGTCTTGATCGGCGCTCTTTAGAACACATGGTTTAAGTCATTCCACAGACTAGAATATAGCAAACATGTAAATCAAAGGATGGAGGGAATTGATTCAATCAATGAAGGAAACCGGGAACTATCAACCTGCTAACCTGGCACCGTACGTGTGAAATTGTTGACGAGATAACAAAATATGCTTTGGAAAACGGATCACAGTAAGAATCTTATGTAGTATACTGGAGGTGTTCAAGGAAGGTGCGTGATGGATAGGAAAGTTATGTGGTGGAATGTGGTATTCATTCATAGTATGCCGGAATGGATTGGGATAGACAAATTATAGATGTGTGTTCATGAAATCAAACAATGAGGTTGATGTGAGGAACAATCATGGAAGGAAAATCATCAAACAAAAAATGAAAGGTGTACGATATCGGATAGAGCAGGTGAATATAATGGCGGAAGAAATGCAAGCAGAACCGAATATAATTGGAGTTCAAATAGGTATTCGCCCCCACCCCCCCAGGTTGCGCCATTAAATATATAATGGATTACCTGCATCAAGGCTCATCTCCACATCAGTGCCATTTCGCAGGAGCCCGTTCCCCACGACGTTTGAAAATGCATTGATTGACTCTGTACATAAATACATCCATCGTTATCAGCCCGAGAACATTCCTAGCTATGATAATTATAGAGATGCACCACCTTCTGCAAAAAAATATAGCCGAACAACGCCGTTAGCATTAATTACTGCAATATTTGGTAACTATTTCCCCTCGATAGTGGTTCTGCCACGAGCAAAAACTTGGCAGCTTCTATACTGAAACTTATAAAGGATTCTGCACATTTCAATGCCAGCACTTCTCATTATTTTGAACTACAAGGACTACCGATTAAACTTCGGTAGTAACAAATGATCCGATAAATCTTCTTCTAAATAACTATTTCAATTAATTTATTTTGGTTGCCACCGGCATTATCTTTTCATAAAGAAGGGGACATGGTGAATGTATTTGCATTTTCGCGAGTGCCATCACGTGCCTCCCCGAGAATGCAGATCAGAATTATACACAGAACGAAAGACAAAACATTGTGGTATTATGTTGTACCATAATCGTTATTTTATTTTATTATTATGTCCCGACCACTGAGATAGATATAATATCTATTGTGCACAAACATATCCAAATTCGTTGCCACCTACGGTAATGTTTGCACCTTTAGTCCAGGATACCTCTCTTCCTCCTTTAGAATTAACCTTACTGTCGCCTTACAGTGCCTCCAAGATATTATCACCACCTTTCAGTAATCAACTGCATCTGCGGTTGTTCTGTCCACCATACCAACTGACGAATGTAATTACTTATCCTTTGACTAAACTCTTCACTACCTTGTGCCATCAGCAATCTGACTGTGCATGGCCACGATGTGCAATTAGTTTAATTGTAATGAAATCAGTTATTTTATCACTGTACCAATTCTAAGATATAGAATGTGCTGGTTGTTTATGAATAATCCAAAGAAACACGCACATGGTGATGATCAATCTTTATTCCATAGGCAAACAGGAACATTCAAACAGCCAGCTGCTCGCATCTAGATCCGCTGGCTTGTGAGCGAGAGAGAGAGCGAGTTAGCTGACCTCGGGCACTACCGTAATACCATGTAAAGGGTGGCATGCACATATGTGTAGTGGAGGTTATAAATGGCATGAATTAATAAGTGTTAATCTACATTCTTCCTCTAAAAGAAGTAAAGCATAAGGGTCTGTCCCACCAGCATGCGATTGCATGCGTCTAGCGCGACCAAACGTGGTAGATTGAGGCATACGGCCTCGCGGGGCCGTTCCCACTTCCAACCGCGGACGCGTCTGGAGTAGTGCGGGGCTGGTCCCGACATCATACTCACCAATCAGCTGGGCAGGAGGCGGGCCGACTGAATTTGGAAGTCGCACGGCATCGGACGGTGACGTCATCACGCAACGACACGCTGGTCGGTGACGTCATCGCGTAACGCCACGCGCTATGCGTACGCCGTCAAGACGCTGCGTACGGCGTCAAGACGCTGCGTACGACGTCGAGACGCTGCGTACGCCCGTCGAGGCGCTGCGTTCGGCCTCACTGCGGCTGCGGGTCGGCAGGCGGTTGTCGCGCGGGATTTTCTGACTGCAATATTTTTGGTGCCCCGCGCGATGTCGGGACCAGCCCCGCACAACTCCACAAGCCTCCGGCGATCCAAGTGGGACCGGCCTCGCGAGGCCGTACGCCTCAAGATACCACGTTTGGTCGCGCTAGACGCATGCTATCGCATACATTACAATACAATACCATTTATTGTCATTTGAACCTCAAATGAAGTTCAAACGAAATTTGGTTTCTGCAGTCATACAAACAAGTAAAAAGAACCAAGACACAACACAATTTACACAAACATCCATCACAGCGAATTTCCTCCTCGCTGTGCTGGAAGGCAAAGTCTTATCTCTCCCCTGCACTCCCCATTCTCCTCCCGATGTCAGAGTCAGAGCCCCCGGCGGGCGATGGAAAATAAGTTCCGCGGCCATTAAAGTCGCGCCGGGCGATGCAAGGCCGCCCTCCGGGTCTAAATGCTGGAGCCCCCGGTAGCGACAGCAAGTCCCGCGGCCATTAAAGCAGCACCGGGCGATGTTAGACCCAGCTCCAGGTCATCTTCAACCCCGCAACTCGGGCGGGAGAAGTTGCCGTTGCGGGAGCCCCGAAAAGCGTTCTCCCACCAGGGACCCGCGAGCTCTCGATGTCTCCGTCCACCAGACCTGCGGCTGGATCCTCCGAATCTCCGGGGTCGGGTCGCAGCCGCGTGTCACCGCAGCTCTCCACGCTCCGAACTCGGCCAGCTCCACGATGGTGAGTAAGTCCGCCGGCTCTGCGACTGGAGCCCCGGGTCGTTCCGGCTGGAGGCCTCTCCACGGTGCTAAGCCCCAACGACAACGGAGACCCGACAGAGAAAGGTCGGGTCCTCCGTACAGGGAAAATATTTTAAAAGTTTACCCACCCCCGACCCCCGCACACATACCCAGTTAAAAAAAAAACACACTATAACTACACTCAAACGAGATTTTGTTTTTAAAAGACAGACGGACTGCAGAGGCCGCTGCGACGTGAGTCGCGCTGCCCACCCATCGCATGCGGGTGGTACAGGCCCTGTAGACAAAATTGCCGGAGAAACTCAGCGGATACGGCAGCATCTATGGACCGAAGGAAATAGGCAACCTTTCGGTCCGAAACCCTTCTTCAGACTGATGCAGGGTGGGGGTGGGGGGGGGGGCAGGAAGAAGAAAGGAAGAGGAGGGGCCAGAGGGCTGAGGGAGAGTTGAGAAGGGGAGGGATACCGGAAATTGGAGAATCAATGTTCAGGCCACCGGCATGCAGACTGCACAAGCGGAATATGAGGTGCTGCTCCTGCAGTTTCCGGTGGTGCTCACTATGGCAATGGAGGGGGCCCAAGACAGAAAGGTCGGATTCTGTATGGGAGGGTGAGTTGAAGTGCGGAGCCAAAGGTTGATCATGTGGGTTAATGCGGACCGAGCGGAGGTGTTCGGTGAAACGATCGCCAAGCCTACCTTTGGTCTCATCGATGTAGATCACCTGACATCTAGAGCAGCGGATGCAATAGATGAGGATGGAGGGGGTGCTGGTACACTTCTGCCGCACCTGGAACGAATGACTGGGTCCTGACTGAGGTAAAGCGACACGTGTAGCATCTCTTGCGGTTGCAAGGGAAAGTGCCCGGGGAGGGAGTGGTGCGGGTGCGAAGGGAAGAATTGACCAGGGAGTTACGGAGGGAGCGGTCTAAGCGGAAAGCAGACAGGGGGAGATGGGAAGATGTGGCGAGTGGTGGGGTCACGTTGGAGCTGGCGAAAATGACGGAGGACTATTTGTTGTATGTGACGTCTATTGGGGGGGAAGGTGAGGACTAGGGGGACTCTGTCCTTGTTCCGAGTGTGGGATGGGGAGAGAGAGCAGTGTTGCGGGATATTGAAGAAACCCTGGTGAGAGACTCATCTACGGTGGGGGAGGGGGACCCCCGTTCCCTGAAGAACGAGAACATTTCCGATGCCCTGGTGTGGAACACCTCATCATGGGAGCAGATGCGGCGTAGACGGAGGAATTGGGATTAGGGGATGGAGTCCTTACAGGTAGCAGGGTGGGAAGAAGTGTAGTCTAGATATCCATGAGAGTCAGGGGGTTAATAGTGGATGTCGGTCAGGAGTCTGTCACCTGCGATGGAGGTAGTGAGGTCAAGAAATGGTAGGGAAGTTTCGGAAATGGTCCAGGTCTATTTGAATGCCGGATGGAAGTTAGTGTGGAAGTTGTTGAGGTTAGTGAGTTGTGTGTGGTTGCAGGAGACAGCACCAATCCAATCGTCGATGAAGCGGAGGTTGAGGTCGGGGATGGGGCCCTGTTACGTCTCGAACAAGGATTGTTCGACGTACCCTACAAAGAGGCACGCATAGCTGGGGCCCATGCGCGTGCCCATATCTACACCAGGAAATGGGAGCAGTCAAACGAGAAGTTATTAAGGGTAAGGATCAACTCCACTATGCGGAGGAGAGTATCAGTGGACGGGTATTGGTTGATTCTCCGGTCGAGGCTTTCAGACCATCTTGGTGGGGGATGGAGGTGTAGAGTGATTGGACGTCCATGATGAAGATGAGGGGATCGGGGCCTAGAGAATGGAATGCCTGGGGATGCCTGGACACCCGGAGAGTGTCTGAGGTGTCTTGAACATAGGTCGGGAGGATTTAACCAGGGGGATAGGATGGAGTCGAGGTACGTGGAAATATGTTCGGTAGGGCACGAACTGGCAGAGACAATGGGTCGCCCAGGACAGTCAGATTTGGGGGAGTAGGTAAATCGGGCCGTGTGGGGCAGGGGAACGATGAGGTTGGAGGCTTGGGGGCAGGGCGCTGGGGTTGATGAAGTCAGGGATGGTGCTAGAGATAGTGGCCTGGTGCCCGTCAGTGGTGTGATGGTCCAGGGGTAAGTAGGAGGAGGTAAGTGACTCTACAGTGGTAAGTAGGAGTAGGTAAGGGTTTCGGCCCGAAACGTTGCCTGTTTTCTTCGCTGCATAGATGCTGCCGTACCCGCTGAGTTTCTCCAGCAATGTTGTCTACCTTCGATTTTCCAGCATCTGCAGATCCTTCTTGAACATAAAGCATATTTGTTGTGGTTCGTGGGGCATATTGTAAAACACCTGTATAAGGAGCGGCATTTATTATTTTACTGCATATGTGAGTACATAAAATTAAACGGGTCATGCGCAGTTCAAATGTAGCCGGGACATTTTCCAATCAGAGGGTTTGGCTTGCAGACACGTCCTGCACGTGTGCGGTAATACCCCTCATACACCTCATCCTTCGCTGAGGGAGCAAGTCCCTTATCGGGCAAACGCGGAGGATAAGACACCGGTGGAGACCCAGGAGGAGGGTTCGTTGTTAGGTGCTAATACTCCCAATGTTTCCATTCTGTCAAGTTCAGATTTGACGCGGTCCTTCATTGCGTCGTGATTGGGTAAGGCGAACGAACGACAGGTATGATTTCCTTGTCGCTTACAATGCTGTCTTCTGTGGTAAGCTTGCCCAGCTGGTTAACAAAAATGTATTTGTATCCTCTCACGGGCACCTCGCCCAACCTGCGAAAAACACCTGTCTGATGATGAGCACGAGGGGTACACTGTTATGATGGTCTCCTGCCTCCCCTCTGCCAGTTTGGACATCCTGGTGTAACAAGCAACTGCAGACGAAACGCTAGAATCGCTGGCCACTGTCATCCGCCGCGGCTTGCCAGACAAACAGCACCACCTGCCACAAGCTATCCGCAAATTTTACACTGTCCACGACGAACTGGTCATTCAAGACGGCGTAATAATGAAAATACATAAGGGACTCATCCCAACGTCACTTCCCAGCAAGTACTTCGACATTGTCCATTAGGGGGCACCTCGCTGTAGAAATAACCCTCCAACATGCAAAAGGCATGCTGTTCGACCGGGCATGGTTAACGATATTCTCGTAAAAGTTGCTGCCTGCTCGATGTGCAATAGTCTGACCCCGCACCAACAGAAGCAACCCTTTCCCCCGCACCCCACACCAGACTAACCCTGGTCCACAGCAGCCGACACCATTGAGTGGCACGGCAAACAATACCTGGTTTAAGTCGATTCCTACTCAAGATGGTTCGAAATCGACTTGCTCGGTAGACCGACCTCAGCCATGGTCATTCAGAAACTAACTCGCAACTTCTCTGTCCTCGGACCCTCGCCACTCTTAGACAATGGACCTCAGTTCTCCAGTTCGCGAAAAACTGGGACTTTCACCACATCACCCCAGTACCCGCAGTCCAACGGCCTGGCTGAGCGCGCGGTATGTAGTGCAAATGAGGCTGCGAGTAGCTACTTTTCAATTTGAACCCTACATAGGTGCCCTCAAGCGCATTGCCGCAAGATATTGTGGGTGGCGATCGTTGAGTATTGCTACCCCGCCAGCAGCTGTTCGTTCTTTCATTGGTTTAAAAAAAAAAATTGTCCGTAAACAAGTTTTGTTTTTGGAGCTCTTTTAGTATTTTTATGTGCGGGATGGTGGGGGGTGGGGGGGGGCGGGGTGGGGAAAATTGTTTTCTTAGTCATACCTGGTCGAGGAATGCATCTCTTCCTCCGAGTCTCATCTTCGTCCCCTCCTCGCGGCCTGCCATCTGGATTGGCGCGGCCTTTCCTGCCGGAGACCAGCCAGAGCTTCACCTTCTGCGGCGGCGCAGCACTGAAGCACAATGGCGGAGCGATGCCTTACAGGGGCCGCCGTGTTGGAGCTGCGGAGTGCTGGGACTGCCGACTTCAACACCGTCGAGCTGTGGTCTGTTGAGCTTCCAGCCAGCCGCGGGCGGCGCTGACCTTAACAGCGCGGGGCCCTGGGATACTTCGCCTAGGATTGCCGTGCGGAGCTCCGCCCAGCTCGGCCTGTGAACTTCAGAAGCTGCGGTCTCCGTAGCATGCGGCCGATTCGGAAATCCAAGCCGCTGAGAGTTTTCTTCCGACGCCGGAGTTCCGAGCCCAGAACTTCCTCCAACTAAACGAGAGTAAGTCTGAGGTCATCCTTCTCGGCCCCTCGGACTCAATCAAAATGATAGCAGGCAGCCTTGGATGTCTTACCCCACTACTCAAACATCACGTCTAAAACCTTGGCGTGATATTTGACTCAGAACTGAAATTTGACAAAAAGGTCAATGCCGTGGTAAAAGCTAGCTTCTTTGAGCTTCGGACGATAGCTAAAGTAAAACAATACCTCCAGTTTGATGACCTGGAAAAGATCATCCACACATTCATCTCCTCCCGCCTAGATTACGGCAACTCCCTTTACACTGGCATCAGCCAATCTTCCCTGTTCCGCCTGCAACTGGTCCAAAACGCCGCAGCGAGACTCCTGACGGGCACCCGAAAAAGGGACCACATCACCCCGATCCTGCCCTCTCTCCCCTGGCTCCCTGTGCGGTTCCGTATAAATTTCAAGATCCTCCTCCATGTCTACAACGCCCTCAATGGGCTTGCCCCACCTACATAAAAAGTCTTCTCACCCACCACTCCACCTCCAGGCCCTTCAGATCGGCCGACTTGGGGTTGCTGAATATCCCACGGTCTTGGCATAAGCTCAGGGGCGACCGCGCCTTTGCGGTTGCAGCCCCTAGACTGTGGAACAGCATCCCCTTTCCCATCAGAACTGCCCCCTTCATCGACTCTTTTAAGTCAAGACTAAAGACGTATCTATACTCCCAAGCCTTTCCTGACGTCCTCTGAGTGAGGGCTACATGTATATATGTATGTAGTTTGTTTTGTTGTGCTATTCTTATAACAAATGTAAAGCACTTTGGCCAACGAGAGTTGTTTTTTAAACGTGCTATATAAATAAATGTGACTTGACTTGACATCATCCGGCGAGAGGGTTTGATACATCGGGCCGCCGTTGATCTCAATAGGCCCCGACCACAGGTGAACATGGAAGAACACGACTGGACGTT
Organism: Malacoraja senta; assembly: GCA_038087875.1. Taxonomy (NCBI): domain Eukaryota; kingdom Metazoa; phylum Chordata; class Chondrichthyes; order Rajiformes; family Rajidae; genus Malacoraja; species Malacoraja senta. Next base: position 7,238,876 of record CM075981.1, on the reverse strand, counting down.
GATTCCGCTGTGAGACGATGTTCATGTTAAATTCTATCGTGTGTGGTGTTCTTTTTATAGTATGGCTGTATGGCAAGCCCAATCTCGCTGTACCAATTGGTACAGTAACAATAAATGCAAATTTGAACATGAACTTGAAGATGCCACTTCCATGACAACGAAGTCCTCGTTCGCGGTCGACTCGTATATGGCATCCTCAATGAGAAGGTGAGAAATCAATTACACCGGGAAGAGGAGCTTACACTAGATAATGTTGAACGTGCCTGCCGGGTTTCAGAATACACTGACACCCATACCAAATCCTTGGGACCGGGGCCACACTCTGACTAGGATGTCCATGCCTTCTATAGGTCCCCACGACAAATATTAACCCCTCGACAACCGCCTACATCCCCAGGGATGGTAACTGATCCTCGGGTCCATAACTGAGGTAATTGCGGTGGCTCACACACGAAATTTTCTGAGCAATGCCTCCCTTATGGCAAAACATGTCACTATTGTAAAAAGAAAGGCCACTTTTTTCCGGTGATGCCGCGCCCGTGCAACAGGGCCCAGTAACAACAATCTCTCTATGCGCTTGAGGCACTGGCGGAATCAGCAGTTCCTGCAGAAGCAAGACCGCAGCATCTGCAATAATTCAGCCAAAACATACATTCTTGTATACCCGATTCACCGTCTACAGAAGTGATCCCATGACAACACTCAATACCACCAAAACCAGGGTTGCTGCTAAGATAGATAGACAATAGACAATAGACAATAGACAATAGTCGCAGTAGTAGACCATTCGGCCCTTTGAGCCAGCACCGCCATTCAATGTGATCATGGCTGATCATCCCTAATCAGTACCCGTTCCTGCTTTCTACCTATATACCCTGACTCCGCTATTTTTAAGAGCTCTATCTAGCTCTCTCTCGAAAGCATCCAGAGAACCCGCCTCCACCGCCATCTGAGCTAGATAATTACACAGACTCACCACTTCTGTGAGAAAACGTGTTTCCTCGTCTCCGTTGTAAATGGATTGCTCCTTATTCTCAAAATGTGGCCCCTGGTTCTGGACTCCCTCAACATCGGGAACATGTTTCTTGACTCTAGCGTGTCCAAACCCTTAACAATCATATATGTTTCAATGAAATCCCCCTCTCATCCAGAGTGTACAAGCCTAGCTGCTCCATTCTCTCAGCATATGACAGTCCCGCCATCCCAGGAATAAACCTTGTAAACCTACGCTGCACTCCCTCAATAGCAAGAATGTCCTTCCTCAAATTAGAGGAGCAAAACTGCACACAATACTCTAGGTGTGATCGCACTAGTGCTCTGTCCACCTGCAGTAGGACTTCTTTGCTCCTATATTCGATTCTTCTTGTTATAAAGGCCAACATGCCATTCGATTTCTTCACTGCCTGCTGTTCCTGCATGCTTACTTTCATAGACTGATGTACAAGGACCCCCAGATCCCGTTGTACTTCCCCTTTTCCCAACTAGATGCCATTTAGATAGTAATCTGCCTTCCTGTCTTTGCTACCAAAGTGGATACCCTCACATGTATCAGCATTAAACTTCATCTGCCATGCATCTACCCACTCCCCCAACCTGTCCAAGTCGCCCTGCATTCTCATAGCATCCTCCTCACAGTTCAGACTGCCACCCAGCTTTGTGTCATCTGAAAATTTGCAAATGTTACTTTGAATCCCTTCATCCAAATCGTTGATGTATATAGTAAATATATGCGGTCCCAGCACCGAGCCTTGCGGTACCCCACTAGTTACTGCCTGCCATTCTGAAATGGACCCGTTAATCCCTTCCCTTTGTTTCCTGTCTGCCAACCACTTCTCTTTCCATATCAGCACTCTACCCCCAATACCATGTGCCCTCATTTTGCCCACTAATTTCCTATGTGGTACCTTATCAAATGCGTTCTGAAAGTCCAGGTACACAACATCCATTTTCCGAGTTACATCTTCAAAAAATTCAGAAGATTAGTCAAGCATGGTTTTCCCCATTGTAAATCCATGCTGACTCGGACCGATCCTGTTACTGCTATACACATGTTCGGCTATCTCATCTTATATAATTGACTCCAGCATCTTCCCCACCACCGATATCAGGCTAACTGGGCTATAATATACTGTTTTCTCTCTCCCGCCTTTCTTAAAAAGTGGGATTCCTTTAGCTACCGTTCAATCTACAGGAACTGACCTTGAGTCTATAGAACATTGGAAAATTATCACCAATGTATCCACGATTTCTAGAGCCACTTCCTTAAGTACCCGGGGGTGCAGAACATCAGACACTGGGGATTTATCAGCATTCAGTCCCATCTGTCTATCCAACAATCTCCTGCCTAATGTGGATTTCCTTCAGTTCCTCACTCACCCCAGATCCTCTGGCCACGACTATATCAGGAAGATTGTTTGTGTACTCCTTAGTGAAGACAGATCCAAAGTACCTGTTCAACTCATCTGCCAGTTCCTTGTTCCCCATAATAAATTCACCCTTTTCGGTCTTCCAGGGTCCAACTTTGGTCTTAACTAATGTTTTCCTCTTCACATACTTAAAGAAGCTTTTATTATCCTGCTATTTATTCTTGGCTAGCTTACCTTCGTACCTCGTCTTTTCTCCCCGTATTGTATTTTTGGTTATCTTCTGTTGTTCTTTAAACATTACTAAATCCTCTTGCTTCCCGCTCATCTTTGCTACGTTGTACTTCTTCGCTTTAATTTTTATACTATCCCTAACGTCCCTTGTCAGCCATGGTCGTCCCTTTCTCCCTTTGGAATCTTTCTTCCCCCTGGGAATGAACTGATCCTGCACCTTCTGTATTATTCCTAGAAACACCTGACATTTTTGTTCCACTGTTATCCCTGCTAGTGTATCTTTCCAGTCAACTTTGGCCAGCTCCTCCCTCATGGTCCCATTGTCCCCTTTACTCAACTGTAACACTGACATCTCCGAACTACCCATCTCCCTCTCCAATTGTATATTAAACCTAGAAATACTGGGTGCTGTTCCACCAATTTGTGTTGGCCCTCAATCGGACAATGGCGGAGGCCCAGGACAGAAAGATCTGATTGGGGATGGAAGGTGGAGTTGAAGTGCTGAGCCACCATGAGATTATGTAGGTTAACACGGACCGAGCGGATATGCTCAGCGAAACCATCGCCGAGCCTGCGCTTGGTCTCGTCGATGTAGAGAAGTTGAAACTTGGAACAGCGGATACGTAGATGAGGTTGGAGGAGGCGCAAGTGCATCACCTGGAAGGACTGTTTGGGTCCTTGGGTGTAGTCGAAGTGGGAGTTAAATTGACAGGTGTGGCATCTCCTACGGTTGCAGGGGATAGTACCTGGGGAGGGGATGGTTTTGCTGTGAATGGACGAGTTGATCAGGGAATGGTCTTTGCGGAAAGTTGAAAGGGGTGTAGATGGGAAGATGTGGCCAGCAGTGGGATCCCGTTGGTGGCGGCGAAAATGTTGGAGGATTATATGCTGTATGCGCCGGCTAATTGGGATGGAGGGTGCGGACAAGGGGGACTATATCCGTGTTACGAATGGTTGGGAGGGAGGAGTAAGAGTTGGGAAAACGAGGAGACGCCAGTGAGAGCCTCACCTATAATGGAGATGGGGAACCCCCGCTTCCTAAAGAATAAGGACATTACCGATGCCCTGGTATGGAACACCTCATCCGGGGGGCAGATGCGGCGTAGACTGAGGAATTGGGAGTAGGGTATAGAGTCTTTACAGAAAGCAGGGTGGGAAGAAGTGTTGTCAAGATAGCTATGGGAGTCAGTAGGTTTATAGTAGTTGTCGGTCAATAGTCTGTTTCATGTGATGGAGACGGTGAGATCTAGAAACGGTAAGGAGATGTCGGAGATTGTCCAAGTGAATTTGAGTGTAGAATGGAAATTAGTGGTGAAGTTGATGACGTCAGCTAGTTCTACATGGGTGCAGGAGGTAGCACCAATGCAGTCGTCAATATCTCGGGGCAGATTTCGGGGATAGTGCCAGTGTAAGTAAGTCGACACGACAATGTCACTGAAACAAAACTTGGAGATATTCTAAATGCTCAAGGAGTGTATGATGACTTGGAAGAAGTCATGACCCCTGCTTCATACACATATCAGAAAGTTAAAATAGATTCAAGTGTGGCTTTTCCTTATGGTCGAGCTTTATTTTCCATATTTTCATCACCCAAGACGGACCTTGCATTAAGTAATATCCCAGTAATAAAGATGTAACATCCTAGTATTATTCTAGTAATAACGATGTAATATCCCAGTATAGATAACTCTCAGAAGAAGAGAGTCCAGAAAGGACAGAGGGAACATTGCAGCTGGGGCATCGTTAAACTATTAAACGCATGATTTAAGCTCTTTAGCGACCATAAATAAAACGAACGGCACATTGTTTTCCAGAATTCCCTGCACTGAGATATCACATCAGGTGACAGACTCTAATCTGAAAGGGCTCATCGTAAAAGGGCGAACCGCTGGTTGAACCGGAGCGTCAGTGAGCGCAGCACTTCGGTATCAAAGTTTTTTCGGCGCAGATAGCACACAGATAAAGTGTGTGGCCGTAATCGTATAGTGGTTAGTACTCTGCGCTGTGGCCCCAGCAACCTCGGTTCGAATCCAAGTCACAGCAGGTGGTGTTTTATGAATTTATATTTCAGCTGCTCCCGATATTCAACTTTCTTATTTTACTGAAACAGCGACAGCCGCCAGCGGATAAAGTTCCTCTCTCCGCACCGTAGTTTCTCCTGGGAACATTCCAACTCGCTTTCATACACATGGAACTAGTCGATAAATTCCGAGATGAGCCGTCACGACAGATTAGCACGTGCTAGAAAGTAAGGCAGATCTCTGGTTATTTATGATTGATCGCTGTACGGGCCGACGGTGTGTAAAGGAGAATTAGCCGGATTGCCTCGACAACGACAAAGGATCTCCGCTCGCTGAACAAGTCGCTCTCCGCAGACTCACACTCTGCATTAGTGTCCCCGTGTTATCCGTCGCACGGAGCGTCTGTCACGTTGTCCCGCTCTCTATTACTGACATCCCCACACAACCAGCTGACCAGCTGACGGTCATCAGCGAACTTCCGATCATTGGACGGAATGGTGGGACATGCGAATACCTGTCGCTGCGTCCCTGGCTGTGGCTGTGCCCTGGGTATCGTCTGTCTTTAAGCGCCTACCCCGCGCATATCTCATGTGGGCAGTGGGTGCGACACTGGGCAGTCTACGCTGTTCACTGGTCAGTAAATCACCGTATTTCCTCCTACCCAGGGCAGTTTCCACCAGATGCGAGGGTGGTGGGGGTTGGTGACGAGGGGTCGGAGAGCAAGACAATGGGGGACCCGGCGTGGGGAGACCACCGTGAGTAACAATGGGTCCAAACGTGGCGGAACTGCCGTGAGTGACGGTGGAAGAACAAAGGGAGACCCGGTAGGGCGGGGGGGGGGCACTCTAGTTTTTGAATCCTCTGCCCAGGGTATAAGCCCGCGTTTGTTTGTTTGATCGTTCGTTTCTGTTAAGGCGCTGGGCACACGGCAGTCAACCAACAGTCGCTTGTTATTATTTTTTTAATTTCACTTTGCATTTCAAGTTTTCGTGTACCTTATGTGTTGGCAGGACAATTTCCCTCCGGGGATGAATATAGTTCTATCGTATCGTATCGTACCTACCGCATTCCTCTTGATCGCAGCTTCAGGGATCCGACACTCTATGTACTTCTTTCTGGCCAGGTCTTCAAATTCTCTCAATATCTCTAATAATAACGATGCCCTGGGCCATGGGCGCCGCCGGCCAACACCATCCTCTGCATAGGTCGTTGCAGGCCGGCGAAAAATGTCCACATGTTGAAAAATCCGCGGCCACCAGCTACGACTCTTTGGGCGACATGTCGCGGGGTGAAGCCTGTATGGTCGTGAGTAGTCGCCCAAAGAGTCGTACCTTGCTCTGGTCGCCGCATTTGAGCAAGATTTTGATCAACGGCGAATTTGCTGAACAATGATTAATGGAGTTAAATTAGTTGAGTTTATTATCACGTATACCGAGGTACAGTGAAAAGCTTTGCGTTGCGTGCTAACAAATCAGCGGAATAACTGTACATTATTATCATCTAGAGTCCATAATGTACAGATACATAATGAATGGACTGATGTTTCGTGCAAAAAGTGATACATGGCTCAGTTCCTCTCGGCGGAATTACAGCTGTCGTAGTCGGCAGGATTTGAACCTGCGCGGGGAATCCCCAATGGATTTCTAGTCCATCGCCTTAACCACTCGGCCACGACTACACATAAGTGTCGGTGTTACATTTTGGGAAGTCAAACCAGGCAAGGCCCTCACAGCGAATAGTAGAGTTTTGGGGAGTGTTGTAGGGCAAAGGAATCTAAGGTTTCAGGAACGTCACATGTAGACATGGTGGTGAAAAATTCTTTCCGCACTTTGACCTGCATCAGTCAGAGTATTGCATAGGAATTTGCACGTTATATTACAGTAATACAATATATTGGTGAGCCCACATTTAGAATGCTGTGTTCAGCTTTGGTCACCCATTGATAAGAAAGATGTTGCTAAGTTGGAAAAGGTGCAGAGAATATTTACGAGGATGTTGACAGGATGCGAGGGCCTCGGCTATATGAGAGTTTAAACAGGCTAGCGCGTTATCATTGCAGCGTAGGAGAATGTGGTATGATCTCATAATGGAGAATACGATGATGAGGGCAATAGGTAACGTAAATACACAGTCGTTTGCCCAGAGTAGGGGAACCTAAGAGCACACACCCATAGTGGTCACCCCTATTTTATTACTCAACTCTATTCATAAAGCTTTACCGGACCTACCATAGGCAATGTAATCTTGGACGGCATTGGTGACAATCTCCTAAATCAGTAGAGCACCCCCCTCATTTACCTCCATTCCTATCTCGCCTAAAGTACCCTTAGGCTAAAACGTTACACTGTCAGTCCTGCCCTGTTTGCGCCAGGTTTCTGTAACGGCCTCAACGTGCCAGTCGTAAATACCTATCCACGCCCTGAGGTCCTCCACCTCACCCGTCAGGCCTCTCACATTGAAATAAACGCAATTTAATGTAAAAGTGCTTTCTTGTTCCGTGCCGAGCTCCTGCCTACGTTATCGACTGAATTTGATTACAACAACTTCCAGCGCTCATCTGCCCCACTTCTGCATTGCACATGCCAATCTGGTTTAAAACATTCCGAGTATGGTTCGAAAACCTGCCAGCATGTTAGTTCCTCTCCTGTTCAGATGCAGCACGTCCCCCTCGTACAATGCCTCATACATGTTTTCAATGATTGAGAATTCAGTATTACCGCCCCCTGCACCAACTGGAATCCGCAGCGGTTGGTTGCAGCGTGGTGTTGTCGGTGGAAGGTGGAACGGACCGTCGAGGCCGTCGCGAAGCAGTAGAGACCCGGCTGATGGTAGCGCCGTCCTGTTGCGTGATGAACAACAGCAAGTCCGCTGGCTCGGCCAGTTGCAGGGGGCCGGCGACGTCACTACCGGCGAGGAGGAGGCGGATGTCGTCGGGCACTGGCCGAGGAACGCCTGCTCGAAAAGAAGACAAGGATGGTGACCCTCCATCAATGAAAGCATTTCGATCATCAGTACAGACGGCTTGCGGTCACCAAGGCCGTCCATGTGCAGGATCCTCGCGGCAAGATCGCGGCGGCTGAGTCCGAAATTAGTCAGTGCCAGTGACTTGAGGCCCTCATACTTGTTTTCGGCAGGCGGATGTTGAATGTAAGGAAGCTATCGAGCGGCGGTTTCTTTGTTCAGCGTGCCCACCATATAAAATATTTAATCGAATCAGCCACAATTTGCCGAATTTGAAATCGGACCTCAATGTGCTGGAACAACACACGGCGTGTACTGCCCAGAACAGGGCAGTTTTAGCGAAACTGCATTTTGCTTGGCCGGGTTGGTATCGAGGTTCTCGTCGGCGTCCATAATCACCGATCCGAAAAACGTTCGGATCGACGGGGTCACCACTGTAATGAGAACAGGCAAGTAGGGCAAAATGCGCTTTATTAGCGAAACGACACTCGAACTACACGTGTACTTGGTTAGGAATAAACGATCTATGCTCCTGTCGTCATGAGGAGCATTAGCTACTGAACATACTGACAGTCCCGACCAATGACGAGGGTCCTGAATGCATAGCTTCACCACTAGGTGATATGTTAACCCACTTCGCTACAGGGTTAACATATCATGAACTGAGCCTCTACTCATTTGAGTTTAGAAGGATGAGGGGAACCTCAGTGAAACTGACCGAATAGTGAAAGGCCTGGAGAGAGGGGAGAGGATGTTTTCTACTAGTGGGTGAGTCTATAACCCGTGGTCAGAGTTAGAATTTAAGGACGTTCGTTTAAGAAGGACATAAGAAAGAATGACTTTAGTCAGAGGGTGGTCAATCTGTTGAATTCTTTGCCTCATAAGACACGGAGGTTATCTGTAAGACAGTGGTTATCTGTAAGACAGAGATAGATAGATTGTCATTAGTCCTGGTGTCAGAGGTTATGGGGAGAATGCATGAGAATGGGGTTAGGAGGGAGAGATAGATCAGCCATGATTCATTTAGTGAATAGACTTGATGAGCACGAAAGGGTAAATTCTACTCCTATCCCTTATGATCTTATGACCTTATGATATGGTAGGCCGATGAGCTTGTTGATATGCTGTACAGTTTTTAGTTCCAACCAAATGTTCAATTAAATAATCATTTGAACTCTGCACAGTTTCATATGCCTCTGGCTTTCATCAAGATTTGGAGAAAAGTCCAAGATTCTCATAGAAGTGAGTTTAGTTCAGTGTTTACTTTAGAGATACAATTTTGTAACGGCCCCTTCAGTCCACTGAGTCGGTGCCGATCAGCGATCACCCGTACACCAGTCGTACCCGACACACTAAGGGCAATTTACAGAAGCCAATTTATCAACAAACCAGTCTTTCTAATGAAGGAGGATATAGCTCTTAAAGCTATCAAATGATGTGGGGAGAAAGCAGGAACGAGGTATACATCCTGAATGATCAGGCATGGTCATATTGAATGAACAAATACTTGGCTTGTATTCACTGGATAGAAGGATGAGGGGGGTCTTATAGAAACATATAAAATTATAAAAGGACTGGACAAGCTAGATGCAGGAAAAATGTTCCCAATGATGGACGAGTCCAGAACCAGGGGCCACGCTCTTAGAATAAAGGGGAAGCCATTTAAGACTGAGGTGAGAAAAACACGTTTTCACAAGAGTTGTGAATTTGTGGGATTCCCTGCCACAGAGGGCAGTGGAAGCCAAGTGACTGGATGGATTTAAGAGAGAGTTAGATACAGCTCTAGGGGGGCAGTGGAATCAAGGGATTTGTGGAGAAGGCAGGCACGGGTTATTGATTGGGGACGATCAGCAGCCATGATCACAATGAATGTCGCTTATGGTTCGAAGGGCCGAATGGCCTCCTCCTGCGCCTATTACACGTTACACATTTCTTCTCTCCAGAAATGCTGCCTGTTCTGCTGAGTTACTCCAGCTTTCTGTGTCCATCTTCGATTAAAGCAGTGCACAGCTTATCTGGTGTTTTGTGCGTGGGAGCCTGTTTGCGTTTCGCAGGCAACCAGACGGTAATAAATAAACCGTGCGTCGTGTTGTCAATGGGGGGAGTGGGAGGAGATACAATTGTTCGTTGTCATGCAAACTTGTATCGGCCCGCCATGGAACTTGTGTGTCCCCCCATGTTTTAAAAACGATTAACTATGCCACGAGCCGTCTGTCCCCGCGGCCGGGGTGGGGGTACATCACACGGTGTGGGTGTCAGGATCCGGGGGTCGGGGAGGATCACCCTGGTGTGGGGCTTATGGACCAATGGCGGTGCTTCGCGGACAGTGAGTCTGGGTGGGCGAAGGGTCCTGCCTGTCCCACACCTCTGCTCCACCCGACCCATAGTCGATCACAGTGCGGTCGCACGGGGGAGACAAGGTGGGGACAGTTCCGAGGGATGCGCTCCTTCGGCCGCTTCCAACTTGGTGCTCGGGTTCAGAGTGCCCAGTTTGCTATTGCTTGTGTTGGAAAATGAATCCCACCTTCCCGTCTCCACCGGCCAGTGATGTGAAGGACGCGGGGGTCTGGACCAATCGATGGCAAGTCCCGCCCCCCCCCCCAGGCGACGTCGTGTTCGTTATTTGACGTTTCTGTTGAGCGGCCATTCGGTTAGTTCGCTTGTAGGCCACGCAGCCTTTCGGTTAGGTGGCTTTTCGGAGAGCGTCCATTCGGTGAATTTGCGTTTAAGCGGCGCAGCCTTACGGTTAGTTGGCTTTTAGGCATCCCGCACTTTCGGTTGATTGTATTTAGGCGCCCCATATTTTCGGTTAGTTGGCGTTTCGGCTTCATACGCATTCGATTATTTGGCGTTTCGGCTTCGTTTCCATTCGGTTACATGGCTCCCACTTCTTTGCTTAGGCTTCTCGTCCTTTGACGCCACGTCCGGCTACCAGATACGTAGACAATAGGTGCAGGTGTGGGCCAGTCGGGGTTCGTCAGTTTACTATCAGTCAGAAGAAGGACCGAAACGTCACCCATTCCTTCTGTTCAGAGATGCTGCCTGCCCGTTGAGTTACACCAGCTTTTTGTGTCTATCTTCCGTTTAAACCAGCATCTGCAGTTCCTTCCTACACTATTTATTCCGCGGACTCTCTATCTCCTCACTCGCGCTATATCCCGTGCAAGAGTAGGCCATTCGGCCCTTCGAGCCAAGACCGCCATTCAATGTGATCATGGCTGATCATCCACAACCAGTACCCCGTTTCTGCCATTTCCCCATATCCCTTGGTGCCGCTAATCCTAAGAGCGCTATCTAAGTCGCATTTGCATGTATCCAGTGAATTTACCTCCACCGCCTACTGAGGCAGAGGATTCCACAAATTCACAACTCTCTTCATACAGCAGAGAATATAATGAATAGGTCAGTAGCCGAGTAGGCCTTGATCATTATGCGAACTACTGATTCACCAATAAAATTAATTAAATGATTCCATGAAGTGTAATGTTCCATTGAAATGTGATTTTTTCTCCCACAAACTAAGGGGAATTTCTAAGTAGAGAATATATGCTGGGGAAACTCAGTGGGGAGGCAACATCTATGGAGAGGAGGAACAGGCGAAGTTTCGGGTCGAGACTGTTCTTCAGACTAGGATCGGATATTTGGGTTAGGGCATATCAAAATAGCCATGGAAGGAATAGCAGAGGATGGTTTCGATCTATCGACCTCTGGGTTATGTGCCTAGCATGCTTCCGCTGCGCCACTCTGCTTTCATACAAATGGTCTTTGCTTTTGTGCTCTTTTAACTGATATTGCCGTTTTCATTTCTCACGTCATAAACCTTCTTTGTCTGGGTTTTGCATTCTTTATTCATAAGGTAATAACTCATAAGTGATAATAGTATTGGGCCGTTCGGCCCATCAAGTCGATTCAGTCATTCAATTATGACTGAACTATGTGTAAGAAAGAACTCATCTATGTGTAAGAAAGGACTGCAGATGCTGGGAAATCGAAGGTAGACACTAAGTGCTGGAGTAACAGCGGGTGAGACAGTCTGCAGAAGGGTATCGATCCGAAACGTCACCCAGTCCTTCTCTCAAGAGATACCGCCTCAACCGCTGAATTATTCCAGCATTTTGTGTCTACCATGACTGATCTATCTCTCCCTACTAACCCCATTCACCTGACTTTCCCCCATAACCTCTGACATATAGCTATTAGCGCTAACGGAAACAAGGGACATGGGGTAAAAGCAGGAACAGGGTGTGACTTCTGGAAGATCAGCAATGATTATATTGAATGGTGGTGCCGGCTGGGAGGATAGAATACCCTACGCTTGCAACTATTTTATATGATTCTATGCTTCAATGGCACCTGGACTAATCAAACGTCTATCTATCTCGGCCTCAGAAATATACACTTACGGCCTCTGCAGCTTCCCTTGGCAAAGAATTCCATAGATTCACCTCCCTGTGACTAAAACACAATTATCATCACCTCCTTCCAAACACAACGTCCTTTAATTCTGAATCTATGACTTCCAGTCCCAGACTCTCCCACTAGTGGAAACATCCTCACGGCATCCACTCTATGCAAGCCTTTCACTATTCTGTATATTACAATGAAGTCTCCACTCATTCTTCTAAACTCCATCGAGTACAGGCCAAGTGCCGACAAATGATCATCATAGGTTAACCTACTCATTTCTGTGATCATTCTTGAAACTTACTTTGGACGTTCTCCAGTGCCAGCACATCCTTCCTCAGATATGGTGCCCAAAATTACTCACAATGTTCCAAATACAGCCTTGCGAACTCCTTATAGAGCCCCAGCATTACCTCCCTGCTTTTGTAGAAAGACCCTCATGAAATAAATTGATTTACTTTCTTTACGACCGACACTTCTACACTTCTTTCTTCTAATTTTCTCCGTCTCTCTGCCTTATTTTCTTTATTTCTCATTCTCTACCTTACTCTCTTGTTAATACTTTCGAGCACTAGAATGCAAAAACAGGGCTGTAATGATAAGGCTGTATAAAGAGCTGGTCAGGACACATTTAGAGTATTGTGCACAATTTTTTTGCCCCATATCTGAAGAAAGATGCGCTGGTACCGAAGAGGGTCCAGAAGAGGCTTACGAGGATGATCACATGGATGAGTAGGTTAACATATAATGAACAGAGCCACTACTCACTGGAGTTGATAAAGATGAGGGGGAACCTCATTGAAACTGACCGAGAAGTGAAAGGCTTGGATAGAGTTGATGTGGAGAAAATGTCTTCTACTTGTGGATGAGTCGAGGATCCGTGGTCAGAGACGTAGAATGAAAGAACGTTCCATTAGGAAGGTGACGAAGTGAAATCTCTTTAGTCAGAGTGTGGTCAATCTGTGGAATGATTTGCCTCATAAGGCAGTGGAGGTAAATTCAGTGAATATATGTATGACAGAGATAGAAGGATTTATCATTTCTACATGTATCAGTGGTAATGAGGAGAAAGCATGAGAATGGGGTTAGGGTGGAGAGAGAGATCAACCATGACTGATTTGCGGAACAGACTTGATGGGCCGAATGGCCAGGAATTCTACTCCTATTCCTTAAGATCTTATGATCATATGATCTTTTGATACGCTAGGCCGATGGGACTGTTGATGTGCTGTAATATTTTCTGTTCATACCCATACCAAATATTCAATGTAAATATAATTTCACCTCTTTGCACAGTTTCAGATGCCTCTGGCTCGCAGCAAAATTTAGAGATAAGTCCAAGATTCTCAAAGTGGTGAGCTTAATTTAGTCTTTACTTTTGAGAAACAACTTTCTAACGGGCCCTTCAGCCCACGGAGTCGGCACCGACCAGCGATCACACGTACACCTGTCGTACCCTGCAAACTAAGGGCAATTTACAAAAGGAAATTAATCTACCAACCGGCACGTCTTTGGAATGTAGGAGAATATAGCTCTTAAGGTTATAAAGGGATATGCGGAGAAAGCAGGAACGGGGTACTCATTCTGAATGATTACCCATGATCATTGGCATTGACAGAGGCCCAGGAGCGGTTGGAGTGCCCTCTCTGCAACGTTCCAGCACACTTCAAAATAAGTGGTCTGCAGGAAGCCGCTGATTGGTGGAAGCGGACCACCAGTAGAGGAAGCAGCTGATAGGGAGCAACCCCAGGTTTGTATTTCTGCTTTCTGGTTAAGGGTTCAGTGAGTTAAGGGTTCAGTGAGTTAAGGGTTCAATGAGTTAAAGGTTCAGTGAGTTCATGGTTCAGTGATTTAAGCGTTCAGTGAGTTAAGGGTTCAGTGAGTTAAGGGTTCAGTGAGTTAAGGGTTCAGTGAGTTAAGTGTTCCGTGATTTAAAGGTTCAGTGATTTAAGGGTTCAGTGAGGTAAGGGTTCAGTGAGGTAAGGGTACAATGAGTTAAGGATACAGTGCTTTTTAATAAAGGTACAGTTTAAAGGATTATGATGTTTATTGTGGGAGTGAGTTGATTTAATTTGTGGGTGAGCCATGTCAGTTGAGATGGACACCATGGTTTGCTCATCCTGCAACATGTGGGAGCTCATAGATATGGTCGGTGTCCCAGGTGACTACGTGTGCAGGAAGAGTGTCCATCCGCAGCTCCTGGCAGACTGCATTGAACGATTGGAGCTACGTTTGGATTCATACTGGAGCATCCGCGATGCTGAGAAAGTCGTGAATAGCACGTACAGTGAGTTGGCCACACCGCAGATAAACATTAAGAGGACAGAAAGGGAACAGGTGGCCACTCGCCAGCATAGCAGTAGGCAGGTAGTGCAGGAATCCCCAGCGGTCATCTCCCTCCTATACAGATATACCATTTTGGATACTGTTGGGTGAGATGGCTCATCAGGGGAAGGCAGCAGCAGCCAAGTTCATGGCACCGTAGGTGGCTCTGCGGCATAGGAGGGGAGGAAAACGAGTGGAAGGGCTATAGTAACAGGGGACTCAATTGTAAGGGGAATAGATAGGCTTTTCTGCGGCCGCAAAGGAGACTCCAGGATGGAATGCTGCCTCCCTGGTGCAAAGGTCAGGGATGTCACTGAGCGGCTGCAGAATATTCTGGAGGGGGAGGGTGAACAGCCAGTTGTTGTGGTGCACATTGGCACCACCGATATAGGTAAAAATGGGATGAGGTCCTACAAGGTGAATTTATGGAGCTAGGAGATAAACTTAAAATTATGACCTCAAAGGAAATAATCTCTGGATTACTACCAGTGCCACATGCTAGTCAGAGTAGAAATAGGAGGATATTCCAGATGTATACGTGGCTTGAAAAATGGTGCACAGGGGAATGATTCAAATTTCTAGGGCATTGGAACCAGTTCTGGGGGAGGTGGGACCAGTACAAACAGGACGGTCCGCACCTGGGCTGGAATGGAACCAATGTCCTTGGGGGAGTGTTTCCTAGTGCTGTCGGAGTGGATTTACACTAATGTGGCAAGGGGATGGGAGCATGAGCACAGAGACAGAGGGGTGTAAAATGAGGGTAGAAGCAATAGCTAGCAAGGAGAAAATTTAAAGTGGCAGGCAGACAAATCCAGGGCTAAATCAAAAAGGGCCACTTTTCAACATAATTGAATAAGGTGTAAGAGTGTTGTAAAACAGGCATGAAGGCTTTGTGTCTCAATGCAAGGAGCATTCGTAATAAAGTGGATGAGTTGAATGTGCATATAGTTATTAATGAACATGATATAGTTGGGATCACGGGGACATGGCTCCAGGGTGACCAAGGCTCTGAGTAGAACATCCAGGGATATTCAATATTCAGGAGGGATAGACAGCAAGGAAAAGGAGGTGGGGTAGTGTTGCTGGTTAGAGAGGAGATTAACGCAATAGAAATGAAGGACATTAGCTTGGAGGATGTGTAATCGATATGGGTAGAGCTGCGAAACACTAAGGGATATAAAACGCTAGTGGGAGTTATATACATGCCACCTAACAGTAGTAGTGGAGTTGGAGATGGCATCAATCAGGAAACTAGAAATGCGTGCAACAAAGGTAAAACAGTTATAATGGGTGACTTCAATCTACATATAGATTGGGTGAGGAAGAGGATTTCTTGGAATGTATGCGGGATAGTTTTCTAAACCAACATGTAGAGGAACCAACGAGAGAGCAGGCTATTCTAGACTGGGAATTGAGTAATGAGAAAAGGTTAGTTAGCAGACTTGTTGTGCGTGGCCCCTTGGGCAAGTGTGACCATAATATGGTTGAGTTCTTCATTAGGATGGAGAGTGACATATTTAATTCAGAAACAAGGGTTCTGAACTTAAAGAAAGGTAACTTTGAGGGTATGAGACGGGAGTTGGCCAAGACATTGATTCTTAAAGGGTTGACGGTGGAAATGCAATGCAAGGCATTTAAAGGTTGCATGGATGAACAACAAACAATTTTCATCCCAGTTTGCCAAAAGAATAAATCAGGAAAGGTAGTGCATCCGTGCATAACAAAGGAAATCAGGGATAGTATCAAAACAAAAGATGAAGCATACAAATTAGCCAGAAAAAGCAGCTTACCAGAGGACTGGGAGAAATTCAATGTCCAGCAGAGGAGGACAAAGGGCTTAATTAGGAGAGGGAAAATACATTATGAAAGAAAACTGGCAGGGAACATAAAAACTGACTGCGAATGTTTTTATAGATAAGTGAAGAGAAAAAGATTAGTTAAAACAAATGTAGGTCCATTGCAGACAGAAACAGGTGAATTCATCATGGGGAACAAGGACATGGCAGACCCAATTGAATTTGGTTATGTCTTTACTAAGAAAGACATAAATAATCTGCCGGAAATAGCAGGGGAACGGGGGTCAAATGAGATGGAGGAACTGAGTGAAATCCAGGTTAGTCGGGAAGTGGTGTTGGGTAAATTGAATGGATTAAATGCCGATAAATCACCAGGGCCAGATAGGCTGCATCCCAGAGTACTTAAGGAAGTAGCTCCAGAAATAGTGGATGCATTAGTGATAATTTTTCAAAACTCTTTGGATTCTGGAGTAGTTCCTGAGGATTGGAGGGTAGCAAACGTAACCCCACGTTTTAAGAAGGGAGGCAGAGAGAAAACGGGGAATTACAGAACAGTTAGTCTAACATCGGTAGTGGGGAATCTGCTAGAGTCAGTTATTGAAGATGGGATAGCAGCACATTTGGAAAGAGGTGAAATCATTGGACAAAGTCAGCATGGATTTTCGAAAGGTAAATCATGTCTGACGAATCTGATAGAATTTTTTGAGGATGTAACTAGTAGAGTGGATAGGGGAGAACCAGTGGATGTGTTGTATCTGGACTTTCAGAAGGCTTTCGACAAGGTCCCACATAAGAGATTAGTATACAAACTTAAAGCACACGGTATTGGGGGTTCAGTATTGATGTGGATAAAGAACTGGCTGGCAAACAGGAAGCAAAGAGTAGGAGTAAACGGGTCCTTTGAATGGATTTAAGGCCGATAAATCCCAAGGGCCAGATAGGCTGCATCTCCACCCGCTTGACAGGCGGGGGTACTAACCACTATGCTAACGAGGAACCATTTTACTTCGGAGTCACGTGAGTGACTACGTGAGAAATACCCCGCCAGTGCGCCTGCGCGTCATTACGTCAGACGCCTTGACGCAAACGGACGTGAGGAGCAGAGCTCCTCGAGTGGATTTGTAGTTTTTCAACTACAAGGTAAGTAGAAACTTTTTTCAGGTTTACCAGGTCCGTTTACTGTGGGTCTATGGGGATTTTTTCCACAGACGCCATGGAAAAAACGGACAGGGGGAAGAGGCGAGCGACACAGCCGACAGAAGTCGGGAAAGTCGGGAGTCCGCGGTTAGAGACCAACCGCCTCTAAACCCCGGTACAGTCGCCAGCGGTGAGCATGGCGACTGTGGACCTGGGGCTGGTGAAAACACAGTCAGCGCACTGTCGGGCAAAAGACAAAGTTTAAATCCCAACGGCCCAGGAGGGAGTCCCAGGCAATGAAGAAGCTCCAGGGTTAGATACTGCTTTCGAGCATATTGCCCAAATAGAAAGCCTTTTACATAGGCTGTTGGAGCAAAGTTCACTCAGGGAGGAGTGTACTGAAAGCAAGCTGCTGGAAACAGCTCGAACAGCTCCTGGTAGAGGGCTAGATACTGCTTTCGAGCATGTTGCCCAAATAGAAAGCCTTTTTCATAGGCTGTTGGAGCAAAGTTCACTCAGGAAGGAGTGTACTGTAATCCAAGCTGCAGGAGCAGCTTAACAGCACCTGGCTCAGGGCTGATGGAATGCACCCTCGGGAATGAGGAGCGTGCTACGGGTCATGAGATTTCAGACCCCGACTCTGACGGTGAGGCTGTACAAGGCGATGAACGGCAGCTGCCAAATGTTCCACTCCTGGCAGTAGGATTCGCTGCCCCGTCAGGGTCAGGAGAGCCATTAGGAGAAGAACTGGCCTCCTTAATAAGTGGGCGTGCTTCCGGGAGAACCCAGGAATCTCAGCGTACTCAAATGACTCAAGAGGTAGGTGGACCTGGTTCTCATGGGAACATACTAACTGGATTAAGTCCAAAAGTTGGATGCAGGTTACATTTCTTTTATAATAATTGGAAGAAAATTACTTCAGAATGTGGTAATCCTGAATCATATACAAGGATTTCGAATTGAATTCAATCCAAATTATGATTTGCCTTTTCAGCATGTTCCTAGCCGAACTCTGCACTTTGTACAAAAAGAAGTGATGGAGGTTCAGGTTGCACTAGAAACCCTATATAAAAAAGGGGTTATTGAACAAAATCAGTCTACCAAAGTCACCAATTTGTGTGAAATATATTCCCTCGATCAAAAAAGGATGGAGTATGTAGGATTATTCAGTATGTAGGATTATTCTAGATTTGACAAATCTGAATCCTTTTGTGCAATTTAGACATTTTAAAATGGAAACATTTGTGACTGCCAAACAGCTTATTTCAGAAGCATGTTATATGGCAACTATAGACTTGAAAGATGCATATTATTCAGTGTCTGTTCATTCAGAAGATAGGAAGTATCTTAAATTTAAATGGATGAACCAATTGTGGCAGTTCAAAGCTCTGCCTAATGGGTTAACATCTGCACCCAGAATATTCACAAAATTGTTAAAACCAATTCTGGGTTTCCTGAGAAGCCAGGGGCATGTACTCATGGCATATTTGGATGATGTCTTGATTATAGGAAAGACAAAACAGTCAACAGAACATCTGTTGCAGTTGTGAAATCAACTTTTGAAATTTGGGGTTTCTAATTCATCCAAAGAAATCTAGGTTAACATCATGTACCTCTATTAATTATTTGGGGTTTACAATTGATTCAGTCCAAATGAATATTACTTTGCCCAGGGAAAAAGGGTGGATTTGATTAAAGATTGTAGTAATCTCCTAAACGAGCAAAAACCCTCAATTAGACAGGTGGCTCGTGTACTGGGAAAATTAGTAGCAGCATTCCCAGCAGTTCAATTTGGACCATTACATTATCAACAGCTGCAGAGAATTAAATAACAGGCACTGAGAAAGCATGTTGGTCATTTTGATAGAACCATGCAACTAACAACAAATGCAGTTTCTGATCTGCAGTGGTGGAATCTACATGTCTCAAGCAGTTCCAGCAAAGTGCTGATTGAACAACCTTCCATGATATTACAAACTGATGCCAGTGCACTAGGATGGGGTTGCAACTGACTTAACATCTAGCTGCGGAGGCAGATGGAATCAGGAAGAGTCATTGTTACTGCAGACATGGGGAATTAACTATTGGAGCTTCTAGGATGTTATTATGTTAGTTACAGAGATTCACCATTCCCTGTGTGAAAAAGTTTTTCCTCATCTCGGTCTTAAAGGATTTCCCCCTTATCCTTAAGCTGTGACCCCTTGTCCTGGACTTCCCCAACATCGGGAACAATCTTCCTGCATCTAGCCTGTCCAACCCCATAAGGATTGTGTACGTTTCTATAAGAACCCCTCTCAATCTCCTAAATTCTAGCGAGTATAAGCCAAGTCTATCCAGTCTTTCTTCATATGAAAGTCCTGACATCCCAGGAATCAGTCTGGTGAACCTTCTCTGCACCCCCTCTATGGCTATAATGTCCTTCCTCAGATTTGGAGATCAAAACTGTACGCAATACTCCAGGTGTGGTCTCACCAAGACCCTGTACAACTGCAGTAGAACCTCCCTGCTCCTATACTCAAATCCTTTTGCTATGAAAGCTAACATACCATTCGCTTTCTTCACTGCCTGATGCACCTGCATGCCTACTTTCAATGACTGGTGTACCATGACACCCAGGTCTCGCTGCATCTCCCCATTTCCTAATCGGCCACCATGTAGATAATAGTCTGCTTTCCTGTTTTTGCCACCAAAGTGGATAACCTCACATTTATCCACATTATACTGCATCTGCCAAACATGTGCCCACTCACCCAGCCTATCAAAGTCACCTTGCAGTCTCCTAGCATCCTCCTCACAGCTAACACTGCCCCCCAGCTTAGTGTCATCCGCAAACTTGGAGATGTTGCCTTCAATTCCCTCATCCAGTTCTAGAATATAAATTGTAAATAGCTGGGATCCCAGCACTGAGCCTTGCGGTAGCCCACTAGTCACTGCCTGCCATTTTGAAAATGACCCGTTTACTCCTACTCTTTGCTTCCTGTTTGCCAGCCAGTTCTCTATCCACATCAATACTGAACCCCCAATACCGTGTGCTTTAAGTTTGTATACTAATCTCTTATGTGATACCTTGTCGAAAGCCTTCTGAAAGTCCAGATACAAAACATCCAATGGTTCTCCCCTATCCACTCTACTAGTTACATCCTCGAAAAATTATATAAGATTCGTCAGACATGATTTACCTTTCGTAAATCCATGCTGACTTTGTCCAATGATTTCACCACTTTCTAAATGTGCTGCTATCCCATGTTTAATAAGTGACTCTAGCAGTTTCCCCACAACCGATGTTAGACTAACTGGTCTGTAATCCCCGTTTTGTTCCTCCTTCCCTTCTTAAAAAGTGGGGTTACGTTTGCTACCCTCCAATCCTCAGGAACTACTCCAGAATCTAAAGAGTTTTGAAAAAGTATCATTAATGCATCCGCTATTTCTGGAGCTACTTCCTTAAGTACTCTGGGATGCAGCCTATCTGGCCCTGGTGATTTATCGGCCTTTAATCCATTCAATTTACCCAACACCACTTCGCGACTAACCTGGATTTCACTCAGTTCCTCCATCTACTTTGACACTCGGCCCCCTGCTATTTCCGGCAGATTATTTATGACTTCCTTAGTGAAGACGGAACCAAAGTAGTTATTCAATTGGTCCGCCATATCCTTGTTCCCCATGATCAATTCACCTGTTTCTGACTGCAAGGGACCTACATTTGTTTTAACTAATCTCTTTCTCTTCACATATCTATAAAAATATTGCAGTCAGTTCTTATGTTCCCTGCCAGTTTCCGTTCATAATCTATTTTCCCTTTCCTAATTAAGCCCTTTGTCCTCCTCTGCTGGTCTCTGTATTTTCACAGTCCTCTGGTATGCTGCTTTTTCTGGCTAATTTGTACGCATCATCTTTTGCTTTGATACTATCCCTGATTTCCCTTGTTATCCACGGATGCACTACCTTCCCTAATTTATTCTTTTGCCAAACTTGGATGAACAATTTTTGTAGTTCATCCATGCAGTCATTAAATGCCTTCCATTGCACATCCACCGTCAACCCTTTTAGAACTAATTGCCAGTCAATCTTGGCCAATTCACGTCTCATACCCTCAAAGTTACCTTTCTTTAAGTTCAGAACCGTTGTTTCTGAATTAACAATGTCACTCTCCATCCTAATGAAGAACTCAACCGTATTATGGTCACTCTTACCCAAGGGGGCACGCACAACAAGGCTGCTAACTAACCCTTCCTCATTACTCAATACCCAGTCTAGAATAGCCTGCTCTCTCGTTGGTTCCTCTACATGTTGGTTTAGATAACGATCCCGCATACATTCCAAGAAATCCACTTCCTCAGCACCCATGCCAATTTGATTCACCCAATCTATATGTAGATTGAAGTCACCCATTATAACTGTTTTGCCTTTGGTGCACGCATTTCTAATTTCCTGTTTGATGCCATCCCCAACTTCACTACTACTGCTAGGTGGCCTGTGCACAACACCCACCCGCGTTTTCTGCCCCTTAGTGTTTCGCAGGTCTACCCATACCGATTCCACATCCTCCAAGCTAATGTCCTTCCTTTCCACTGCGTTAATCTCCTCTCTAACCTGCACCGCTACCCCACCTCCTTTTCCTTTCTCTCTATCCCTCCTGAATATTGAATATCCCTGGATGTTCAGCTCCCAGCCTTGGTCACCCTGGAGCCATGTCTCCGTGATCCCAACTATATCATAATCATTAATTGCTATCTGCACGTTCAACTCATCCACCTTATTACGAATGCTCCTTGCATTGAGATACAAAACCTCCAGGCATATTTTTACAACGCTCTTACCCCTTATACAATTTTGTTGAAAAGTGGCCCTTTTTGATTTTTGCCTATGCAGTTCTTTACTGCACTACTTATTCCGTGGACTCTCTCTCTTCACTCTCGCTATATCCCGACATGGATTTCTTCCCATCCTCTTGTATGGACTAAACAAAAACAGGCACTTCAGCCCAGGACATCCGTGCCGATCATATATTATCCATCTCTGTTCTGCACCAAAGAGCAGCTTAGATACAACGACACATATATACATAGACAATATGTGTAGGAGTAGACCATTCGGCCCGTCGAGCCAAGACCGCCATTCACCCACAATCAGTACCACGTTTCTGCCTATTCCCCATATACCTTGGTGCCGCTAATCCTAAGAGCTCTATCTAACTCGCGTTTGCATGCATCCAGTTATTTTGCCTCAACTGCCTGCTGAGGCGGAAAAGTCCACAAATTCAAAACTCTCTTCATACAGCAGAGAATATAATGAATAGGTGTGTAGCCCAGTACGGCCTTGATCAATATCTGAACCACTGATTCAACCAATAAAAGTAATTAAATTATTCAACGAAGACTAATTTTCCATTGAAATATGATTTTTCTCCCCCAAATTAAGGGACATTTGTAAGTAGAGAAAAATGCTGGAGAACCTCAGCGAGTTAGGCAGCATCTATGGAGCGAAAGAACAGGCGAAGTTTCGGGTCGAGACTGTTCTTCAGACTAGGATATGATATTTGGGTTAGGATATATCATAATACCCATGGAAGGAATGGCAGAGGATGGTTTCGATCCATCGACCTCTGGGTTATGGGCCCTGCACGCTTCCGCTGCGCCACTCTGCTTTCGTGCAAATGTTCTTTGCGTTTGTGCTCCTTTTACTGATTTTGCCGTTTCGTTTCTCACCTCATATACTTTCTTTTTTGGGGGTTTGCTTTCTTTATTCATTAGGTAATAAGGTCATACTTGATGACGGTATTGGCCACAACTATTATCTATGATTATATGCTTCAATGACACCTGTAATAACCAAAACATATCTTTCTCGGCCTTAAAAAATATCCACCGACGGCCTCTGCAGCTTCCTTTGGCAAATAATTCCATACATTCATCACCCACTGACTAAAACAAGATGATCCTCATCTCCTTCCTAAAAGAACGTCCTTTAAATCTGCGGCCACGATCTCCAGTCCCAGACTCCCTCACTTATTTTCTTTGTTTCTCATTCTCTACCTTACTCTCTTATTTATTACTTTCGAGCACAAGAATGCAAAAACAGGGCTGTATAAAGAGCTGGTCAGGGCGTATTCATCTGAAGAAAGGTGCGCCGGCACCGGAGAGGGTTCAGAGGTAGTTTACGAGGACGATGAAAGGAAGGAGTGGGTTAACCTATAATGAACTGAGCCACTACTCAATGGGTTTTAGAAAGATGAGTGGGGGGGGACCTCATTAAAACAGACCGAATAGTGAAAGGCCTGGATAGAATTGATGTGAAGAAATTGTTTTCTACTAGTGGGTAAGTCTAAGACCCATGGTTAGAGTCTTAGAATTAAAGAACGTTCCTTTAGGAAGGTGATGAGGAGGAAACTCTTTCATCAGAGGGAGTTCAATCTGTGGAATTCTTTGCCTATAAGGCCGTAGAGGCTACGTCATTGAATATATGTAAGACAGAGATAGATAGATTCTTCATTAACACAGATATCAGAGGTTATGGGGAGAAAGCATGAGAATGGGGTTAGGATTGAGAGGTTTTTATTTTTTATTTTTTACAGCTTCTTGTTTTTTTTATTATATTAAAGAAGAATAAGAAAAAGAAATTAGATAATAAAGTATAGAAAAACGTGAGATATATAGTGTGTGAAGAAGAAGAAAAAAGAATGAAAGAAGAAAGTTAAAGAAAAGAAAATTGGGAAAAGAGAGTAAAAAATAAAGTAAAAAGAAGAAAGGAGATCATTATTTATAATCTTGACCAATCTTGTGTTGCACCATATGATTCCAAAAAGATGACAAATGGAGACCAACTCATTATGAATTGGTCTGATTTACCTATTAGGAGGAATCGCATTTCCTCAAGATGTGCGGTGTCCAACATGCTTGCGATCCAAATTTAGAGCGTTGCTTTTGGTGTATTTTTCCAAAATGTAAGTTTTAATTTTTTTGCTATTATTAAACCATAATTTAAAAAATAAATTTTGAATTTAATATATTCCCATCTTCCGTTACTCCAAATATAATCAATTCAGTATTAGGTTCCATTTTTATCTTAAATAATTTTGTAAATATTTCAAAAATATCACTCCAAAATCTATAAAGTTTCATGCAGGAAACAAAAGAGTGTGTTATAGTTGCGTTTTGGGATAAACACTTATCGCAAATGGGGGATATATTTGGATAGAATTTATTCAATCTTGTTTTTGAATGATATGTATATGTAACATTTTAAATTGCATTAGATTATGTCTTGCATTAATCGAACATTTGTGAATGTATATCAAATAATTTCCCCATGTAACCTTCGTAATTTTTATCATTAATTCCCGTTCCCACTCTTCTCTAAGTACCTACATATAGATGGTGGGTCTATATATAACATACTATTATATAAATATGATATTAATTTTTGTGAGTCAGCTTTAATATTCATTGCTTCTTCCAATAAGTCAGGAGTTATTTTTTGATATCCTTGTATGTATTTCTTCATGAAATCGCAAATCTGAAGATATTTAAAATAATGGTTGTTTTTCAATTTGAATTTTAATTGTAATTGTTGGAATGATAATAGATTTCCCATTTCATACATATCCCCGATCCTTTTAATTCCTAAACTTTCCCATTGATTATATGTTTTATCAATAAGAGATGGTTTAAATTATGGATTATTCGCTATTGGCATTAACAATGATAAATTTCTTAATTTTAAGGATAATTTTATTCGTTTCCATATTCTTATTGTATCATGTATAATTGGGTTCTTCTTTTATATTGTATTGTTCAGTTTTTTCGGGAAGAAGAGGATCGTTCCTATATTACAAGGAAAACAATCCTCTTTCTCCATTTTTATCTATTCTGTGTGTTGGGTAGAACTGTCCAACCAATACATTATATTCTTAATATGCACTGCCCAGTAATAATACAAAAAATTCGGGAGTGAAAGTCCCCGGACATCTTTTGGTTTACATAAGTGTTTTTTTTAAAAAATTCTATGTGATTTATAACCCCAAATAAAATTAGTAATATTAGAGTCTAATTTAAAAAAAAAAGTAATTTGGTATATATACTGGTATAGACTGAAATAGGTATAATAATTGTGGTAGAAAGACCATTTGTATAGCATTTATTCTACCTATTAATGATAAAGGAAGTGTTTTCCAAAATTTAATCAGTATATTAAGTGTATTTAATAAAGGTATAACATTAGCATTGAATAATGCTTTATATTTTCTGGTAATCTGAACACCCAAATATTTAAATTTTTCTGTTGCTATTTTAAAGGGGAACTTCAGTAAGTGCGTAGATTCTTGAGGTTTTAACGTCATGATTTCACTTTTATTCCAATTTATTCTATATCCAGAAAAGGACCCAAATTCCTCTATTAAATGTAATACATTTGGTATGCTCGTTTGTGACTTTGTAATATATAAAAGTATATCGTCTGCATATAATGACATTTTATTATTTGAGTCCCTAGTATTATAGCCCTGAAGATTTGGATGAATTCTTATACTTTCAGCCAAAGGTTCTATCATAAGGGCAAATAGCAGGGGTGATAACGCACATCCCTGCCTATTACCCCTTGATAATTGAAATTTTTGAGATAACATATTATTAGTTAATATTCTTGCCATTGGTTTTTCATATAATAATTGTAACCATGTAATACAATTCTCTCCCATATTAAATTTTTGAAGTACTTTGTATAAGTACTGCCACTTTACCTGATCAAATGCTTTCCCTGCGTCCAAATAAATAATTGATATATCTTCTTCCTCCACTTTATGTGAGTACATTATATTAAACAGGCGTCTCAAATTATTAAATGAATATATTTTTGTTTTAAACCCCGTTTGATCAGGGTTTATCAATTTACTAATATATTTGCTTAATCTTCTAGCTAAAGTCTTTGCTAACATTTTCTGGTCTGTATTTAAAAGTGATATAGCTCTCTATGAGCCCGGATCCTCTAAATATTTATCTTTTTTTGGAATAAGCGTAATAGTTGATTCTGCTAATATTTCAGGTAGTTTATTTTCTTTAAAAGCGTGAGTTTATAAATTAAATAAATAAGGAGTCGTTATCTCATGATTTTTAAAATAAAATTCATTACTAAAACCATCTGGTCCCGGTGTCTTACCATTTTTCAATGATTTTATTGTTTCACCTATTTCTTCGATTGTAATTTGAGCTCCAAATTCCTCTTGTTCCAAAAGGTCAAGTTTTGGAAGATTACAATTATCATTTTTTTTTTAAATCTTACTATTTTTCTATTTTAGTTTTAGATGTATATAAATGTTGATAAAATTGAGCAAATCTTTTGTTAATAGATTAGATAAGACCTTATTAATATCTTTAGGAAGTATTAGTAATTCACCTTTCTCTGATTTAATTTTAGTTATAGTATTTTCCTTTTCTTGTTTTTTCAATTGACGAACTAAAAGGTTATGTGGTTTGTCACCAAACTCAAAATATTCCTGTTTTGTAATTTGGAATAATCTTATTATTCTTGCCGATAATATTCGATTAAGTTTAAATTTCAGTAATATTATCTTACTATGTTTATCTGTTGTGGAGTCTTGAGCATTATCTAACTCTAACTGTATAATTTATTGTTCTAACAACATTTGTCCTATCTTATTCTTTTTATTTTGAAAAATTTGATATGAAATTATATTTCCTCTAATAAATGCCTTAAAATGTTCCCATAATAAAGAAGGTGAAGTACCTGGTATATAATTTGTATCAAAAAAAGTTTCATTTGTTGTTTTAAATATTGATAACCTTGTGTGTCATTTAAAATATGTGTATTAAACCTACAAAAACAATTTTTACCCGGCATTCCCTCGAAATTTACTGAAAATGTCAATGGAAAGTGATCAGAAATACTACTAATGTGGTATGTTGGATTAATTGTATATGGCATTAATTTCATAGCCACTAAAAATAATAAATTCTTGAATACATGTTATGTACCGAAGAGTCAAACGAGCATTCCCTTCCAACTGGATTAGCAGATCTCCATACATCTGTTATATATTTTTTTTTATACATGTATTTAGAAGTTCACTGGTCTTAGATTTTAAATTACTCCTCTTTTGTTTTACTGATTTGTCTAGATATGAATCTAGAACATAATTGAAGTCACCCCCTATTATAACATTCTGGTAATTAAACTCTGATATTATATCTATAATCTTATCAAAAAATTTGAGGTTGTCAAAAAACGGAGCGTAAATATTTATCATAGTTAGTGGGGTTGCAAGAATTTCTCCCGAAACTATAATATACCTTCCTTCTTTATCTGATATAGTATTATTTAATTTAAAAGTTGTACCTTTTCGAATAAGAATAGCTGTACCTCTAGATTTAGAAGTAAATGACGAATAGTATGTTTGACCTATACACTTCGTCTTTAATCTCATTTGTGTTTGTTGTTTCATGTGAGTTTCCTGTAAAAAAATTATGTCGCTGTTCATAGATTTTAGTTGAGCAAAAATTGTACCCCTCTTAATTTGTTCATTGGCACCCCTTATATTCCAACTACAGAATGTAATTCCTCCATTCTTTATTTGTCTATCGTCTTGCTTTATATTACAAAATAGTATTCCTGAATCATATGGTGCAACCAAATACCTCAGAGTTCTGGGCGTTGGGTGGTCATCCCAAATTTGTAGATTTATATTGCAACTCCTACTTGTATAGTGCCTTAGAAAAAGAAAAGAAAGATGTGATATAGAATTCATTACAAAAAAGGTAAGCTAATAAAAGTCTTTATTGTGATTTAGAAAAAAGTGATATTAAGGTATCTAAGAAAAGATACCATAAAGACGAATGGCCACCTAATGTGGCGCAAGATTTATAGACTTCCGTTGATGTTGTTATACATTGAGCTCCAACCCCTTAGTAGAGCCTCATAAAAAGCTACAGACCGTTTCATATCTTATCTTTTCTTATATAAATTTATCAAACCAGCACCAGTGAAAACCGAAAGAAATCAGGAAGAGACATAAGAAATACAAAAACCAAATATAAAACACAACATATGCTCAGTTTTATGTATATATGCCTGTCCAATTTATCTAACCTTAATCTAGTCTAAACTTTACCATATATATCCACCCAGGATTCTTACACATCCAAACAGGTACCAAGGGGTTAAACAAAACCTCACTTCTGGATCTTTTCCAGTTTTATGCTGCGCCCAACTCCTACCTACACAACAAAGAACAAAGTAGGTTAGTAATGTTATGAACGTTTTAGTAACTTAATTAGTTAGCATATATCATTTTTTAGTATATATCATTAATATTAATTCATTTCCCTTTTTAAATATATAAAATCATAATTATATACACTCCCATTATCCCCTTCCCAGTCTCATGATTTATTCATATTTACTACATACATTCACAAATAATTAGTATTGTTAAATTTGTTAAAATCGTTGGTTATTTATAATTTGAGTATAATGATTAGAGATCGTCATAAATCAACTGTTTTTATATTCCAATTAGTATTATCTCGTTACATGTCCATTATACATTCCCTCATTAATTCTGTGTCTTCAACGTCTTTAGTTTATCTTTGAGCTTTTCATTCAAGGTGAAACATGGACAGTACTCTCAAAAACACATTCCAGACAGATAAGCTTGGTAACTATCAGGAAAATTCCGCCATCTTAACCAGTTCAAAACTGTATCATAAAAGTTTAAAAGTTCAAACTTCTTCCTTGTCGAAAGCTTCCCCCGATGTTTTCTTTACGATATCCTCTGCGTAAGCTTTTACGGGGTCTGTAAACGAACGTACAGTGCCATTATGAGTAATCTTCATTTTTGCTGGGTAGACAACCCCATATCTCACATCGCGGAATCCTTTCAGAATGTTTCTTGTCTGTATAAACATGTTCCTTCTCTGGACGACCTCCGGAGGGTAATCACGGAAAAATCGAATATTCTCCCCACGTTATGGCAGATGCTCCCCATGGGTAATCTTTTTCAATATAAATTCCACTGAAGAGATATCGAGGAATTTCACAATTATCTGTCTTGGAGGAGCATTTGCCTCTTTTGAAATATGTCCAACTCGGTGAACGACATCTATTCGTGGTTCTCCCGGCAAATCAAAAACATATTTGAGTAAAGGCTCTGTCTTACGGTGTTGCGGTCATCGGCGGTGAAACGCGGTGAAGCGCGGCGTCGCCGGTAGAGGGGACCGCACGGCAACGGCGAGAGCGCCGAGCCTATGCCACGGGAGCGCCGCACGGATGCTGCGCGGGGGCCGAGTGATTTAAATACGGCTGGTCCCAAGAGCTTGCGGTAAGTTAAAAAAAAAGGGCAGGCCGACTGCGATGACGTCATTTCGTATCTGCGGGGCTGTGGCGGCGGCAGTGCTGATCGCGGCGCTGTGGCGGCGGCCGTGCGGATCGCGGCGCTGTGGCGGCGGCCGTGCCTCACTGGCTGAGGCTGTGGCGGTGAAGGTCCTACTCACGGCGCTTGTGCGACACTGGCGGCGGCTGTGGCGGCAACCGTGCCGCACTCGTGCATCACTGACGGCGGCTGTGCGGTAGGAACATATTTTTGAACAGTGTTGTTTTTTTTAGCACTGTGCGGTGTTGGGAACAACGCCGCACGGCCCCGGAATTGTGCGTTTGACCGAGCCCGCGGTCTCTGGCGGCCCAGGAGCGGTAGATAGTCCCTATTTCGCCGCCAATGACCGCAGACTCGTGCGACAGGCCTTTAAGTCAGTAACGAAAGTACATGTTTGAGATCCATGTCCCTCTCGTCCTTCTCTCACTCCAACAATTCTCAAATTCTGCCTTCTCGATCGTGCTTCCAAGTCCAGACACTTGTCAGTTATTTTTACAAGTTTTTCCTCTTCAGTTTTTTGTGATTTTTTCAAAATCTTTATTTCCGTCGCCATCTCTTTTATCTCATTCTCCATCTCTTGCATTAGCTCATCCAGCTTTCCCATATTCTCCTTTACATCAGTGAATTTCTTATTATAGTCATTTTCGATTCTAGCACCCTCTGACTTTAATTTGTTATCAAACTCCTTATGTTGTTTCTTCAGCTTCTTTAACTCACCGCAAGCATTATCAATTTTTTGAGAAATTCTCTCCATATTAGTCTCCATACTCTGCTTATTACTCTCCATATTAGACTCCATACTCTGCATCTTTTCCAGTGTAGCATTGATTGTAGCAGTCATATCTAAAAGCATTTGCTTTACCTCCTTCTCATTCTTGTCTCCTTTTGCAGCCATTTCAAGCAGCAATCCTTGGCTGCAAGATTCTTCTTCTTCTGAGCCTTCTTCTGTCGTTTGCAGAGTATCCAAGACTTTCTCGAGCTGGAGACTTATGGTGCTCTTCTTGGGTGCTCGTGAGCTTTTTTCTCTGCTCATTTAAAACTCCCGATTTTTTGCATTAAACTCCCGATTTTCGCGTCGCCTTCTGATGACGTCACCCTTATGCGACGCGGAGCAACTCCGGTGAGTTTTTTTTAATCGGTACTGACTTTAAAAACGGCTGTTTAACGGTTTTTGCGGGATAGGAGCTCAATGTAGCGCCTTCAGTGCTCCATGGCGCCACCGGAAGTCAGGATTGAGAGATAGATCAACCCTGATTGATTTGCGGAATAGACTTGACGTGCCGAATGGTCAAATTCTACTCCTATCCCGTATGATCTTATGACCTTATGATGTTATGATATGGTAGGCCCATGGGCCCGTTCATGTGCTTCTTTTGCTGTTCATACCAAATGTTCAATGAAACTATCATTTCAACTCTTTGCACAGTTTCAGATGCCTCTTGCTTTCAGCAAGATTTAGAGATAAGTCCAAGATTCTCAAAGAGATGAGCTTAATTTTGTCTTTACTTGCTAACGGGTCCTTCAGCCCACTGACTCGGCATGGACCAGAGATGACCCGTACACCTGTCGTACCCTACACACTATGGACAATCTACAGAAGCCAATTAACCTACAAACCGGAATGTAGGAGGATATAGGTTAAAAAGGGGTATGGGGAGAAAGCAGGAACTGGGTACTCGTCCTGAATCATATTGATTGGCAGTGATGGCTCGGCGGGCCAAATGGCCTACACATGCACCTATTTTCTATGATTCTATGTAACAACTAATTCTTTGTTGCTGACACCATTTCTTAATCAAAATGTTCAAAATCTGATCTTGTCTTCCGGTTACATTTAGAAAGAGAAATACCGTCTCCCCGTCGGGGTATTGAACCCCCGTCTCCCGCGTGACAGGCGGTGATACTAACCACCATACTAACGACGAAACATTGCACATTCTACCTAGACTTGCATAATACAACATTCGAGACATCACGTTTCCTTCTACATGCGGACATATATCTCACTGGCTGATTTGTGCGGTCTCGGTCTCTTCCGCTATCCAGTCACTTATTCAAGTTTAGTCTTATTGAGTTATTTCATATGAGGCGCTTTTCCTTTTATAAACGCATGTCACCGCAACTGCGTCCTATTATGCTTTTGCTGTCGCAAAACAGCAGCTGGACAATTGTCGACCAATACAGTCACACTGCACTGGAAACAGTTCCGTTCCCTACTATCGTCGATGGAACCGCGTGTTTCAATGATGAGCACGACTGTCTTCCGTCTAAAGAAGGACCTGACCCGATACGACAGCCATCCAATTTCTCCAGAGAAGCTGCCTAACCCGCTGAGCTACTCCTGCAATTTGTTCCTGTCGTTGGTGTAAACCAGCATCTGCACTTCTTTGTTTCTACATTTCATCTGGTTGATACGGGTTCCACGCTGTGCGTAATTCTGATGTCCGGATGTCGAAACTTCCACAAATGATCCCGTGAAAGAACACGAACTGTGCAGAAGTCGAGGAACCAAGCGACCTGCCCCAGCCGCCTTCCTGAAATCATTCACTTCGGTGATTCTCGTAGAGTGTAAAGAGGGATTTAATCACCATTTAATTCATTATTATACCCTGTGAGCTGGTCAGCGGGTCAGGGATGGAATCCCATCCCGCGTCTTTACCAGGATCGGTGCAGGTTCCTGCACATTCCCCCGGCAAATTCTGTCTCGTCTCTACATATCCCGACTATTGGTTCACACCAAGTTCCGTCAGCTATCTATCAGTCTGAAAAAGGGTCTCGATCTGAGGGTCACCAATTTCTTCTCTTCGGATATGCTGCCTGTCCCGCTGAGTTACTACAGCTTTTTGTGTCTATCTTCCGTTTAAACCATCATCTGCTGTTCATTTCTAAACTATTTATTCAGTGTTCCTCACTCTCGCTACATTCCGACATGGACTTCCTCCTGTCCTCTTGTATGGACTACACAGCAACAGGGACTTCAGCCAGGCCGTCCATGCCGACCATATCTTATCCATCTCTGTTCTGCACCAAAGAACAGCTTAGATACATAGATACATAGACAATAGGTGCTAGAGTAGGCCATTCGGCTCTACGAGCCAAGACCGCCATTCATTGTGATCAGGGCTGATCATCCACAATCATTAACGTGTTTCTGCCTTCTCCCCATATGGCTTGGTTCCTCTAATCCTAAGAGCTCTATCTAACTCTCGTTTGAATGCATCCAGTGAATTAGCCTCCACTGCCTTCTGAGGCAGAGCATTCCACAAATTCAAAACTCTCTTCATACAACAGAGAATATAATGAATAGGTTAGTAGCCGAGTACGGCCTTGATCATTATGTCAACCACTGATTCACCAATAAAATTAATCCAATAATGCAATGAAGCAACATTTTCAGTGAGATATGATTTTCTCCCCCAAACTAAGGGAAACTTGTTAGTAGACAAAACCTGCCGGAGAAACTTAGCGGGTGAGACAGCATGTATGATGAGAAGTAACAGGCGAGGTTTCGGGTCGAAGCTGTTCTTCAGACTAGGATAGGATATTTGCGTTAGGATATTTCAAAAATATCCATGGAAGCAACAGCAGAGGATGGTTTGGATCTATCGAACTATGGGTTATGGGCCCAGCACACCTCCGCTGCGCCACTCTGCTTTCATGCAAATGCTCTTTGCTTTGTGCTCCTTTTACTGATTTAGCCTATTTCATTTCTCAACTCATATACTTTCTTTTTCTATGGTTTGCTTTCTTTCTTCATAAGGTAATACGTTCATAAGTGATAATTGAATTGGGCCATTCGGCCCATCAAGTCAACTTCGCCATTCAATTGTGACTGATCTATGTGTAAGAAAGATCTGCATATGCAGGTAACATCGAAGGTAGACACAAAATGCTGGAGTAACTCAGCGGGTGATGCAGTCTGATGAAGGGTCTCGACCTGAAACGTCACCCATTCCTTCTCTCCAGAGCTGCTGCCTCACCCGCAGAGTTACTCCAGCATTTTGTGTCTACCATGGCCGATCTATCTCTTCCTCCTAACCCCAGTCACCTCCCTTCTCCCCATAACCCCTGGCATATAGCTCTTAGCGCTAACGGATTCAAGGGATATGGGGGGAAAACAAGAACAGTGTATGGATTCTGGGAGTAAAGCGATGTTCATATTGAATGGCGGTGCCGGCTCGGAGGGTCGAATGGCCTACTACTGCAGCTATTTTCGATGTTTCTCTCCTTCAATGACACCCGCACTAATCAAAAATCTCTCTCTCTGCCTTAGAAATATCCACTGACGGCCTCTGCTGCATTCTATTGCAAAGAATCTCCTAGATTCGCCACCCTCTGATTAAAACAAAATTATCACTTCCGGTGGCGCTATGGAGGCTTGAGTCCAGTTGCCAACAAGCTCCGTGCTGAAGAATCTGAAAACGGGAGAAAATCGGGTCTTACCTGTAGCGATTGCGATCTGAACGGCTGCCTGCTGCGTGACGTCATCAGTCGCGCGACTTTAACGGTATGTCGATGCAACATACCCCCCCCCCCCCCCCGTGGGCCAAAAAAATCCGTTAAAGGGAAACCAACGATGGGAGAGGTAGGCCTAACTGAGGCCTCGGCCTCATGTACAATGACGGCCCAGGAAGACCCAACGAAGAAATCAAAGCAGAAAAAGTCTGAAATTCAAGATCTTAAAACTTTTCTCGCTGTTGAAATTAAACAGATTCAACTACAGTTGAAAACCTTTGAAGGAAAATTGAATTTTAAAGAGGAACTTAACTCTTTTAAGGTAGATTTTAAAGCAGAAATGCTTTCTACCGTTCAAGAAATACTGGAAGTCTGGAAGAGGTCGAGGGACGATGACGTCAAGGAACAGAGGGAAGTGCTGGAAGCCAGGCTCGTTTCGGTGGAATCGAACGCTAATATGGAGGTGTTCCCCATTCATCAAGCACTTGATCAACATAGAACAGCGATAACCGAACTTGAGAAATGTGCGGCGACAAGTGTGGAAACTGTAAATCGACTCCTTATTGAAAACCAACGCCTCTCCGATATGGTGACCAAATTACGTGATAAGTGTACTGATCTGGAGGGGCGTCAAAGACGCAAGAATTTAAGAATTGTAGGGGTGAAAGAAGGAAGTGAGAGGGATATGGGCCCTCGGGATTTTGTGGCAGACCTACTACAAAATGCCTTAAAATTGGATCAAAAACCTTCACTCGGTCGAGCACATAGAGCGCAGGGGCGTCGTACACAAGATGATGCCCATCCAAGACAAATTATAGTAAAGGTGCAACTTGATCATGCATTTGACGAGATAATGAAGAAAATTGTCCGTAGCGGACAGCTCTATTTTGAAGGTGCGAGGTTCAGTATTTACCAAGATTATCCGGCAGAGGTCTTCAAGAAAAGAGCGCTGTTCACTGAGACAAAAAGAATACTGAAGAAGGTACCTGAATTGAGGTACGGCTTGCTTTACCCCTCAAGACTAAGAGTCACCTACAAGCAGAAGGAGCAATTTTTTACAGACCACGAAAAAGCACTGGAATTTGCCAAAGAAATCGAAAACGTGACCACAGACTGAACAATTTACATTACTCCTCAGGAGTCAAGGATTAACGGGTCTTCGCCAGATCTAAAAGGACCTTGAAAGTTCTTTTAAGAGCTTTAAGGGCATTCGAAAACTGAAATGGACTGTGGACATTGGAGAAAACCGTGGTTTTTTATTTTGTATCTTTTTTTATTTTTAGTATAAATTCTAAGAACAATAATATCATAGTTATGACCAATTGTTATTAATCACTATTACTATTTAGTATATTCATATCTAACTATATATGTAACTACCAATACTTATTAAATATCTATATTACTACTAAAATTATTAACATTTATATTATTCATAAAAATCTATTACTGGGTACGATTGATAACAATGATTAATAACTAACAGTCTCTGGTTAACGTAGAAATGAGTGACATACTTATATTCTATAGGAATATATGTAAGAGGTAATTCAGCCTACGTCATAATAAGGTTTGACGTTTTTTCTCTTTATTTTTCAATTAAAAATTAAATTTATATATTTAGCGAAGATATTGATACGGTATGTAGAGAATAATAACGTTGTGAATTTATGCTGTTTTTGGACTTTTCTGCAGGGATATGTGCGTATATATGTATGTATATATATATATGTATGTGTGTATGTATGTGTATATATATATGTTTGCTACTCCCAAAGAAGTTAATTGATTGTCAGAAGTATTCATTTTTTTGTTTTTGAGCTGGGATTTTCTTTTTACAAAAGCTACGGAAGTCTTTAGAATTCTAGCCACGTTAGTGTGGCTGTCACTAACTACACTAATTGTAGATGTAGTTTTTTTTCTTTCACCCTATACTAACCAATTATATCACTTTTTTCACTTTAAATATTTTTATAACTTAATGTTTGAATGGAACAACAAGATTAATTCAAGGAGATGTGTTCGGAAGAGCGATGTATATTATTTAAAATTCATCTATCTGAGGTTCGGGAGCAGGGTCAGGTGTTATGTGTTGCACCTTCTGCTCGGTTATAGACCACCTTAGAAACAAAAAGCAAGATGTTAATATGACAAGAGAGGGGGAGGGAATAACATTTTGTAGTTGGAATGTTAAGGGGTTCAATGAACCAATTAAGAGAGGTAAAGTTTTGGCACATCTAAATTCAATCAAAACAGATATAATATTCCTTCAAGAAACACACCTTAAAAAGGAATATCAACATAGACTTAAAGCTAAGTGGATCGCTGAATCATATCATTCCTCTTTTTCCCATAAGTCCAGAGGAGTTGCAATATAAATTCGTAAAGGAATACCTTTTACGCATTCATCAACAATAGCGGATATTGATGGTAGATATATTATATTAGTTGGAGAGTTAAATGGAGAAAAAGTGATTCTTCTTAAGGTATATGGGCCTAATTTTGATAATCCTATGTTTTGTAATAAAACATTTAATATAATTCCTGAAGTTACACAATATAAATTAATAATTGGAGGAGACTTCAATTGCACATTATATTCATACTTAGCTAGATCATCAAGGCAAAAAAAAGTAAAATCTCAATCAAGTGTATTTTAAAATTCATTTATTAATACCACTAATATTAAAGATGTCTGGAGAATTGAAAATCCAACTGGACGGGAATATTCAATTTACTCACCAGTACATAAAACATACTCAAGAATAGATTATTTTTTAGTTGGCTCCACGTTTATCCCATTTACTTACAACTCAAAATACCATAATATTATAATCTCAGATCACGCACCTGTAACATTCATGATTAAATTAAATGGAATGTCCGAGAAACAAACATATTGGAGATTTAACCCATAACTTTTGAACGAAAGATCATGCCAGGAATATCTTATTAAACAGATTCAAATATTTTTTTGAGGTAAATGACAACCCTGACACACCTACTTCTCTTATGTGGGAAACGTTTAAAGCGTCTGTTCGAGGTGCATTAATTTCTGCCCAAGTATTTTATAATAAAGAGAACAGGATTAAACAACAAACATTGGAAAGGGAAATCAAGCAACTAGGTATAGAAAATGCGAGATTGCCATCTATATTAAAACATAATAAAATTGCTGTATTGAAATATAAATATAAATTAAACAAAATGTATCCAGAACAAGTAATAAAACTTTATCAAAAAACCAAACAATTAAATTTCGCGTTTGGACACAAACCACAAAAACTATTACGAAAAATGGAAGGGGAAAAAATAATTCATAAAATTAGAACAGATACAGGAGAATTATTAAAAATGCCCAAGGATGTAAACGAGAGATTTCTCCAATACTATCATAATCTTTATTCAACTAACATTGTAGTACAACCAGAAGGAATAGCAGATGTTTTACTAAAATGTCATTTAAAAGGTTTAGACTCAAACGATAGAGAATTATTAGAAGGGGAGATTACGATAAAGGATATTGAAGAGTCTATTGATTCTTTAAAAAACGGTAAAGCAGTAGGACCAGATGGTTTAGGCTCTGAATTCTATAAAAAAAATTATGACTTGCTCTCCCCACGTTTACAAAGGCTGTATGAGCATATCTACGCTCAACAGAATCTTCCAGATACTTTAAATGGATCTGCAATAACACTTATTCCCAAAGTTGTTAAAGATCCGGAAGATCCGGGATCATATAGAGTAATTGCACTTTTAAATACAGATCAGGAAATATTAACTAAAATACTAGCGCATAGATTAAGTACAGTGATGAATAAATTAATACACCCTAACCAAACAGGCTTTATTCAGAAACGGTACTCATATTATAATCTAAGAAGATTATTTAATATTATATATTCTAAGAGAATGATTAATGAAGATCTAGCAATAATCTCACTTGACGCTGAAAAAGCTTTTGATCAGGTTGAATGGTCCTATTTATTTTCGGTGATGGAAAAAATGCAGCTAGGGGAGAAATTCTGCACATGGATAAAACTGTTATATACAAATCCTACGGCTAGAATATTAACAAACCAAAGGTTGTCATCTAAATTCAGCCTATCTAGAGGTTGTAGACAAGGATGCCCGTTGTCTCCATTATTATTTGCGCTTGCTATTGAGCCACTCGCAGAAAGAGTTAGGGGTCATCCGGAAATACATGGGTATAACACAAAGGATACAGTGAATACAATTTCTCTATACGCAGATGATGTACTAATTTACATTACAAAACCAGAAATTAGTATTCCAAACTTATTAAAGCTAATAACCCAATTTGGTTCACTCTCAGGATACAGAATAAATTGGAATAACAGTGAAATTATGCCAATAAGGGAACACAACAAACATATAATACAACAATTTCCATTTAAAACAGTAAACGAAAAATTCAAATACCTAGGCCTTTACGTAACTAAGATATATACATCATTATTTAAAGCAAATTTTCCCCATTACTGAACAAACTACATAAGAGGCTTCGCGATCGTTTCGCCGAACACCTCCGGTCGGTCCGCAATAACCAACTTGACCTCCCGGTGGCTCAGCACTTCAACTCCCACTCCCATTCCGTATCTGACCTCTCTGTCCTGGGTCTCCTCCATGGCCACAGCGAGCAACACCGTAAATTGGAGGAAATGCACCTCATATTCCGCTTGGGCAGTCTACATCCTGGGGGCTTGAACATTGAATTCTCCCAATTCTGCTAGCCCTTTCTGTCCCCTCCCCTTCATCAGCCCTCTGGTTGTCTCCTCCCCTCCCCCAGCCCTCAGGCTCCTCCTCCGCCTTTTTCCTTTTTTTCTTTCTTCTCCCCACCCCCTATCAGTCTGAAGAAGGGTTTCGGCCCGAAACGTTGCCTATTTCCTTCGCTCCATAGATGCTGCTGCACCCGCTGAGTTTATCCAGCTTTTTTGTGTACCTAAGAATATTCAATATTGGAAAACACTTCCTTTCTCAATGGTTGGCAAAATTAATGCCATAAAATGATTTTTTTTCCCGCAAATATTATACCTTTTTCAGACAATTCCGATATATTTGTCAAAAAACTTGTTTTTTAATTGGATTCCATTGTTAATGATTTTATCTGGGATGATAAGAATCATAAGATAAACAAAATACATTTGTGTAAATCAAAAATAAATGGAGGCTTGGTTTTACCAAACTTTCTGTTTTATTTTTGGGCAGTTAATATTAAAAATATGAATTTCTGGTTGGAAGAAATAGATCAACAACCAGATTGGTTAAAAATGGAAAAGGAAGATTGTTTACCATTTGATATCGGCTCGATATTATTTGCTACGTCTAAATTAAATAAAAACATGTATATGGAAAACCCAATAATATTTAGTGCTATACGAATTTGGAAACAATTAAAAAAGACATTAAAATTAGATAATTTATCACGTTTTCTTCCAATTGTGAATAACCCTTTGTTTAAGCCCTCATGGTTGTACAGGGGTTTAACACAATGGAAGAATTATGGAATTAAAAATATGGGACAACTTTACAAGGAAGGCACTTTTCTCACATTTCAGGAGTTGCAACAGACCTATGGACTTCCAGGCAATTATTTTTTCAGATATCTTCAACTCAGAGATTATGTAAAATCGAATAGTCAAAATTTTCGAATTAGAAATTCAGAAATTCTTGATGAATGTTGGAATAAACATCCTAATACAGAAAAATTAATATATTATATATATAATATTTTATTAGACAATGACATTCCATCGACGGACTTACACAGCCAAACACGGGAAAAAGAATTAAATCAAATAATAACGAAAGATACTTGGGAATAAAGTTTACAACACATACATCAATGTTCATTAAATGCCAGACATTCTTTAATACAATTTAAAGTAATACATAGGTTACATTATTCAAAAACTAAATTACATAAAATCTTTCAACATATCTCACCTATATGTGATAAATGTCAACATTTAGAAGCTAACTTATCTCATATGTTTGCAAACTGTATAAAAATTACAAAATTCTGGGTAAATATTTTCAGTATAATATCTAAAGTGACCAGCACACAATTGGACCCGGATCCAAAATTAATAATACTCGGAACATTAGAATTAAATCAAACATTTACAACAACACAAAGAAACTTTATTGATTATAGTATAATAACGGGAAAAAAATTAATTCTAAAATTTTGGAAAGGCCCTATAACCCCCACAATCAAAATGTGGATTATAGAAATGACGGAGACCTTAAACGTGGAAAGAATCAGATTTTCCCTGTTGGACAAATAGGAATTATTCGTTGGAACATGGTCTCCCTTTATTGATTATTTAAAGGGTCAGAATGGTTCAGCACAAGAACCTGACTAACACTCGGGCTAAAGAATGGATGAAATGTTATACTCTGAAATGTACGAATATATCTCGAACGAAGTTTATTATCTTAATACATTTTTCCATTCTTCTTTAACTATCTTTTTCTTTTCTGTTTTCTTTTTTGAATTTTTTTTAATCTCCTTCTCTCTCTTTTCTTCTCTCTCTTTTCTTTCTTTACTTCATCTATCTTTTTAGTTCTATCTAGTTTTAAAAAAAATGCAAAAGGTATTGGAGACAATGTAATAATAATTGACAATATTATCAATTTAAAAATGCAAGACTGGTAATGATGTTAATATGTTATGTACTTATCTCCAATAAAAAATATTTTCAAAAAATAAAAAATAAAAATAAAAAAAATGTATCGTCATCTCCTTCCGAATAGAACGTCCTTTAATTCTGAAGCTATGACCTCCAGTCCAAGACTCTTTCATTCGTGGAAACGTCCTCCCCACATCCACTGCATGCAAGCCTTTCACTACTGTATGTTTCAATTAGGTCTCCCCTAATTCTTCTAAACTCCATCGAGTACAGGCCAAGTGCCGACAAATGCTCATCATATGTTAACCTACTAATTCTTGGGATCATTCTTCTAAACCTCATCTGGACGCTCTCCAGTGCCAGCACAAACTTCCACAGATATGATGGCTAAAATTGCTCACAATATTCCAAATGCAGCCGTACGAACGCCATATAGTGCCTCAGCATTACCTCCCTGCTTTTGTAGACACGCCCTCATGAAATAAATTGAGTTTACTTTCTTTACGACCGATATTTCTCCACTTTACTCCTTCAATTGTCTCCTTCTCTCTATCTCATTTTCTTGATTTTTCATTCTCAACCTTACTCCTTTATTTCTTACTTTCGAGCACTTGAATGCAAAAACAGGGCTGTAATGCTAAGGCTGTATAAAGAGCTTGTCAGACCGAATTTACAGTATTGTGAACACTTTTCTGCCCCGTATCTGAAGAAAGTTGCGCGGGCACGGGAGAGGGTCCAGAGGATGTTTACGAGACTGATCACAGGAATGAGTGGGTTAAACAATGAACTGAGCCGCTACTCACAGGAGTTTAGAAAGATGAGAGCGGACCTCATTGGAGCTGACCGGGTAGTGAAAGGCCTGGATAGAGTGGATGTGGAGAGGATGTTTTCTACTATTGGGTGAGCCGCCCTCGACTTCCGGTTACACATTTAGAAAGTGAGATACCTGTCGTACCGTACACACTAAGGGCGATTTACAGAAGCCAATTAATCTACAAACCGGCACGTCTTTGGGATGTAGGGGGTATAGCTCTAAAGGCTATCAAGGGATATTGGGAGAAAGCAGGAACGAAGTACTCATCCCGAATGATCAGCCAAAATCATATATATTGGCAGTGCTTGCTCGACGGGCCAAATGTCCTACTTCTGCACCTATTTCGATGTTTCTATGTAACACCTGATTCTTTGTTGCTGTCACAATTTCTTAATCAAAATGTTCAAAATCCGATCTGGAATTTCGGTTACATTAGAAAGAGGAATACCGTCTCCCCGTGGGGGAATTGAACCCCGGTCACCCGCGTGACAGGCGGTGATACTAACCACTATACTAACGAGGAATCATTGTTCATTCTACCCAGATTTGCATAATTCAATCTTCGAGCCGTTACGTTTCTTTCTACCTTCGGACATTTATCTCACTGAATGATTTCCGCTAACCAATCACTTATTCAAGTACAGAGTCCTGTTGAATTATTTCTTATGAGGCGCTTTTCATTTTATAAACGCATGTTACCAAAATTGGAGTCCTATTGTGTTTTAGTTGTCGCAAACAGCAGCTGGGCTGTGGTCGTGTAACCCTGCACTGAAGACGATTCCGTTCCCCACTCGCCGATGGAACCGCGTGGTCCAATGGTGAGCACGACTGTCTTCCGTCTAAATAAAGTCCTGACCCGAAGCGCCATCCATCCTATTTCTCCTGAGATGCTGCCTTACCCGCTGAACTACTCCTGCAGTTTGTGCCTGTCTTTGGTGTAAACTAGCATCTGCACTTCTTTGTTTCTAAATTTCGTCTGGTTGATACTGTTTCCATTTCTGCCCATCGCGCTGTGCGTAATTCTGATGTCCGATCGTCGAAACTTCAAAGTCGTCAAGTCAAGTCATGTCAAGAGAGTTTATTGTCATGTGTCCCAGATAGTACAAATAAATTATTGCTTGCTGCAGCACAACAGAGTATTGTAAGCTTAAACACAGAGCAGTTCTATGGTCTATATAGCATTGACCATATATATATATATATACATAAATAAACAGATAAAGTGCAATAGGCTGTAATAGTTCAGAGTTTGTTTGATGGCGAGTTTAATAGCCTGATGGCCGTTCCTGAAAATGGATGGACAAGATTTTAGGCTCCTGTACCTTCTACCTGAATGCAGCAGAGAGGTGAGTGTGTGGCCAGTATTTTGTGGGTCCTTGATGATTTTGGCAACCTTTTTGATGCAGCGACTGCGATAAACCCGTTCGATGGTGGGGAGGTAAGAGCCGATGATGGACTGGGCAGTCGTCAAACTCTCTGCATTCTTTTCCGCTATTGTACATTCCGCAGAGGTCCAAGAGCCGTTGGAGAGATCGCAGAGGGAGGAGCTACACACGAGCGGTAGGACTTAAAAAGGAGCGCGGGGCTTGTTCCTTCCAGAGGTCCAAGAGCCGTTGGAGAGATCGCAGAGGGAGGAGCTACACACGAGCGGTAGGACTTAAAAAGGAGCGCGGGGCTTGTTCCTTACAGAGGTCCAAGAGCCGTTGGAGAGATCGCAGAGGGAGGAGCTACACATGAACGGTAGGACTTAAAAAGGAGCGCGGGGCTTGTTCATTACAGAGGTCCAAGAGCCGTTGGAGAGATCGCAGAGGGAGGAGCTACACACGAGCGGTAGGACTTAAAAAGGATCGCGGGGCTTGTTCCTTACAGAGGTCCAAGAGCCGTTGGAGAGATCGCAGAGGGAGGAGCTACACACGAGCGGTAGGACTTAAAAAGGAGCGCGGGGCTTGTTCCTTACAGAGGTCCAAGAGCCGTTGGAGAGATCGCAGAGGGAGGAGCTACACACGAGCGGTAGGACTTAAAAAGGAGCGCGGGGCTTGTTCCTTACAGAGGCCCAAGAGCCGTTGGAGAGATCGCAGAGGGAGGAGCTACACACGAGCGGTAGGACTTAAAAAGGAGTACCCAAATCTGTAACGTTCCAAGTTCCACTTCAAAAACAAGTGGGTTTGAGGAAGCCGCTGATTGGTGGACGCAGACAAGAGGGAGCAGCTGATTGGGAGTCAGATCCCTGCTGATTGTA
The DNA here is from genome assembly GCA_038087875.1 of Malacoraja senta. Classification (NCBI taxonomy): domain Eukaryota; kingdom Metazoa; phylum Chordata; class Chondrichthyes; order Rajiformes; family Rajidae; genus Malacoraja; species Malacoraja senta. The sequence goes on along the minus strand of CM075981.1, from coordinate 7,195,089 downwards.
CTGTATTGTAGCAGTTTGTTTTTGTATTGTATCAGTTTGTTTTGTATTGTAGCAGTTTGTTTTGTATTGTAGCAGTTTGTTTTATATTCTATCCAGGGTAAGGGGAGTATGAAGGCCAGGGCAGTTTACTGTTCTGGATGTCAGATGTGGGAAGTCCTGGAGTCTGATAGCCCTCCAGACGTCCACATCTGCGTCAGGTGTATCGAGATGGGGCTCCTAATGGACCGTATTAGGAACCTGGAGCAGCAGCTCGATGACCTCCGTCTGGTCAGGGAGAGCGAGGAAGTCATCGAGAGGAGTTACAGGGATGTGGTCACTCCAACACCACAGGAGGCAGGCAAGTGGATCACGGTTGGGAGAGGCAAGGGGCACAGGCAAGGACTACAGAGTACCCCGGTGGCTGTACACCTTGACAATAAGTACTCCTGTTTGAGCACTGTTGAGGTTTGAGCACCTGGGGGTAGCGACAGCAGCCGGGCCTCCGGTATAGAGACCGGTCCTGTTGCTCAGAAGGGTAAGGAAAAGAAGAGGAGGGCAATATTAATAGGGTACTCTATAGTTAGGGGGTCAGACAGGCGATTCTGTGGACGCAGTCGGGAGACCCGGATGGTAGTTTGCCTCCCTGGTGCCAGGGTCTGTGATGTGTCTCAACGTGTCCAAGACATCCTGAAAGGGCAGGGAGAGGAGCCCGAAATCGTGATACATATAGGTACCAATGACATAGGTAAAAAAAGAGAAGAGGTCCAGAAAGGAGAATTTAGGGAGTTAGGAGGGGAGTTAAAGAGAAGGACAGCGAAGGTAACAATCTCGGGATTACTGCCTGTGCCACGCGACAGTGAGAGTAGGAATGGAGCGAGGTGGAGGATAAATGCGTGGCTGAAGGACTGGTGCAGAAGGCAGGGATTCAAATTTCTGGATCATTGGGACCTCTTTTGTGGAAGGTTCGACCTGTACATAAAGGATGGGGTGCACTTGAACCTGAGGGGGACCGATATCCTGGCGGGGAGATCTGCAAAGGCTACTGGGGAGACTTTAAACTAGAATGGTTGGGGGGAGGGACTCAAATAGAGAATGCTATTAGACAGTGTGTGAGGCAGGAGGCAGAGAAGGAAAGCACTCAGACCCAACATGTAGGGGGGAAAGCAGAAAACAATAATAAACGGAGAATAAGAGGTGGTGGGGTTCTTAAATGGGTGAGCAGATAAACAGAGGGGTGCAAAATGCGGGCGGAAGCAATAGGTAGCAAGGTGAAAAGTAAAAGTGGCAGGCAGACAAATCCAGGGCAAAAATCAAAAAGAGCCACTTTCCAACATAATTGTATAAGGGGTAAGAGCGTTGTAAAAACAAGCCTGAAGGCTGTGTGTCTCAATACAAGGAGCATTCGTAATAAGGTCGATGAGTTGAACGTGCAGATAGCAATTAATGATTATGATATAGTTGGGATCACGGAGACATGGCTCCAGGGTGACCAAGGCTGGGAGCTGAACATCCAGGGATATTCAATATTCAGGAGGGATAGAGAGAAAGGAAAAGGAGGTGGGGTAGCGTTGCTGGTTAGAGAGGAGATTAACGCAGTGGAAAGGAAGGACATTAGCTTGGAGGATGTGGAATCGGTATGGGTAGAGCTACGAAACACTAAGGGGCAGAAAACGCTGGTGGGTGTTGTGTACAGGCCACCTAGCAGTAGTAGTGAAGTTGGGGATGGCATCAAACAGGAAATTAGAAATGCGTGCAACAAAGGCAAAACAGTTATAATGGGTGACTTCAATCTACATATAGATTGGGTGAATCAAATTGGCAGGGGTGCTGAGGAAGAGGATTTCTTGGAATGTATGAGGGATAGTTATCTAAACCAACATGTAGAGGAACGAACGAGAGAGCAGGCTATTCTAGACTGGGTATTGAGTAATGAGGAAGGGTTAGTTAGCAGATTGTTGTGCGTGCCCCCTTGGGCAAGAGTGACCATAATATGGTTGAGTTCTTCATTAGGATGGAGAGTGACATTGTTAATTCAGAAACAACGGTTCTGAACTTAAAGAAAGGTAACTTTGAGGGTATGAGATGTGAATTGGCCAAGATTGACTGGCAATTAGTTCTAAACGGGTTGACGGTGGATATGCAATGGAAGGCATTTAAAGACTGCATGGATGAACTACAAAAACATTTCATCCCAGTTTGGCAAAAGAATAAATCAGGGAAGGTAGTGCATCCGTGGATAACAAGGGAAATGAGGGATAGTATCAAAGAAAAAGATGTTGCGTACAAATTAGCCAGAAAAAGCAGCATACCAGAGGACTGGGAGAAATTCAGAGACCAGCAGAGGAGGACAAAGGGCTTAATTAGGAAAGGGAAAACAGATTATGAAAGGAAACTGGCAGGGAACATAAAAACTGACTGCAAAAGTTTTTATAGATATGTGAAGAGAAAGTGATTAGTTAAAATAAAAATGTAGGTCCCTTGCAGTCAGAAACAGGTGAATTGATCATGGGGAACAAGGATATGGCGGACCAATTGAATAACTACTTTGGTTCCGTCTTCACTAAGGAAGACATAAATAATCTGCCGGAAATAGCAGGGGGCCGCGGGTCAAAGGAGATGGAGGAACTGAGTGAAATCCAGGTTAGTCGGGAAGTGGTGTTGGGTAAATTGAATGGATTAAAGGCCGATAAATCACCAGGGCCAGATAGGCTGCATCCCAGAGTACTTAAGGAAGTAGCTCCAGAAATAGTGGATGCATTAGTGATAATTTTTCAAAATTCTTTAGATTCTGGAGTAGTTCCTGAGGATTGGAGGGTAGCAAACGTAAACCCACTTTTTAAGAAGGGAGGGAGAGAGAAAACGGGGAATTACAGACCAGTTAGTCCAACATCGGTAGTGGGGAAACTGCTAGAGTCACTTATTAAACATGGGATAGCAGCACATTTGGAAAGTGGTGAAATCATTGGACAAAGTCAGCATGGATTTACGAAAGGTAAATCGTGTCTGACGAATCTTATAGAATTTTTCGAGGATGTAACTAGTAGAGTGGATAGGGGAGAACCAGTGGATGTGTTGTATCTGGACTTTCAGAAGGCTTTCGACAAGGTACCACATAAGAGATTAGGATACAAACTTAAATCACACGGTATTGGGGGTTCAGTATTGATGTGGATAGAGAACTGGCTGGCAAACAGGAAGCAAAGAGTAGGAGTAAACGGGTCCTTTTCACAATGGCAGGCAGTGACTAGTGGGGTACCGCAAGGCTCAGTGCTGGGATCCCAGCTATTTACAATTTATATTAATGATCTGGACGAGGGAATTGAAAGCAACATCTCCAAGTTTGCGGATGACACTAAGCTGGGGGGCAGTGTTAGCTGTGAGGAGGATGCTAGGAGACTGCAAGGTGACTTGGATAGGCTGGGTGAGTGGGCAAATGTTTGGCAGATGCAGTATAATGTGGATAAATGTGAGGTTATCCACTTTGGTGGCAAAAACGGGAAGGCAGACTATTATCTAAATGGTGGCCGATTAGGAAATGGGGAGGTGCAGCGAGACCTGGGTGTCAAGGTACACCAGTCATTGAAAGTAGGCATGCAGGTGCTGCAGGCAGTGAAGAAAGCGAATGGTATGTTGGCCTTCATAGCAAGAGGATTTGAGTATAGAAGCAGGGAGGTTCTACTGCAGTTGTACAGGGTCTTGGTGAGACCACACCTGGAGTATTGCGTTCAGTTTTGGTCTCCAAATCTGAGGAAGGACATTATAGCCATAGAGGGAGTGCAGAGAAGGTTCACCAGACTGATTCCTGGGATGTCAGGACTTTCATATGAAGAAAGACTGGATAGACTTGGCTTATACTCGCTAGAATTTAGGAGATTGAGAGGGGATCTTATAGAAACGTACAAAATTCTTATGGGGTTGGACAGGCTAGATGCAGGAAGATTGTGCCCGATGTTGGGGAAATCCAGGACAAGGGGTCACAGCTTAAGGATAAGGGGGAAATCCTTTAAGACCGAGATGAGGACAAACGTTTTCACAATGAGAGTGGTGAATCTCTGGAACTCTCTGCCACAGAGGGTAGTTGAGGCCAGTTCATTGGCTATATTTAAGAGGGAGTTAGATGTGGCCCTTGTGGCTAAAGGGATCAGGGGGTATGGAGAGAAGGCAGGTACGGGATACTGAGTTGGATGATCAGCCATGATCATATTGAATGGCGGTGCAGGCTCTATGTATCTATGTATCTATGTACGCTCAAATTGCCGAACCAAGCCACGATGCAACCAGTCAGCATTATCTCCACTGTGCACATGTAGAAGTTCGAGAGAGTCCTCTTTGACATACCGACTCGCCCTAATCTTCTCAGTAAATATAGGCGCTGATCTGCTTTCTTTAATATGCATCAGTCTGCTGAAACCTGGCAAGATCTTCGGAAATATGCACGGCCTGGAATTTGAACTTCTTGTTCCTTTCCACCGCCGTCCCGTTGATATAAACGGGTATGTGGGTCCCTATCCTACCCATTCCAAAGTCCACAATCAGTTCCTCGCTTTTGCTTGTGTTGAGAGCCACTTTATTGTGCTGGCACCATTTGGTCAATCGGTCGATCTCACTTCGATAATCTGAATCGTCACCATCAATGATTCGTCCCACAACAGTGGTGTCGTCGGCGAACTTGATGATGGAGTTCGCACTTTGTCCGGCTACACATTCATGAGTATAAAGTGAGTTCAGCAGGGGGCTGAGCACGCAGCCTTGAGGTGCTCCCGTGCTGATTGTTATCGAGGATGACACGTTTCCACCAATATGGACAGACTGTTCGCTGTGGCTGAGGAAGTCTCGGATCCAATTGCAGACGGATGCACAGAGACCCAGATCTGAGAGCGTAGTAACCAGCTTGGACGCCATGATGATGATAAATGCCGAGCTGTAGTCAATGAATAACAACCTGACATATGAGTTTTTGTTGTCCAAGTGGTCCAGAGCGGAATGGAGAGCCAGTGAGATTGCATCCACCGTTGATCTGTTTTGGCAGTAATCGAACTGCAATGGGTGGAGGTTCTCGTCGAGTTAGGAGTTGATATGCGCTATAATCAACCTCTCAAAGCAATTCATCACCACATACGTTAGTGCCACTGGTCGATGCTCATTGAGGCACATCACGTTGATTTTCTTGGGCCCCAGTATTATTGATGTCCTGTTAAAGCATGTGGGAACCTCAGACCTCAGAAGTGAGAGGTTGAAAATATCCGTAAAAGCTCCAGCCAGTTGGTCCGCACAGGTTTGAGAACAATCCCGGGTGTATCATCAGGTCCAGGCGCTTTCCGAGGGTTCACCCCCTGAAGGATCTTCTAACATCGGCCTCTGTGACTGTGACTGTGACTGAAATACCATCACTGCGAATAGGGGCTCTGCAAGGCAAATCAGTGTTCTCCCAAGCAAAGCGTGCTTAAAACGCATTGAGTCGTCAGGGAATGATGCTTCGCTGACAATTGAGCTGCCTCCTGATTTCGCCTTGTAGGATGTGATGGCATCAAAGTCCTGCCGCAGTTGCCGAACATTCGTTTCATCCTCCAGCTTGGAGAAGTAGTCCATTTTGTCCTTTTTGTTGGCCCTAACAATGTCGTATCTGGACTTCTTGTAGACCTCTGTATCTCAAGACATGAATGATCTGGATCTGGACTTCAGAAGAGTGCGGATCTCATGATTCATCCAAGTCTTCTGATTAGGAATCACTCCGAATAATTGGGATGCAGTCCGCCACACCGTTCTTGTTGGGATGCAGTCCTCCACACCTTTATTTATGAAGTCTCTAACGACTGTGGCATATTCAATCAGGTCCATTGCCGATTTCATGAACACTGCACAGTCTACAGACACCAAACAGTCCTGGAGTTGTTCCTCTGCCCCCGACCAGCTCTGTGCAGTCCTCACTCTGGGGATCCGCTCTTCAATTGCTGCCTGTAGGCAGGAAGCAGCTGCACCGCAGTATGGTAGGATTTACCGAAGTGAGGGCGAGGGATAGAGCGATATACGTCTTTGATGGCCGTGTATGTACCCGGACGTGGCGCCGAAGGACGACAAGCCGAAGCAAAGAAGTGGAAGCTAAATAACGGAATGGAAATGAAGCCGAAACGCCAACTAAACTTAAGCGTACCAAGTCGAAACGCCAACAAACCGAAAGGGTTGGACGCCTAAAAGCAAACTAACCGATAGGGCGGGATGCTTAAGAGGCAACTACCCGAAAGGCTGCGTCGCCTAAAAGCAAACTCACCGAATGACCGCTCTGCCGAAACGAAACCTACCTGAAAGGCAGCGTCGCCTACAAGCCAACGAACCGAATGCCGGTCAACAAAAAAGTCAAATAACGGACATGACGTTGCCGGTGGCGGGACTGGTCAGCGATTGGTCCAGACCTTGGCGTCCATCACATCACTGGCCGGTGGAGACGGGAGGATGGGGATCATTTTCCCACACAAACCACAGGTGACTGGGCAATCTGAACCCAAACACCAAGTTGTAAGCGGCCGAAGGTGCGCATCCCTCGGGGCAGCTCCCACTCTCCCACGGCCACGGCCGCCCTCCGCGTCGTCACCGATTGTGACGGGCTGTGGGTCGGGTGGAGCGGAGGTGTGGGACTGGCTGGTCCCTCCGCCCACCCAGAGTCACTATTCGCGATGCACCGCCATCGGACCCAAACACCCACACCAGGGTAATTTCCCTTCCCCTCCGACCCCCGGACCCTGACACCGACACCAGGTGATTCACCCCTACCCCGGCCGCGTGTACAGACGGTTCGGGGCATAGTAAATCGCGTTTTAAAAATATGGGGATATACACATTCCCTGGCGGGCCAATGAGAAGTGTGCAAGACAACGAACCATTTGTTCTCCTCCCACCCCCCCCCCCCCCCTTGACAACAAGGAGCACGTTTTATTTATTACCGTCTGGTTGCTTGAGTAACGCCCACAAGCTCCCATGCACAGAACACCGGATAATCTGTAAATTATTTTAAACGAAGATGGACACAAAAAGCTGGAGAAACACAGCGGAACAGGCAACAGGCAGAGTCTGAAAGGTCTCGAACCTAAACGCGACCTATTCCTTCTCTCCAGAGATGCTGCCTGTCCCACTGAGTCACTCCAGCATGTTGTGTCCAACTTTGATGTGACTACACTTATGCAGAGCGGCTATGGAAGTTGATAAAACTGGCACTGCAGCGGTCTATGGGAAAGGACAGCACCTACCAACAATGAAGGCACTATGAAACCAGATACCGCAAGCCCTTCCCATAGGACGGGGTTTAAAATCGGTATTAAAAATAAAAAAATAGGTACATTGATTTAAATACAAAAATGTTACATGTATAAATAGTTCTTACATTCGGGAACTGGTTAATTAAGTGGTGGGATTATTTCCCTGTCCTAACTATGCCTTTGTTTTAGCCGGTAGTCAAATCCATTCGATCCCTCCCTCGCAAAGATGTGAGATTTCATTAAGGGCATACTTGGGTGAATAGATGCAAGCGGCATGTAAAGCGTCTCTTTCATGCGCGTAATTCATGAAGCCGATGAGATGAGACATCTGTCACACTAAAGATAGACACAAAATGCTGGAGTGACTCAGTGGGACAGGCATCATTTCTGGAGAGAAGGAATGGGTGTCGTTTCTGGTCGAGATCCTTCAGATTCAGTCTTCAGGTCTGAAGAAATGTCTCGAGCCGAAACGTCACCCATTCCTTCTCTCCAGAGATGCTGCCTGTTTCGCTCAATTACTCCAGCTTTCTGTGTCCATCTTCGGTTCAAACAGTTTCCAAATTATCTTCTGTTTTATGCCTGGGAGCTTGTGTGCGTTACGAACGCAACCAGACGGTAATAAATAAAACGTGATTCATGTTGTCAATGGGGGGGGGGGATTAGGAGGAGATAAAATTGTTCTTTGTCATGCACACTAGTCATCGGACTGCCAGGGAATATGTGTGTGTCCCCACATTTTAAACGCGATTTACCATGCTCCGAGCCGTCTGTCCCCACAGCCTGGGTTGGTGTGAACCGCCCGGTGCGGGTGTCAGGGTCCGGGGGTGGGAAGGGGGTGGGAAATCACCCTGGTGTGTGGTTTGTGGTCCGATGCCGGTGCATCGCGATCAGTGACTCTGGGTGGGCGGAGGGACAAGCCTCTCCCACACCTCCGCTCCACCCGACCCACAGCTCGTCACAGTGCGGGGGAGACGAGGCGAAAGGGCGGCCGTGGCCGTAGGAGGATGGGGGCTGTACCGAGGGATACGCACCTACGGCCGCTTACAACTAGCTGCTTTGGTTCAGATTGCCCAGTCACCTATGGCTTGTGTGGGAAAATTACCCCCAGCATCCCGTCTCCACCGGCCAGTGATGTGATGGACGTCGGGGTCTGGACCAATCGCTGACAAGTCCCGCCCCCCGGCATCGTCGTGGTCGTTATTTCACTATTCTGTTGAGCGGCATTCGGTTCGTTGGCTTGTAGGCGACGCTGCCTTTTGGGTACGTGGTAATTCCGTGAGTTTGCTTTTAGACGACGCAGCCTTTCGTTCACTTCGGTTTTAGGCGTCCCGCCCTTTCGGTTAGTTTGCTTTTAGGCGTCACACCCTTTTGGTTAGTTGGCGTTTCGGCTTCGGACGCTTTCGGTTATTTGGGGTTTCGGCTTCTGTTACCTGGCTTCCACTTATTTGCTTCGGATTCTCGTCCTTCGACGCCACATCCGCAGACGGGTCGTGTAGCAGTGGTCGAGGATGTTTGATCCCCTGGTGCTGCAGGAGACATATTGGTGGAAGTTAGGGAGCGATTTCATCAGGTTGGGTTTGTTGAACTCCCCGGCTATGGCTGGAAACGCCTCGGGGTATTCCGTCTGGTGACTGTTGACCATGGCGTGCAGCTCCCCCAGTGCCAGATGGACATCAGCCTGGGGTGGGATGTAGACCGCGGTCAGGATGATGGAGGTGAATTCCCTCAGTAAGTAGAAGGGACGGCACTTCACTTCCAGGTGTGAAAAGCGGGAGTTGGATAGGACTGCCAGGTCTGAGCACCATGCAGAGTTGACCATGAGGCAGACGCCCCCTCCTCTCCCTTTCCCAGATACCAGTGTACAGTCCATGCGATGGATGGAGAAACCTTCAGGCTGGACTGCTGAGTCTGGGGGGCTGGGGTTGAGTCATGTCTTTGTGAAACAGAACACACAGCATTCCCTCAGCTCCCTTTGGTAAATCAGCCTTGTCAATAAGTCATCCACTTTGTTTTCAAGGGACTGTACATTGGCCAGTAGGATCGTAGGGAGAGGGGCTCGAAGTCCCCTGCGCTTCAGTCTGACCTGAAGTCCTGCCGTCGGCCACGTTTCTGGACTCAATGGAGGCATCATCTTTTTTTTCCATGACCTGTTCTTATTGTACCCGCTGTTTCTGCAAACCTGCGCTGGACCGGGGATTCCCTTGCAGACGGCAGCTCCAGCTCCATTGCGATCGGGGATTCCCTCACATTCGGCAGTTCCAGCACCGTTGCTCCTGGAAAATCCGGCCCGTCGGTTCCGGAGGTCTTCCTGGTGTTTCCAGGTACAGTTCCTGTGATCCTTAGTCGGGTCGGGTGTTCTCCAGCGATCGAGGGATCGTTGACATTTGGAGGCTCCCGCAGCTGATCCCAATATCGCCAGTATATTCAAGTGCACTAGCCGCTTGTCCGTTACAGCGCCGATTACTGCTGTTTCTCTGATCCAGGTGAGTTGAGTGAAGCAATAAATCATTATCTTATGTTGAGCTGCTGGCAAAACGTCGCCACAGGCAGGCGCCATCTTAATATTTTAAGATTCCTGAACTGAACCCGTGAAAATACACGAACTCTGCAGAACTCGAGGGACCAAGCGGCCTGCCTCAGCCGCCTTCATGAAAACATTCACTTATGTTATTCTCGTAGACTTCGAAGAGGGATTTAATCACCATCTAATTCATGACGAGACTAAGTGGGACCCATTGGATCTCACTCACATGGGAGGCCTTCCCCGCCCCCCCCCAACGCAACCCAATGGGGGATTATGTAGCGTGTTTGGGGGGTAGGGAAGGGGCTGGTGTGAGGGGGTTTTGGGTGGGGGGATGGGGGAGTGGAGGTTGTGGGGGATGGGGGTGTTGGGTAAGGGTTGTGGGGGACTGGTGGGTGGGAAAGGGAGGTGTGGAGCAGGGTTGTGGGAAGGTGTCGCGGAGGGGGGTGGGGAGGGGAGGTGTGGGGGATGGTGGGTGGGCAGGGGTGTTTGGGGGAGGGGCCGTGAGGGAGGCGGGGTTGGGGGAAGGGCGGCTATGAGGGAGGGTGGGTGTTTGAATGGGAACCTTCAAACCTTTCTTATCTTTTGTACTGTTTCACCGATTGGAACTAAACCTATTTAACCTGCAGCAGCAGAGAATGTTAAGGTGGCGAAACATCGTAGCTATATGGGGAAATCGTTTTTGCGCAAATTGAATTGCAACGCAGAAAGGAAGTGGACAAGATGTGAGTTTTAGTAATATATAGTTAGATTATTCCCAGTGAGCTGGGAATCCCATCCCGCGCCTTTACCCGGTTCGGTGCAGCTTCTTGCACATTCCCCCGGCAAATTCAGTCACATCCCGACATGTCCCGACGAATTGGTTCACACCGAGTTCGGTCAGCTATCTATCTGTCAGAAGAAGGGTGTCGACCCGAAAGGTCACCCTTTGCTTTTCTTGATAGATGCTGCCTGTCCCGTTGAGTTACTCCAGCTTTTTGTGTATATCTTCCGGTTAGAGCAGCATATGCAGTTCCTTCCAACACTATGTATTCCGTGGACTCTCTCCTCACTCTCGCTACATTCCGAAATCGACTTCCTCCTGTCCTCTTATATGGACTAAACAGAAACAGGGACTTCTGCCAGGATGTCCATGCCGAACATATATTACCCATCTCGGTTCTTCACCAAAGAGCAGCTGAGATACATCGATACATAGTAACATAGACAATAGCTGCAGGAATAGGCCAATCGGCCCTTCGAGCCAAGACCGCCATTCAATGTGATCATGGCTGATCATCCACAATCAGTACATCTTTTCTTTCTTCTCCCCATATCCCTTGGTGCCGGTAATCCTAAGAGCTCTATCTATCTTCCCTTTGAATGCATCTAGTGAATTGCATCCTCTGCCTTCTGAGGCAGAGAATTCCACAAATTCACAACTATCTTCATACAGCAGATAATATAATGCATAGCTCAGTAGCCCTTGATAATTATGGCAACCAAAGATTTATTAATAAATTTAATTCAGTGTGCAGTGAGGCGAAACATTTCAGTGAAATACGATTTTCTCCCCCAAACTAAGGGAAATTTGTAAGTAGACAAAAAATGCTGGAGAAACTCAGCGGATGAGACAGCATTTATGGAGAGAGGAAACAGGCGAAGTTTCGGGTCGAGACTAGGATATGATATTTGGGTTAGGATATTTCAAAATATCCATGGATTGAATAGCAGACGATGGTTTCGATCCATCGACCTCTGGGTTATGGGCCCAGCACGCTTCCGCTGCGCCACTCTGCTTTCATGCTGATATTATTTGCGTTGTGCTCCTTATATTGATTTAGCGGCTTGCATTTCTCACGTCGTATACTTTCATTTCCAGGGTTTGCTTTCTTTCCTCATAAGGTAATAAGGTCATACGGGATATTCGTCCCATCAAAACAACTCCGCCATTCAATTATGGCTGATCCATGTATAAGCAAAAACTGCAGATGCTGTGCAAATCGGAAGTAGACACAAAATGCTGGAGTAACTCAGCGGGTGAGGCAGTCTGAAGAAGGGTCACGACGCGAAACATCACCCATTCCTTCTCTCCAGAATTGCGGCCTCACGCGCTGAGTTACTTCGGTATTTTGTGTCTACCATGGCTGATCTATTTCTTCCTCCTAACCCCAGTCGCCTGCATTCTCCCCATAATCCCTGACATATAGGTCTTTGATCTAGCGGATCAAGGGGTATGGGGAAAAAGCAAGAACAGGGTTTAGATACTGATTATGATTATAATCATAATAAACGACAATACAACTATGTTACAATCCTTATTCAGGAAAAATTCAACACCCTGCGGAGCCCAGCGGTCCCGGAACTCTGCGTGTCTTATTGTGTTTTTGCTGTCGCAAAACAGCAGCTGGACTGTGGTTGAGCCACACAGTCACACTGCACTGTAGACGGTTCTTTTCCCCACTCGCCGATGGAACCGTTTCATTCATTAGCATTCTCTTTGTGCCGGTCAGTGGGTCGGGGATGAAATCCAATCCCTCGCCTTTACCCGGTTCCGTGCAGCTTCCTGCTCATTCCCCAGGCAAACTCAGTCATATCCCAACATATCCCGACGATTGGCTCACACAGAGTTTCGTCTGCTATCTATAAGTCTTGTGAACAATTTTCTGCCCCGTATCTGAAGAAAGTCGCGCTGGCACCGGAGAGGGTCCAGAGGATGTTTACGAGAATGATCACAGGAATGAGTGGGTTATACAATGAACTGAGCCACTACTCACAGGAGTTTAGAAAGATGAGAGCGGACCTCACTGAAACTGACCGGGTAGTGAAAGGCCTGGATAGAGTGGATGTGGAGAGGATATTTTCTACTATTGGGTGAGTCGACCTCGACTTCCGGTTACACATTTAGAAAGTGAGATACCTGTCGTACCCTACACACTAAGGGCGATTTACATAAGCCAATTAATCTACAAACCGGCACGTCTTTGGGATGTAGGGGGTGTAGCTCTTAAGGCTATCAAGAGATATTGGGAGAAAGCAGGAACGAGGTACTCATCCCGAATGATCAGCGAAAATCATATATATTGGCAGTGCTTGCTCGACGGGCCAAATGTCCTACTTCTGCACCTATTTCAATGTTTATATGTAACACCTGATTCTTTGTTGTTGTCACAATTTCTTAATCAAAATGTTCAAAATCCGATCTAGAATTCCGGTTACATTAGAAAGAGAAATACCGTCTCCCCGTGCGGGAATTGAACCCCGGTCTCCCGCGTGACAGGCGGGGATACTAACCACTATACTAACGAGGAATCATTGTTCATTCTACCTAGATTTGCATAATTCAATCTTCGAGCCATTACGTTTCTTTCTACCTTCGGACATTTATCTCACTGAATGATTTCCGCTATCCAGTCACTTATTCAAGTACAGGGTCCTATTGAATTATTTCTTATGAGGCGCTTTTCATTTTATAAACGGATGTCACCGAAATTGGAGTCCTATTATGTTTTAGTTGTCGCAAAGAGCAGCTGGACTGTGGTCGTGTCACGCTGCACTGAAGACGGTTCCGTTCCCCACTCGCCGATGAAACAACGTGGTCCAATGGTGAGCACGATTGTCTTCCGTCTAAAGAAAGTCCTGACCCGAAGCGCCATCCATCCTATTTCTCCTGAGATGCTGCCTAACCCGCTGAACTACTCCTGCAATTTGTGCCTGTCTTTGGTGTAAACTAGTATCTGCACTTCTTTGTTTCTAAAGTTCGTATGGTTGATACGGGTTCCATTTCTGCCCATCGCGCTGTGCGTAATTCTGATGTCCGATCGGTGAAACTTCCATGTCAAGTCAAGCCATGTCAAGAGACTTTATCGTCATGTGTCCCAGATAGCACAAATACATTCTTGCTTGCTGCAGCACAACAGAGTATTGTAAGCTTAAATACAGAACAGTTCTATGGTCTATATAGCATAGACCATATATATATACATAAATAAACAGATACAGTGCAATAGGCTGTCATAGTTCAGAGTTTGTTTGATGGCGAGTTTAATAGCCTGATGGCTGTTCCTGAAACTGGATGGACCAGATTTCAGGCTCCTGTACCTTCTACCTGAATGCAGCGGGCAGGTGAGTGTGTGGCCAGGATGGTGTGGGTCCTTGATGATTTTGGCAACCTTTTTGATGCAGCGACTGCGATAGATCCCTTCGATGGTGGGGAGGTCAGAGCCGATGATGGACTGGGCAATCGTCAAAACTCTCTGCATTCTTTTCCTCTCCTGGACGCTCAAATTGCCGAACCAAGCCACGATGCAACCAGTCAGCATTCTCTCTACTGTGCACCTGTAGAAGTTCGAGAGAGTCCTCTTTGACATACCGACTCGCCCTAATCTTCTCATTAAGTAGAGGCGCTGATGTGCTTTCTTTATAATTGCATCAGACTGCTGAGATCAGGAAAGATCTTCGGAAATATGCACGGCCTGGAATTTGAAGTTCTTGTTCCTTTCCACCGTCGTCCCGTTGATATAAATGGGTCCCTATCCTACCCATTCCAAAGTCCACAATCAGTTCCTTGCATTTGCTGGTGTTGAGAGCCAGTTTATTGTGCTGGCACAATTTGGTCAATCGGTCGATCTCACTTCTATAATCTGACTCGTCACCATCAAGTGGTGTCGTCGGCGAACTTGATGATGGAGTTCGCACTTTGTCCGGCTACACAGTCATGAGTATAAAGTGAGTGCAGCAGGGGGCTGAGCACGCAGCCTTGAGGTACTCACGTGCTAATTGTTATCGAGGATGACAATTGCAGATGGATGCACAGAGACCCAGACCTGAGAGCGTAGTAACCAGCTTGGAGGCCATGACGATGTTAAATGCCGAGCTGTAGTCAATGAATAACAACCTGACATATGAGTTTTTGTTGTCCAAGTGGTCCAGAGCGGAATGGAGAGCCAGTGAGATTGCATCCACCGTTGATCTGTTTTGGCAGTAATCGATCTGCAATGGCTGGAGGTTCTTGTCGAATTAGGCGTTGATATGCGCTATAATCAACCTCTCAAAGCAATTCATCACCACAGACGTTAGTGCCACTGGTCAATAGTCATTAAGGCACGTCACCTTGATTTTCTTGGGCCCCAGTATTATTGATGCCCTGTTATAGCATGTGGAAACCTCAGACCTCAGAAGTGAGAGGTTGAAATTGACCGTAAACCCCCCAGCCAGTTGGTCCGCACAGGTTTGAGAACAATCCCGGGTGTATCATCAGGTCCAGGCACTTTCCGAGGGTTCACCCCCTGAAGGATCTTCTAACGTCGGCCCCTGTGACTGTGACTGAAATACCATCACGGCAAATGGGGGCTCTGGAAGGCAAATCAGTGTTCTCCCTATCAACGCGTGCATAAAACGCGTTGAGCTCAACATGGAATGATGCTTCGCTGACAATTGAGCTGCGTCCTGATTTCGCCTTGTTGTAGGTGATGGCATCAAAGCCCTGCCACAGTTGCCGAACATTCGTCTCATCCTCCAGCTTGGAGAAGTAGGCCCTTTTGTCCTTTTTGTTGACCCTAACAATGTCGTTTCTGGACTTCTTGTAGACCTCTGTATCTCAAGACGTGAATGCTCGGGATCTGGACTTCAGAAGAGTGTGGATCTCATGATGCATCCAAGGCTTCTGATTAGGAACCACTCCGAATTATTGGGATGCATTCCTCCACACCTTTCTTGTTGGGATGCAGTCTTCCACACCTTTCTTTATGAAGTCTGTAACGACTGTGACATATTCAATCAGGTCCATTGCCGATTTCCTGCACACTGCACAGTCTACAGTCTCCAAACAGACGTGGAGTTGGTCCTCTGCCCCCGATCAGCTCCGTGCAGTCCTCACTCTGGGGGTGCGCACTTCAATTGCTGCCTGTAGGCAGGGAGCAGCTGCACCGCTGTATGGTAAGATTCACCGAGGTGAGGACGAGGGATGGAGCGATATACGTCTTTGATGGCCGTGTAGGTACCCGGACGTGGCGTCGAAGGACCACAAGCCGAAGCAAAGAAGTGGAAGCCAAATAACGGAATGGAAACGAAGCCGAAACGCCAACTAACCGAAAGCGTACCAAGTCGAAACGCCAACAAACCTAAATGGTTGGACCTCTAAAAGCAAACTAACTGAAAGGGCGGGATGCTATAGAGCCAACTACCAGAAAGGCAGCGTCGCCTACAATCCAACAAACCGAATGCCGGTCAACAAAAAAGTCAAATAACGGACATGACGTTGCCGTGGGCGGGACTGGTCAGCGATTGGTCCAGACCTCAGCGTCCATCACATCACTGGCCGGTGGAGACGGGAGGTGGGGGTCATTTTCCCACACAAACCATAGGTGACTGGGCAATCTGAACCCAAACACCAAGTTGTAAGCGGCGGAAGGTGCGCATCCCTCGGGACAGCCCCAAGTCTCCCACGGCCACGGCCGCCCTCCGCCTCGTCTCCCATTGTGACGGGCTGTGGGTCGGGTGGAGCGGATGTGTGGGACTTGCTGGTCCCTCCGCCCTCCCAGAGTCACTTTTCGCGATGCATCGCCATCGGACCCCAACACCCACACCAGGGTAATTTCCCTAGCCCTCCGATCCCGGAATCTGACACCCACACGGGGTGATTCACCCCCACCACGGCCATGTGGACAGACGGCTCAGGGCATAGTAAATCGCTTTTTATAAATGTGGGGATACACACATTCCCTGGCGGGCCGATGACAAGTGTGCATGACAACGAACAATTTTTCCTCCTCCCACTCCCCCCATCCCCTTGACAACAAGAAGCACGTTTTAGTTATTACCGTCTGGTTGCCTGAGGAACGCACACAAGCTCCCATGCACAGAACACCGGATAATCTGTAAACAGTTTTAACCGAAGTTGGACACAAAAAGCTGGTGTAACACAGCGGAACAGGGAACAGGCAGAGTCTGAAGGGTCTCGACCCGAAACGCCACCTATTCATTCTCTCCAGAGATGCTGCCTTTCCCACTGAGTCACTCCAGCATGTTGTGTCTATCTTTGGTGTGACTACACTTATGCAGAGCGGCTATGGAAGTTGAGAAAACTGGCACTGCAGCGGTCTATGGGAAAGGACAGCACCTACCAACAATGTAGGCACTATGAATCCAGCTACCGCAAGCCCTTCCCATCGGACGGGGTTTTAGCACGGCATTAAAAATAAAATAATAGTTACATTGATTTAAATACAAAAAATGTTACATGTATAAATATTTCTTAAATTCGGGAACTGGTTAATTAAGTGGTGGGATTATTTGCCTGTCCTAACTATGCCTTTGTTTTAGCCGGTGGTCACATCCATTCGATCCCTCCCTCGCAAAGATGTGAGATTTCATTAAGAGCATACTTGGGTGAATAGATGCAAGCGGCATGTAAAGCGTCTCTTCCATGCGCGCAATACATGAAGCCGATGAGATGAGGCATCTGTCACACTAAAGAGAGACACAATATGCTGGAGTGACTCAGTGGGACAGGCATTATCTCTGCAGAGAAGGAATGGGTGTCGTTTCTGGTCGAGATCCTTCAGACTCAGTCTTCAGGTCTGAAGAAATGTCTCGAGCCGAAACGTCACACATTCCTTCTCTCCAGAGATGCTGCTTGTTCCGCTCAATTCCTCCAGCTTTCTGTGTCCATCTTCGGTTCAAACAGTTTACAGATTATCTTGTGTTTTATGCCTGGGAGCTTGTGTGCGTTAGGAAGGCAACCAGACGATAATAAATAAAACGTGCTTCTTGTTGTCAATGGGGGGAGGGGGTCGATTGGGAGGAGATCAAATAGTTCTTTGTCATGCACACTTGTCATCGGCCTGCCAGGGAATGTGTGTGTGTCCCCATGTTTTAAACGCGATTTACTATGCCCCGAGCCGTCTGTCCCCGCAGCCTGGGTTGGTGTGAACCACCCAGTGTGGGTGGCAGGGTCCGGAGGTCGGAAGGGGATGTGGAATCACCCTGGTTTGGGGGTTGGGGTCCGATGGCGGTGCATCGCGGTCATTGACTCTGGGTGGGCGGAGGGACAAGCCTCTCCCACACCTGCGCTCCACCAGACCGAAAGCTCGTCACAGTGCGGGGGAGACGAGGCGAAAGGGCGGCCGTGGTCGTAGGAGAGTGGGGGCTGTCGCGAGGGATACTCACCTACGGCCGCTTACAACTTGCTGCTTGTGTTCAGATTGCCCAGTCACCTGTGGCTTGTGTGGGAAAATTACCCACAACCTCCCGACTCCACCGGCCAGTGTGGTGTTGGACGTCGGGGTCTGGACCAAGCTCTGACACGTCCCGCCCCCCGGCATCGTCGTGTCCGTTATTTCACTTTTCTGTTCAGCGGCATTCGGTTCGTTGGCTTGAAGGCGACGCTGCCTTTTGGGTACGTGGTAATTCGGTGAGTTTGCTTTTAGGCGACGCAGCCTTTCGTTCACTTCGGGTTTAGGCGTCCCCCCGTTCGGTTAGTTTGCATTTAGGCGTCCCACCCTTTCGGTTAGTTGGCGTTTCGACTTCGGACGCTTTCGGTTATTTGGCGTTTCAGCTTCGTTTCCATTCTGTTATCTGGCTTCCACTTCTTTGCTTCGGATTCTCGTCCTTCGACACATCCGCACACGGGTCTTGTAGCAGCGGTCGAGGGTGTTTGATCCTCTGGTGCTGCAGGAGACATTTTGGTGGAAGATAGGGAGCGATTTCTTCAGGTTGGCTTTGTTGAACTCCCCGGCTATGCCTGTAAACGCCTCGGGGTAAGCCGTCTGGTGATTGTTGACCATGGCGTGCAGCTCCCCCTGTGCCAGATGGACATCAGCCTGGGGTGAGATGAAGACCGCGGTCAGGATAATGGAGGTGAATTCCCTCAATAGGTAGAAGAGACAGCACTTCACTTCCAGGTGTGAAAAGCGGGAGTTGAATTGGACTGCCAGGTCTGAGCATCATGCAGAGTTGACCATGAGGCAGACGCCCACTCCTCTACCTTTCCCAGATACCAGTGTACAGTCCATGCGATGCATGAAGAAACTTTCAGACTGGACTGCTGAGTCTGGGGGGCTGGGGGTGAGTCATGTCTCTGTGAAAGAACACAGAGCATTCCCTCAGCTCCCTTTGGCAAAGCAGCCATGTCCTTAAGTCCTCCAATTTGTTTTCAATGGACTGTACATTGGCCAGTAGGATGGTAGGGAGAGGGGGTCGACGTCCCCTGCGCTTCAGTCTGACCTGAAGTCCTGCCGTCGGCCACGTTTCTGGACACATGGAGGTATCATCTTTGTTTCCATGTACTGTTCCTACTGTACCTGCTGTTTCTGCAAACCTGCGCTGGACCCGGGATTCCCTTGCAGACAGCAGCTCCAGCTCCATTGCGATCGGGGTTTCCCTCACATTCGGCAGTTCGAGCTCCGTTGCTCCTGGAAAATCCTGCCCGTAGGCTCAGGAGGTCTTCCCGGTGTTTCCAGGTACAGTTCCTGTGATCCTCAGTCGGGTCGGGTGTTCTCCAGCGATCGAGGGTTCGTTGACATTCGGGGGCTCCCGCAGCCGATCCCAATATCGCTAGTGTATTCAAGTGCACTAGCCGCTTGTCCGTTACAGCGCCGATTGCTGCTGTTTATCTGATCCAGATGAGTTGAGTGAAGCTATGAATCATTATCTTATGTTGAGCTGCTGGCAAAACGTCGCCACAGGCAGGCGCCATCTTAATATTTTAAGATTCCTGAAATGAACCCGTGAAAATACACGAACTGTTCAGAACTCGAGGGACCAAGCGACCTGCCCCAGCTGCCTTCATGAAAACATTCACTTCGGTTATTCTCGTAGAGTTCGAAGAGGGATTTAATCACCATTTAATTCATGAGGAGATTGTGGGACCCGTTGTAACCCAGTCACATGAGAGGCCTGCCCCAACTACCAACGCAACCCAATTGGGGGGTTATGTAGCGCGTGTGGGGGGAGTGAGGAGGGGGCTGGTGTGGGAGAGGGCGTGGGTGAGGTTGTTTTGGGTGGGGGATGGGGGAGAGGGGGTTGTGGGGGAGGGGGGTGTAGGGGAGTGTGTGTGGAGGACTATGGGGTGGGGAGGGAAGGTGTGGAGCAGGGGTTACATAGATACA
Source organism: Malacoraja senta (assembly GCA_038087875.1). Classification (NCBI taxonomy): domain Eukaryota; kingdom Metazoa; phylum Chordata; class Chondrichthyes; order Rajiformes; family Rajidae; genus Malacoraja; species Malacoraja senta. The sequence continues at coordinate 7,175,251 of CM075981.1, read as the reverse complement.
TAGAAAATAGGTGCAGGAATAGGCCATTCGGCCCTTCGAGCCTGCACCGCCATTCAATATTATCATGGCTGATCATCCAACTCAGTATCCCGTACCTGCCTTCTCTCCATACCCCCTGATCCCTTTAGCCACAAGGGCCACATCTAACTTCCTCTTAAATATAGCCAATGAACTGGCCTCAACTACCCTCTGTGGCAGAGAGTTCCAGAGATTCACCACTCTCTGTGTGAAAACGTTTTTTCTCATCTCGGTCTTAAAGGATTTCCCCCTCATCCTTAAGCTGTGACCCCTTGTCCTGGACTTTCCGAACATCGGGAACAATCTTCCTGCATCTAGCCTGTCCACCCCATAATAATTTTGTACATTTCTATAAGATCCCCTCTCAATCTCCTAAATTCTAGCGAGTATAAGCCAAGTCTATCCAGTCTTTCTTCATATGAAAGTCCTGACATCCCAGGAATCAGTCTGGTAAACCTTCTCTGCACTCCCTCTATGGCTATAATGTCCTTCCTCAGATTTGGAGACCAAAACTGTACGCAATACTCCAGGTGTGGTCTCACCAAGACCCTGTACAACTGCAGTAGAACCTCCCTGCTCCTATACTCAAATCCTTTTGCTATGAAAGCTAACATGCCATTCGCTTTCTTCACTGCCTGCTGCACCTGCATGCCTACTTTCAATGACTGGTGTACCATGACACCCAGGTCTCGCTGCATCTCCCCTTTTCCTAATCGGCCACCATTTAGATAATAGTCTGCTTTCCTGTTTTTGCCACCAAAGTGTATAACCTCACATTTATCCACATTATACTGCATCTGCCAAACATTTGCCCACTCACCCAGCCTATGCAAGTCACCTTGCAGTCTCCTAGCATTCTCCACACAGATAACACTGCCCCCCAGCTTAGTATCATCCGCAAACTTGGAGATGTTGCCTTCAATTCCCTCATCCAGTTCATTAATATAAATTGTAAATAGCTGGGGTCCCAGCACTGAGCCTTGCGGTACCCCACTAGTCACTGCCTGCCATTGTGAAAAGGACCCGTTTACTCCTACTCTTTGCTTCCTGTTTGCCAGCCAGTTCTCTATCCACATCAATACTGAACCCCCAATACCGTGTGCTTTAAGTTTGTATACTAATCTCTTATGTGGGACCTTGTCGAAAGCCTTCTGAAAGTCCAGATACAACACATCCACTGGTTCTCCCCTATCCACTCTACTGCTTACATCCTCAAAAAATTCTATCAGATTCGTCAGACATGATTTACCTTTCGAAAATCCATGCTGACTTTGTCCAATGATTTCACCACTTTCCAAATGTGCTGCTATCCCATCTTCAATAACTGACTCTAGCAGATTCCCCACTACCGATGTTAGACTAACTGGTCTGTAATTCCCCGTTTCCTCTCTGCCTCCCTTCTTAAAACGTGGGGTTACGTTTGCTACCCTCCAATCCTCAGGAACTACTCCAGAATCCAAAGAGTTTTGAAAAATTATCACTAATGCATCCACTATTTCTGGAGCTACTTCCTTAAGTACTCTGGGATGCAGCCTATCTGGCCCTGGTGATTTATCGGCATTTAATCCATTCAATTTACCCAACACCACTTCCCGACTAACCTGGATTTCAGTCAGTTCCTCCATCTACTTTGACCCGCGGCCCCCTGCTATTTCCGGTAGATTATTTATTTATTCCTTAGTGAAGACGGAACCAAAGTAGTTATTCAATTGGTCCGCCATATCCTTGTTCCCCATGATCAATTCACCTGTTTCTGACTGCAAGGGACCTACATTTGTTTTAACTAATCTCTTTCTCTTCACATATCTATAAAAACGTTTGCAGTCAGTTTTTATGTTCCGTGCCAGTTTCCTTTCATAATCTATATTCCCTTTCCTAAGTAAGCCCTTTGTCCTCCTCTGCTGGTCTCTGAATTTCTCCCAGTCCTCTGGTATGCTGCTTTTTCTGGCTAATTTGTACGCGTCATCTTTTGCTTTGATACTATCCCTGATTTCCCTTGTTATCCACGGATGCACTACCTTCCCTGATTTATTCTTTTGCCAAACTGGGATGAACAATTTTTGTAGTTCATCCATGCAGCCTTTAAATGCCTTCCATTGCATATCCACCGTCAACACTTTTAGAACTAATTGCCAGTCAACCTTGGCCAATTCACGTCTCATACCCTCAAAGTTACCTTTCTTTAAGTTCAGAACCGTTGTTTCTGAATTAACAATGTCACTCTCCATCCTAATGAAGAACTCAACCATATTATGGTCACTCTTGCCCAAGGGGGCACGCACAACAAGACTGTTAACTAACCCTTCCTCATTACTCAATACCCAGTCTAGAATAGCCTGCTCTCTCGTTGGTTCCTCTACATGTTGGTTTAGATAACTATCCCGCATACATTCCAAGAAATCCTCTTCCGCAGCACCCCTGCCAATTTGATTCACCCAATCTATATGTAGATTGAAGTCACCCATTATAACTGTTTTGCCTTTGGTGCACGCATTTCTAATTTCCTGTTTGATGCCATCCCCAACTTCACTACTACTGCAAGGTGGCCTGTACACAAGACCCACCAGCGTTTTCTTCCCCTTAGTGTTTCGCAGCTCTACCCATACCGATTCCACATCCTCCAAGCTAATGTCCTTCCTTTCCACTGCGTTGTGGCAGGGTGTCGCGGTGGGGGGTGGGGGATTGGAGATGTTGGGGATGGTGGGTGGGAAGGGGGGTGTGGGGGAGGGGCGGTGAGGGAGGCGGGGTTGGGGGAGGGGCGGCTGTGAGGGAGGGTGGGTGTTTGAATGGGAACCTTCAAACCCTTCTTATCTTTTGTACTGTTTCGCCGATCGGAATAAAACGTATTTAACTTGCACCAGCAGAGAATGTTGAGTAAGGTGGCGAAACATCGTAGCGCTATGGGGAATCGTTTTTGCGCAAATTGAATTGCAACGCAGAAAGGAAGTGGACAAGATGTGAGTTTTAGTAATATATAGTTCGATTATTCCCAGTGAGCTGGGAATCCCATCCCGCGCCTTTACCCGGTTCGGTGCAGCTTGCACATTTCCCCGGCAAATTCAGTCACATCCCAACATGTCCCGACGATTGGTTCACAGCGAGTTCCGTCAGCTATCTATCTGTCAGAAGAAGGGACTCGACCCGAAAGGTCACCCATTGCTTTTCTTCAGAGAGTAAGTCCCGTTGATTTACTATAGCTTTTTGTGTCTATCTTCCGTTTAGAGCAGCATCTGCAGTTCCTTCCAACACAATGTATTCCGGGGACTCTCTATTCACTCTCGCTACATTCCGACATCGACTTTCTGCTGTCCTCTTGTATGGACTAAATAGAAACAGGGACTTCTGCCAGGATGTCCATGCCGAACATATATTACCTATCGCGGTTTTGCACCAAAGAGCAGCTTAGATACAGGTATACATAGTAACATAGACAATAGGTGCAGGAGTAGGCCTTTCGGCCTTTCGAGCCAAGACCGCCTTTCAATGTGTTCATGACTGATTATCGACAATCAGTACCCCTTTTCTCCTTCTCCTCATATCCCTTGGTGGCACTAATCCTAAGAGCTCTATCTATCTTTCGCTTGAATGCATCTAGTGGATTGGCCTCCTCTGCCTTCTGAGGCAGAGAATTCCACAAATTCACAACTATCTTCATACAGCAGATAATATAATGAATAGCTCAGTAGCCGAATACGGCCTTGATCATTATGTTAACCAAAGATTTACTAATAAAATTAATTCAGTGATGCTGTAAAGCGAAACATTTCAGTGAAATACGATTTTTCTCCCCCAGACTAAGGGAAATTTGTAAGTAGTCAAAACATGCTGGAGAAACGCAGTGGATGAGACGGCATTTATGGATAGAGGGAACAGGCGAAGTTTCGGGTCGAGACTAGGATATGGTATTTGGGTTAGGATAGTTCAAAATATCCATGGATTGAATAGCAGAGGATGGTTTCGATCCATCGACCTCTGGGTTATGGGCCCAGCACGCTTCCGCTGCGCCACTCTGCTTTCATGCTAATATTCTTTGCGTTGTGCTCCTTATACTGATTTAGCGGCTTGCATTTCTCACCTCGTATACTTACTTTTCCAGGGTTTGCTTTCTTTCCTCATAAGGTAATATGGTCATACGTGATATTCGGCCCATCAAACCTACTCCGCCATTCAATTATGGCTCATCCACGTGTAAGGAAGAACTGCAGATGCTGTGCAAATCGAAAGTAGACACAAAATGCTGGAGTAACTCAGCCGGTGAGGAAGTCTGAAGAAGTGTCTCGACGCGAAACGTCACCCATTCCTTCTCTCCAGAATTGCTGCCTCACCCGCTGAGTTACTTCGGTAATTTGTGTCTACCATGGCTGATCTATTTCTTCCTCCTAACCCCAGTCGCCTGCCTTCTCCCCATAATCCCTGACATATATGTCTTAGATCTAGCGGATCAAGGGGTATGGGGAAAATGCAGGAACTGGGTTTGGATTCTGATTCTGATTATAATCATAATAAACTATTATACAAGTATGTTACAATCCTTATTCAGGATACATTCAACACCCTGCGGAGCCCAGCGGTCCCGGAACTGTGCGTGTCCTATTATGTTTTTGCTGTCGCAAAACAGCAGCTGGACTGTGGTTGAGCCACACAATCACACTGCACTGGAAACGGTTCCGTTCCCCACTCGCCGATGGAACCGGTTCATTCATTAGCATTCCCTGTGTGCTGGTCAGTGGGTCGGGGATGGAATCCAATCCCGCGCCTTTACCCGGTTCGGTACAGATTCCTGCTCATTCCCCCGGCAAACTCAGTCATATCCCAACATATCCCGACGATTGGTTCACACAGAGTTCCGTCTGCTACCTATCAGTCTGAAGAAGCATCGACCCGAAATGTTACCCATTCGTTCTCTTCAGAAATACTACATGTCGCGCTGAGTTACTACAGTTCTTTGTGTCTACCTTCCGTTTAAACCAGCATCTGCTGTTCCTTCCTACACTATATAAACCGTGGACTCCCTTTCCTCACTCTCGCTACATTCCGTTATGGACTTCATTCGGTCCTGTTGTATGGACTAAACAGAAACAGGGACACCGGCCCAGGACGTCCATACCGACCATATCTTACCCATCTCTGTTCTGCACCAAAGAGCAGTTAGATACAGTGGCTTGCAAACGTTTTCATACCGCTTGAACATTTCCACATTTTGTCACGTTACAACCACAAACGTAAATGTAGTTTATTGGCATTTTATGTGATAGACCAACACAAAGTGGTGCATAATTGTGAAGTGGAAGGAAAATGATACATAATTTTTTTACAAATAAAAAACTGAAAAGTGTGGCGTGCAAAAGTATTCAGGCCCCCTGAGTCAATACTTTGTAGAACCACCTTTCGCTGCAATTACAGCTGCAAGTCTTTTGGGCTATGTGCTTACCAGCTTTGCACATCGTGAGACTGACATTTTTCACCATTCTTCTTTGCAAAATAGCTCAAGCTCAGTCAGATTGGATGGAGAGCGTCTATGAACAGCAATTTTCAAGTCTTGCCAGAGATTCTCAAATGGAATTAGGTCTGGACTTTGACTGGGCCATTCTAACACATGAATATGCTTTGACTAAACCATTCCATTGTAGCTCTGGCTGAATGTTTAGGGTCGTTGTCCTGCTGGAAGGTGAACCTCCGCCCCATTCTCAAGTCTTTTGCAGACTCTAACAGGTTTTCTTCCAAGATTGCCCTGTATTTGGCACCATCCATCTTCCCATCAACTCTGACCAGCTTCCCTGTCCCTGCTGAAGAAAAGCATCCCCGCAGCATGATGCTGCCACCACCATGTTTCACAGTGGGGATGGTGTGCTCAGGGTGATGTGCAGTGCTAGTTTTCCGCCACACATAGCGTTTTGCATTTAGGCCAAAAATTTCAATTTTGGTCTCATCTGACCAGAGCACCTTCCTCCACATGTGTGCAGTGTCCCCCACATGGCTTGTGGCAAACTGCAAACGGGACTTCTTATGGCTTTTTTTCAACAATGACTTTCTTCTTGCCACTCTTCCATAAAGGCCCGATTTGTGGAGTGCACGACTAATAGTTGTCCTGTGGTCAGATTCTCCCACCTGAGCTGTGGATATCTGCAGCTACTCCAGAATTACCATGGGCCTCTTGGCTGCTTCTCTGACCACTGCTCTCCTTGCCCGGGCTGTCAGTTTAGGTGGACGGCCATGTCTTGGTAGGTTTGCAGTTGTGCCATACTCTTTCCATTTTCGGATGATGGATTTAAACTGAGATTAGATTACACACAAGTGGACTCTATTTAGTTATTACGTGATTTCTGAAGGCAATTGGCTGCACTGGATTTTATTTAGACGTATCAGAGTAAAGGGGGCTGAATAATTTTGCACGCCACACTTTTCAGTTTTCTATTAGTAAACAAATTTGAAAACCATGTATCATTTTCCTTCCACGTCACAATTATGCACATAAAATCCCAATAAAATACATTTACGTTTGTGGTTGTAACGTGACAAAATGTGGAAAAGTTCAAGGTGTATGAATACTTTTGCAAGCCACTGTACATAGATACACAGAAAATAGGTGCCGGAGTAGGTCATTCGGCCCTACAAGCCAAGGCCACCATTCATTGTGATCATGGCTGATCATCCACAATCAGTAACCCGTTTCTGCCTTCTCCCCATATTACTTGGTTTCGCTAATCCGAAGAGCTCTATCTAACTCTTCTTTGAATGCATCCAGTGAATTGACATCCACTGCCTTCTGAGGCAGAGAATTCCACAAATTCACAACTCGCTTCATGCAGCAGAGAATATAATGAATTGGTCAGTAGCCGAGTTACGGCCTTGATCATTATGTCAACCAATGATTTACCAATAAAATTGATTAAATTATGCAATGAAGCGAAACTTTTCAGTGAAATATGATTTTTCTCCACCAAACTAAGGGGAATTTGTAAGTAGTCAAAAAATGCTGGAGAAGCTCAGCGGGTCACACAGCATTTAAGGAGAGAGGGTACAGGCGAAGTTTCGGGTCGAGACTGTTCTTCAGACTAGGATATGATATTTGGGTTAGGATATTTCAAAATATCCATGGATGGAATAGCAGAGGATGGGTTCCATCCATCGACCTCTGGGTTCTGAGCCCAGCACGCTTCCGCTGCGCCACTCTGCTCTCATGCTAATATTCTTTGCGTTTGTGCTCCTTTTACTGATTTTGCGACTTGCATTTCTCACCTCGTATACTTTCTTTTTCTAGGGTTTTCTTTCTTTCTTCATGAGGTAATAAGGTCATAAGTGATAATAGTATTGGGCCGTTCGGCCCATTAAATCTACTCTCCCATTCAACATATGGCTGATCCATGTGTAAGAAAGAACTGCAGATGCTGTTAAAATCGATAAAAGACACAAAATGCTGGAGTAGCTCAGCGGGTGGCGCAGTCTGAAGAAGGGTCTCGACCCGAAACGTCACCCATTCCTTCTCTCCAGAAATGCTGCCTCAACCGCTGAGTTACTTCGGCATTTTGTGCCTACCTTTGCTGATCTATTTCTTCCTCCAAACACTATTCACCCGCCTTCTCCCTATAATCGCTGACATATAGGTCTTAGATCTAGCGGAATCAAGGGGTATGAGAAAAAAAACCAGAGACAGGGTTTGGATTCTGTAAGATCAGTCATGATCATATTGAATGGCTGTACCGGCTCGGACTGTCGGATAGCCTACTACTGCAACTATTTTCTATTTTCTATGCTTCAATGACACCTGGACTAATCAAAAATATATCTCCATCCCCCACTCCCAATTCCTCCGTCTACGCCGCATCTGCTCCCAGGATGAGGCGTTCCACACGAGGGCATCCGAAATGTCCTCATTCTTCAGGGAACGGGGGTTCCCTTCCCCCACCATAGATGAGGCTCGCACCAGGGTCTCTGCCATACCCCGCAACACTGCTCTCTCTCCCCATCCCCCTACTCACACCAAGTGCAGAGTCCCCCTGGTCCTCACCTTTCACCCCACCAGCTGTCAGTTTCGCCACCTCCAACGTGACCACACCACTCGCCACATCTTCCTATCTCCCCCCATGTCTGCCTTCCGCAAAGAACGCTCCCTCCGTAACTCCTTGGTAAATTCTTCCCTTCCCTCCCATACCACCCCCTCCCCGGGTACTTTCCCTTGCAACCGCAAGAGATGTAATACTTGTCCATTCACCTCCCCCCTCGACTCCATTCAAGGACCTAAGCAGTCGTTGCAGGTGCGACAGAGGTTCACCTGCATCTCCTCCAACCTCATCTATTGCATCCGCTGCTCTAGATGTCAACTGATCTACATCGGTGAGACCAAGCGGAGGCTTGGCGATCGTTTCGCCGAACACCTCCGGTCGGTCCGCAATAACCAACCTGACCTCCCGGTGGCTCAGCACTTCAACTCCCCCTCCCATTCCGTACCAGACCTCTCTGTCCTGGGTCTCCTCCATGGCCATAGCGAGCAACACCGGAAATTGGAGGAAATGCACCTCATATTCCGCCTGGGCAGTCCACATCCTGGGGGCATGAACATTGAATTCTCCCAATTATGCTAGCTCTTGCTGTCCTCACCCCTTCATCAGCCCTCTGGTTGTCTCCTCCCACCCCCCAGCCCTCTGGCGCCTCCTCGCCTTTTTTCCTTTTTTCCTTTCTTCTCCCCACCCCCTATCATCCTGAAGAAGCGTTTCGCCCCGAAACGTTGCCTATTTCCTTAGCTCCATTGATGCTGCTGCAGCCGCTGAGTTTCTCCAGCATTTTTGTGTACACAAATTATAGCTATCTCAGCCTTAGAAACATCCACTCCCGGCCACTGCAGCTTTCTGGGCAAAGAATTTCATAGATTCACCACACTCTGACTAAAACAAAATTATCTTCATCTCCTTCCTCAAAGAACGTCCTTTAATTCTGAGGCTATGACATCCAGTCCCAGACTCTCCCACTAGTGGAAGCATTCTCTCCACCTCCACTCCATGGAAGCCTTTCACTATTCTGTATTTTTCAATGAGGTCACCCATCATTCTTCAAAACACCATCGAGTACAGGCCAAGTGCCTACAGATGCTCATCATAGGTTAATCTACTCATTCCTGGGATATATCTTGAAAATCCCCTCTGGACGCTCTCCAGTCCTAGCACACCCTTACTCAGATATGGTGCCCACAATTGCTCGCAATGGTCCAGATGCAACCTTACGAACGCCTTATAGAGCCTCAGCATTACCTCCCTGTTTTTGTACACACGCCCTCAGGAAACAAATTGAGTTTACATTCTTTACGACAGATATTTTTTCCACTTCTCTCTTTCAATGTTTTCATTCCCTCTATCTCATTTTCTTTATTTCTCATCCTCTACCTTACTCTTTTATCTCTTACTTTCGAGCACTAGAATGCAAAACAGATCTGTAATGCTATGGTTGTATAAAGAGCTGGTCAGGCCGCATTTAGAGTATTGCGACCAATTTTCTGCCCCATATCTGGAGAAAGATGCGCTGGCACCGGAGAGGGTCCAGAGGAGGTTTACAAGAATGATCACAGGAATGAGTGGGTTAACATACAATGAACTGAGCCACTGAGCCACTGCTCACAGGAGTTTAGATGGATGAGACGGGACCTAATTGAAACTGACGGAATAGTGAAAGACGTGAATAGGGTGGATGTGGAGAGGATGTTTTCTACTAGTGCGTGAGTCTGGGACAAGTGGTCAGAGCCTTAGAATTAAAGGACGTTCCAGTAGGAAGGTGATGAGGAGGAATCTCTTTCGTCAGAGATTGGCCAATCTGTGGAATTATTTGCCTCATAAGGCCGTGGAGGATGTCAGTGAATATATGTAAGGCAAAAATAGATAGATTTTACTTCGGAGTCACGTAAGTGACTACGTGAACATGCCCGCCAGCCCGCATGCGCGTCAATACGTCTAACGCATGGCGCACCACTGGCAGGCAGGCGCGTCGCTCCTCCAGAGGTAAGTTTCAAAATCCTACAGGTACGTTCTCGAACTTTTTTTTCAGGTTGTCCTTTGTTTCAGGAATCTCTTTTGCAGAGTTCCTGCTGGACATTGAATTACGGGGCGAAACCCGGACGGACCGCGGGGAAGCCGGTTACGGACCGCGGGGATGCCGGCTACGGACCGCGGAGTACGGGTAGCGGGTAGCCGTCGGTTTTGCTACCCGAGTCACTTACAGTGCGGTCAGCGACTTCCGAGGTTTACGGGGCGAAATCCGGACGGGCCGCGGGGACATTACAGACCGCGGGGAAACCGGCTAAGGACTGCGAAAGTGCAGTAGCCGGTGGCCGTTGGGTTCGCTGCACGAGTCGCTGACAGTGCGGTCAGAGATTTCGACCGGCAGCCCCCAAAAGGAGGGGAGCCAAACGGTGTCGGAGAGGCCTGGGCTGGGACAAGCCAGGCCAGGAGGGTTCCCCTCCGATATATATGGGTACGTCCTCGGACGTTTAACCCAGATGGAGCATGGATAGCATCCTCGGGCGTTCATCCCACAACGGTGATGCTCCATCCTGATATTGTCCGTGGAACGGAGCCATATCGGCGCTGGTTTCCTCGGGGGCCTGCGGCAGCACCTGTTCAGGGCTGCATACTAACCCCCCTCTCTGTGGAGCGGAGTGCCAGGGGTCAGTGGATGACTGACTCCAAGCAAGGAAGTGTGCGCGTTCAGAGGTATGTCCAGAATGCATACCAGGATGCACGAGGTGCGTGAAGCAGAATTGCCTGCTATGGCATCAATGTTGCGGTACCCTCGCAAATAGGGGAGTCGCTGCGTGAGGAATTAGTTACGAGCATTAACTACCTCGCATCGCACTAGCTCCAGGAACAAGTAATGGTGGAAACAACTATGAAGTACCACACATCTGTTAATTGTGCTTCAAGAAACGTGCCGGCTGGGAACAGCTCTCTCTGGGGTTACATCGAAGGGGGAATCAAAGCCGAAGAGATGAAGCCAGAGAATCCTGACTTTGCTGGCTTCAGGCATCAAGGCCTTCGCCTGGTCTGTGGATGGTGGGTCCCTTGTCTGATGTGCAACAGGATGCTGGGGTGACACAGTGGGACAAGCATCATCTCTGGAGAGAAGGAATGGGTGTCGTTTCTGGTCGAGATCCTGCAGCCTGGTAGCCTGTGTGCGTTACGAAGGCAACCAGACGTTAATAAATAAAACGTGCTTCTTGTTGTCAATGGGGAGGGGGGTTATTGGGAGGAGATCAAATAGTTATTTGTCATGCACACTTGTCATCGGCCTGTCAGGGAATGTGTGTGTGTCCCCATGTTTTAACGCGATTTACTATGCCCTGAGACGTCTGACCCCGCAGCCTGGGTTGGTGTGAACCACCCGGTGTGGGTGTCAGGGTCCGGGGGTCGGAAGGGGGTGGGGAATCACCCTGGTGTGAGGGTTGTGGTCCGATAGCGTTACATCGCGGTCAGTGACTCTGGGTGGGCGGAGGGACAAGACTCTCCCACACCACCGCTCCACCCGACCCACAGTCGTCACAGTGCGGGGGAGACGAGGCGGAGGGCGATCGTGGCCGCAGGAGAGTGGGGGCTGTCCCGAGGTATGCGCACCTTCGGCCGCTTACAACTTGCTGCTTGGTTTCAGATTGCCCAGTCACCTATGGCTTGTGTGGGAGAATTACCCCTAAACTCCCGTCTCCACCGGCCTGTCATGTGATGGAAGCCGGAGTCTGGACCAGTCGCTGACAAGTCCCGCCCCCAATAACTCTTTTATTGTTTGAATATTTTTTATTTTTTTATTATTTGGAGTCTATTCTTTCTATGTGGGGGGGGGGGACTGTTTTAACCCCAGTCCTACCTGGTCGGAGATGCGGTTTTCCTCCGAATCGCGTCTCCGGTCTCCCCATGCGGCCTTCCATCGGGATGGAGCGGCGTTTCCTGCCGGGGACCACAGCTTCGGCGGCACAGCGCTGGGACACCAACGGGGAGCGGGCGATGCCTTGTCGGGTCGCCGCTCCGGAGTGCTGTGACCGCCGACCACCAACATCGAGCAGCCGTGGTCTGTGGTCTGCGGTTTGAGGGCATCCCGCCACGGGCGGGCGGCGCTGGATCGGAAGCACCGCGGAGTCGAAGCTCCAACCGGCGCGGCCTGAAGTCCGCGGGCGTCGCAGTCTCCGGGGAAGGAGCGGCCGCTCCAGACATTTCCAAGCTGCTGAGGACTTTTCCACCCGATGCGGGTGGGCAAACAACATCGGGCTGCCGTTGCGGCGACTGGCTGCAGTGGCCTCAGACTGGCCCCGACCTCGGGTGGACGAGGAGGAGGAGGAGGACTGGACATTTTAGTGCCTTCCCTCACAGTGGAGAGTGTAGATTCTACTGTGGGGGGATGTTCGTGTTTGTGTAAAATCTCTTATAGTGTGTTGTCATTTTTTCTATCTCTTTTTATTATTTGTTTGGTTAGTAACTGTAAAGCACTTTGGCTTTTGATTTAAATCAATTGGAAAATGTGCTATATAAATAAACTTATTATTATTATTATTATTATTAGGTTAGTTGGCGTTTCGGCTTCGGACGCTTTCGGTTATTTTGCGTTCCGGCTTCCTTTCCATTCGGTTATCTGGCTTCCACTTCTTTGCTTCGGATTCTCGTCCGACGCCACATGCGCACACGGGTCGTGTAGCAGAGGTCGAGGATGTTTGATCCTCTGGTGCTGCAGGAGACATGTTGGTGGAAGTTAGGAAGCGATTTATTCAGGTTGGCTTTATTGAACTCCCCGGCTATGGTTGTAAACACCTCGGGGTAAGCCGTCAGGTGATTGTTGACCATGGCGTGCAGCTCCCCCAGTGCCAGATGGACATCAGCCTGGGGTGGGATGTAGACCGCGGTCAGGATGATGGAGTTGAATTCCCTCAGTAGGTAGAAGGAACGGCACGTCCTAGGTTTGAAAAGCGGGCCTTGGATAGGACTGCCAGGTCTGAGCACCATGCAGAGTCGACCATGGGGCAGACGCCCCCTCCTCTCCCTTTCCCAGATCCCAGTGATCAGTCCATGCGATGGATGGAGACACCTTCAGTCTGGACTGCTGAGTCTAGGGGGCTGGGGGTGAGCCATGTCTCTGTGAAACAGAACACAGAGCATTCCCCCATCTCCCTTTGGTAAAGCAGCCATGTCCTTAAGTCCTTCGCTTTGTTTTCAAGGGACTGTACATTGGCCAGTAGGATGGTAGGGAGAGGGTCGAAGTCCCCTGCGCTTCAGTCTGACCTGAAGTCCTGCCGTCGGCCACGTTTCTGGACACAATGGAGGCAGCATCTTTGTTTCCATGTACTGTTCTTACTGTACTTGCTGTTTCTGCGAACCTGCGCTGGTCCGGGATTCTCTTGCAGACGGCAGCTCCAGCTCCATTGGGTTCGGGGATTCCCTCACATTCGGCAGTTCCAGCTCCGTTGCTCCTGGGAAAATCCTGCCCGTCGGCTCCGGAGGCCTTCCCGGTGCTTCCAGGTACAGTTCCTGTGATCCTAAGTCGGGTCGGGTGTACTGCAGCGATGGATGGATCGTTGACATTTGGGGGCTCCCGCAGCTGATCCCAATATCGCTAGTGCCTTCAAGTGCACTAGCCGTCCGTTACAGCGCCCATTGCTGCTGTTTCTCTGATCCAGGTGTGTTGAGTGAAGCCATAAATCAATAGCATCTTTTGAGCTGCTGGCAAAACGTCGCCACAGGCAGGCGCCATCTTAATCATTTAAGATTCCTGAAATTAACCCGTTAAAATACACGAACTGTTCAGAACTCGAGGGACCGAGCGACCTGCCGCAGCCGCCTTCATGAAAGCATTCATTTCGGTGATTCTCGTAGAGTGCGAAGAGGGATTTAATCACCATTTAATTCATTACGAGACTAAGTGGGACCCGTTGGATCCCAGTCACATGGGGGCCTGCCACGCCCCCGAACGCAACCCAATTGGGGGGTTATGTAGCGCGTGTGCGGGGGAGTGGGGAGGGGGCTGGTGTGGGAGGGGGCTTGGGTGAGGGGGTTGTGGTGGGGTGATGGGGAAGTGGGGGTCGTTGGGGAGGGGGTGTAGGGTAGGAGGTGTGGGGGACTTGGGGGTGGGGAAGGGAGGTGTGCAGCAGGGGTGTGGGAGGGTGCCGGGGAGCGGGGTGGGTGAGGGGAGATGTGGGGGAGGGTGGGTGGGGAGGGGGGTGTGGGGGAGTGGCGGTGAGGGAGGCGGGGTTGTGGGAGGGGCGGCTGTGAGGGAGGGTGTGTGTTTGAAGGGGAACCTTCTAACTCTTCATATCTTGTGTAGTATTTCCCCGATCGGAACAAACTTTTTTAACTTGCAGCAGCAGAGAATGTTGTGTAACGTGGCGAAACATCGTAGCGCTATGGTGAATCGTTTTTGCGCAAATTGAATTACAACGCAGAAACGAAGTGGACAAGATGTGAGTTTTAGTAATATATAGATAGATTATTCCCAGTGAGTTGGGACTCCCATCCCGCGCCTTTACCCGGTTCGGTGCACCTTCTTGTACATTCACCCGGCAAATTCAGTCACATCCCAACATGTCCCGACGATTGGTTCACACCGAGTTCCGTCAGCTATCTATCTGTCAGAAGAAGGGACTCGACCCGAAAGGTCACCCATTGCTTTTCTTCAGAGATGCTGCCTGTCCCGTTTTTTGTGTCTAACTTCCGTTTAAAGCAGCATCTGCAGTTCCTTCCAACACTATGTATTCCGTGGACTCTCTACTCACTCTCGCTACATTCCGATATGGACTTCCTCCTGTCCTCTTGTATGGACTAAACAGAAACTGGGACTTCTGCCAGGATGTCCATGCCGAACACATATTACCCATCTCGGTTCTGCACCAAAGAGCAGCTTAGATACATCGATACATAGTACCATAGACAATAGGTGCAGGAGTAGGCCATTTGGCCCTTCGAGCCAAGACCGCCATTCAATGTGATCATGGCTTATCATCCGCAATCAGTACCCCTTTTCTACCTTCTCCTCATATCCCTTGGTGCCGATAATCATAAGAGCTCTATCTATCTTTCGTTTGAATGCATCAGTGAAACATGGTTGCAGGAGGGCTGTGATTGGGAACTGAATATTCCAGGATTTCGTTTGTTCAGGGGTGATAGAATTGGAGGGGCAAGAGTGGGGGTGTTGCATTGCTTGTCAAGGAAGATATTACAGCAGTGCTGTGGCAGGTTAGATTAGAGGGCTCGCCTAGGGAGGCAATTTGGGAGTAGCTGAGAAATGGGAAAGGTGTAGCAACACTTATAGGGGTGTATTATAGACCGCCAAATGGGGAGCGAGTATTGGAAGAGCAAATATGTAAGGAGATTGCAGATATTAGTAGTAAGCACAAGGTAGTGATTGTGGGAGATTTCAATTTTCCACACATAGACTGGGAAACACATTCTGTAAAACGGCTGGATGGTTTGGAGTTTGTAAAATGTGTGCAGGATAGTTTTTTGCAGCAATACATAGAGGTGCCTACTAGAGAAGGGGCAGTGCTGGAGCTCCTGTTAGAAAATGAGACAGGGCAGTAGCGGAGGTAGAGCGTTGGGGAGCACTTCGGGTCCAGTATTCACAATACCATTAGTTTCAATATATTTATGGAGAGGGTCAGAACTGGACCTAGGGTTGAGATTTTTGATTGGAGAAAGGCTAACTTTGAGGAGATGCGAAAGGATTTAAAAGGAGTGAATTGGGACATGTTGTTTTATGGGAAGGATGTAGAAGAGAAATGGAGGACATTTAATGGTGACATTTTAAGAGTACAGAATTTTTATGTCCCTGTTCGGTTGAAAGGAAATAGTAAAAATTGGAAAGAACCATGGTTTTCTAGGGAAATTGGACACTTGGTTCGGAAAAAGAGAGAGATCTACAATATTTATAGGCAGCATGGAGTAAATGAGGTGCTTGAGGAGTATAAAGTATGTAAAAAGAATATTAAGAAAGAAATTAGAAAAGCTAATAGAAGATATGAGGTTTGTTTGGCAAGTAAGGTGAAAGTAAATCCAAAGGGTTTCTACAGCTATATTAATAGCAAAAGGATAACAAGGAATACAATTGGTCCATTAGAGAGTCAGAGTGGACAGCTATCTGCAGAGCCAAAAGAGATGGGGGAGATACTGAACAATTTCTTTTCTTCGGTATTCACCAAGGAGAAGGATATGGAATTATGTGAGGTAAGGGAAACAAGCAGAGTAGGAATGGAAACTATGAGATTCCAAGAAGAGGAGTTGCGACTTCCGGTGGCGCTATGGAGGCTTGAGTCCAGTGCCAACTAGCTCCGTGCCGAAGAAACTGAAAACGGGAGAAAATCGGGTCTTACCTGCAGCGATCGCGATCTGAACGGCTGCCTGCCGCGTGACGTCATCAGGCGCGCGACTTTTACGGTATTTCGTTACAACGTACCCCCCCCCCGTAAAAAACCGTTAAAGGGAAACCACCGATGGAAGAGGAAGGCCCAACTGAGGCCTCGGCCTCAGTTACAATGACGGCCCAGGAAGACCCTCCGAAGAAATCAAAGCAGAAAAAGTCTGAAATGGATGATCTTAAAACTTTTCTTGCTGCTGAATTGAAAACCTTTGGAGAGAATTTTAAAGAGGAACTTTACTCTTTTAAGGTAGATTTTAAAGCAGAAATGCTTTCTACCGTTCAAGAAATACTGGAAGTCTGGAAGAGGTCGAGGGGGGAAGAGGTCAAGGAACAGATGGAAGTGCTGGAAGCCAGGCTCGTTTCGGTGGAAGCGAACGTTAAAATGGAGGTGGCCCCCATTCATCAAGCACTTGAGCAACATAGAACAGCGATAACCGAACTTTAGAAATGGGCGGCGACAAGTGAGGAAACTGTAGGTCGACTCCTTATTGAAAACCAACGCCTCTCCGGAATGGTGATCAAATTAAGTGATAAATGTACCGATTTGGAGGGGCGTCAAAGATGTAAGAATCTATGAATTGTAGGGGTGAAAGAAGGAAGTGAGAGGGAAATGGGCCCTCGGGATTTTGTGGCAGACATACTACAAAAAGCCTTAAAATTGGATCAAAAACCTTCACTCGGTCGAGCTCATAGAGCGCAGCGGCGTCGTACACAAGATGATGCCCATCCAAGACAAATTATCGTAAAGGTGCAACTGGATCATGAATTTGACGATATAATGAAGAAAATCGTCCGAAGCGGACAGCTCCATTTTGAAGGTGAGAGGTTCAGTATTTACCGAGATTATCCGGCAGAGGTCTTCAAGAAAAGGGCGCTGTTCACTGAGACAAAAAGAATACTGAAGAATGTACCTGATTTGAGATACGGCCTGCTTTACCCCGCAAGACTAAGAGTCACCTACAAGAAAAAGGAGCAATTTTTTACAAACCATGAAAGAGCACTGGAATTTGCCAAAGAAATCGGGAACGTGACCACAGACTGAGGAATTTACATTACTCCTCAGGAGTCAAGGATCAACGGGACCGCCAGATCTAAAAGGACCTTTAAAGTTCTTTTAAGAGCTTTAAGGACATTCGAAAACCGAATGGACGGTGGACATTGGAGAAAACCGTGGTTTATTTTTATTTTTTATTTTTATTAATCACTATTATTATCTGTATATTCATATCTAACTATATATGTAACAACTAATACTTATTAAATATCTATATTACTACTAAAATTATTAACATTTATATTACTCATAAAAATGTAATACTGGGTATGATTGATAACAATGATTAATAACTAACAGTCTTTGGTTAACGTGGAAATGAATTACATACTTATATTATATAGGAAGATATGCAGGAGGTAATTCAGCCTACGTCATAATAAGGTTTGACGGTTTTTCTCTTTATTTTTCAATTTAAAATTAAATTTATAGATTTAGCGAAGATATTAATATGATATGTAGAGAATAATAACGTTATGCATTTATGCTGTTCTCGGACTTTTCTGCAGGGATGCGTGCTTATGTATGTATGCATATGGGTATATATATATATATATATATATATATATATATATATATATATATATATATATATATATATATATTTATATATATATATATATATATATATATATATATATATGTATGTGTATATGTGTATGTATGTGTGTACGTATGTATGGGTATGTATATATGTTTGTTACTCCCAAAGAAGT
Organism: Malacoraja senta; assembly: GCA_038087875.1. Lineage (NCBI taxonomy): Eukaryota > Metazoa > Chordata > Chondrichthyes > Rajiformes > Rajidae > Malacoraja > Malacoraja senta. The sequence continues at coordinate 7,157,092 of CM075981.1, read as the reverse complement.
TATTTGATTGTTAGAAATAATCTTTTTTTTTTTCGGGCACGGAGCTGGGAATTTTTTTTTACAAAGGCAACGGAAGTCTTTAGAATTCTAGCCACGTTAGTGTGGCTATCACTAACTACACTAATTTTAGATGTAGTTTTTTTTCTTTCACCCTATGCTAACCAATTCTATCACTTTTTTTCACTTTAAATATTTGTATAACTTAATGTTTGAATGGAAAAACAAGACTAATACAAGGAGATGTGTTCGGAAGAGCGATGTATATGATTTTAAATTCATCTATTTGAGGTTCGGGAGCAGGGTCAGGTTTTATGTGTTGCACCTTCTGCTCGGTTATAGACCACCTTAGAAACAATATGCAAGATGTTAATATGACAAGAGGGGGTCAGGGAATAACATTTTGTAGTTGGAATGTCAAGGGAATCAATGAACCAATTAAGAGAGGTAAAGTTTTGGCACATCTAAATTTAATCAAAACAGATATAATATTCCTTCAAGAAACACACCTTAAAAAGGAATCTCAACATAGACTTAAAGCTAAGTGGATCGCTGAATCATATCATTCCTCTTTTTCCCATAAGTCCAGAGGAGTTGCAATATTAATTCGTAAAGGAATACCTTTTACGAATTCATCAACAATAGCGGATATTGATGGTAGATATATTATATTAGTTGGAGAGTTAAATGGAGAAAAAGTGATTCTTCTTAATGTATATGGGCCTAATTTTGATAAACCTATGTTTTTTAATAAAACATTTAATAAAATTCCTGAATTTACACAATATAAATTAATAATTGAAGGAGACTTCAATTGTACATTAGATTCATACTTAGATAGATTATCAAGGCAAAAAAAAGTAAAATCTCAATCAAGTGTATTTCTAAATTCATTTATTAATACCACTAATATTAAGGATGTCTGGAGAATAGAAAATCCAACTGAACGGGAATATTCATTTTACTCACCAGTACACAAAACATACTCAAGAATAGATTATTTTTAGTTGACTCCACGTTTATCCCATTTACTTATAACTCAAAATACCATAATATTATAATCTCAGATCACGCACCTGTAACATTCATGATTAAATTAAATGGAATGTCCGAGAAACAAACATATTGGAGATTTAACCCACACATTTTGAACGAAAGATCATGCCAGGAATATATTATTAAACAGATTAAAATATGTTTTGAGATAAATGATAACCCTGACACACCTACTTCTCTTATGTGGGAAACGTTTAAAGCGTTTGTTCGAGGTGCATTAATTTCTGCTCAAGTATTTTATAATAAAGAGAACAGGATTAAACAACAAACATTGGAAAGCGAAATCAAGCAACTAGATATAGAAAATGCGAGAATGCCATCTACTTCAAAACATAATAAAATTGCTGTATTGAAATATAAATTAAATAAAATGTATTCAGAACAAGTAATAAAACTTTATCAAAAAATCAAACAATTACATTTTGAATTTGGAGACAAACTACAAAAACTATTAGCACGTCAGTTACGAAAAATGGAAGGGGAAAAAATAATTCATAAAATTAGAACAGAGACAGGAGAAATATTAAAAATGACCAAGGACATAAATGAAAGATTTCTCCAATACTATCATAACCTTTATTCAACTAAAACTGTAGCACAATCAGAAGGAATAGCAGATTTTTTACTAAAATATAATTTAAAAGGTTTAGATTCAAATGATAGAGAATTATTAGAAAGGGAGATTACGATAAAGGATATTGAGGAGTCTATTGGCTCTTTAAAAAATGTTAAAGCAGTAGGACCAGATGGTTTAGGCTCTGAATTGTATTAAAAATTTTATGACTTGCTCTGCCCACGTTTACAAAGGCTGTATGAGCATATCTATACTCAACAGAAACTTCCAGATACTTTAAATGAATCTATAATATCACTTATTCCTAAAGCTGATAAAGATCCGGAAGATCCGGGATCATATAGAGCAATTGCACTTTTAAATACAGATCAGAAAATATTAACTAAAATACTAGCGCATAGATTAAGTACAGTGATGAAAAAATCAATACACCCTGACCAAACAGGCTTTATTCAGAAACGGTACTCATATTATAATCTAAGAAGATTATTTAATATTATTTATTCTAAGAGAATTATTAATGATGATCTAGCAATAATCTCACTTGACGCTGAAAAAGCATTTGATCAGGTTGAATGGTCTTATTTATTTTCGGTGATGGAAAATATGCAGCTAGGGGAGAAATTCTGCACATGGATAAAACTGTTATATACAAATCCTACGGCTAGAATATTAACAAACCAAAGGTTGTCATCTAAATTCAGCCTATCTAGAGGTTGTAGACAAGGATGCCCGTTATCTCCATTATTATTTGCGCTTGTTATTGATCCACTCGCAGAAAGAGTTAGGGGTCATCCGGAAATATATGGTTATATCACAAAGGACACAGTGAATAAAATTTCTCTATACGCAGATGATGTACTAATTTACATTACAAAACCAGAAATTAGTATTCCAAACTTATTAGAGCTAATAACCCAATTTGGTTCACTCTCAGGATACAGAATAAATTGGAATAAAAGTGAAATTATGCCAATAAGGGAACATAACAAACAGATAATACAACAATTTCCATTTAAAATAGTAAATGAAAAATTTAAATACCTAGGTATTTATGTAACTAAGATATATACATCATTATTTAAAGCAAATTTTCCCCCATTACTGAATAAACTACATAAGAATATTCAATACAGGAAAACACTTCCTATCTCAATGGTTGGCAAAATTAATGCCTTAAAAATGTTTTTTTTACGGCAAATATTATACCTTTTTCAGACAATTCCGATATATTTGTCAAAAAACTTTTTTTTTAAATTGGACTCCATTGTTAATGATTTTATCTGGGATTATAAGAATCATAGGATAAACAAATGACATTTGTGTAAATCAAAAATAAATGGAGGCTTGGTTTTACCCAACTTTCTGTTATATTTTTGGGCAGTTAATATTAAAAATATGAATTTCTGGTTGGAAGAAATAGATCAACAACCAGATTGGTTAAAAATGGAAAAGGAAGATTGTTTGCCTTTTGAAAAATTTATAGGGAAAAGCCTATAATATTTAGTGCCATACGAATTTGGAAGCAATTAAAAAATACATTAAAATTAGATAATTTATCACTTTTTCTCCCAATTGTGAATAACCCTTTGTGTAAGCCCTCATGGTTGTACAGTGGTTTTACACAATGGAACAATTATGGAATTAAAAATATGGGACAACTTTATAAGGAAGGCACTTTTCTGACATTTCAGGAGTTGCAACAGACTTATGGACTCCGAGGACATAATTATTTCAGATATCTTCAACTCAGAGATTATTTAAAATCGAATACTCAACATTTTCGAATTAGAAATTCAGAAATTCTTGACGAATGTTGGAATAAACATCCTAATACAGAAAAAATAATATCTTATATATATAATATCTTATTAGACAGTGACATTCCATCGACGGACTTACACAGACATGGGAAAAAGAATTAAATCAAATAATAACGAAATATACTTGGGAAGAAAGTTTACAACACATACATCAATGTTCATTACATGCCAGACATTCTTTAATACAATTTAAAGTAATACATAGGTTACATTATTCAAAAACAAAATTACATAAAATCTTTCAACATATCTCACCTATATGTGATAAATGTCAACATTTAGAAGCTACCTTATCTCATATGTTTGCAAACTGTATAAAAAATACAAAATTCTGGGTAAATATTTTTAGTATAATATCTAAAGTGACCAGCACACAATTGGACCCGGATCCAAAATTAATAATACTCGGAACATTAGAATTAAATCAAACATTTACAACAACACAAAGAAACTTTATTGATTATAGTATAATAACAGGAAAAACATTAATTCTAAAATGTTGGAAAGGCCCTACGTCCCCCACAATTAAAATGTGGATTATAGAAATGACGGAGACCTTAAACGTGGAAATAATCAGATTTTCCCTGTTGGACAAACAGTAATTATTCGTTGGAACATGGTCTCCTTTATTGATTATTTAAAGGGTCAGAATGGTTCAGCGCAGGAACCTGACTAATACTCGGGCTAACGAATGGATGAAATGCTATACTCTGAAATGTACGAATATATCTCGAATTAAGTTTTTTATTTTAATAAATATTTCCATTCTTCTTTAACCATCTTTTTCTTTTTTTCTTTTTTGTGTTTTTTTTTTTTTTTTTTTTTTTCTTCTCTTTTTCTTCTCACTCTTTTCTTTCTTTACTTCGTCTATCTTTTTAGTTCTATCTAGTTTAAAAAAAAAAGGCAAAAGGTATTGGAGGCAATGTAATAATAATTGATAATATTATCAATTTAAAAATGTAACACTGTAATGATGTTAATAGGTTGTGTACTTTTCTCCAATAAAAAATATTTTCAAAAAAAAAAAAAAAAAAAGAGGAGGTGCGGACACTTTTGAAAAATATGAAAACGGATAAGTCTCCAGGTCCTGACAGGATATTCCCGAGGACATTGAGGGAATTTAGTGTAGAAATAGCAGGGGCTATGACAGAAATATTTCAAATGTCATTAGAAACGGGAATAGTGCCGGAGGATTGGCGTACTGCGCATGTTGTTCCGTTGTTTAAACAGGGTTCTAAGAGTAAACCTAGCAATTACAGACCTGTTAGTTTGACGTCAGTGGTGGGCAAATTAATGGAAAGGATACTTAAAGATAATATATATAAGCATCCCGATAAGCAGGGTCTGATTAGGAACAGTCAACATGGATTTGTGCCTGGAAGGTCATGTTTGACTAATCTTCTAGAATTTTGCGAAGAGGTTACTAGGGAAATTGATGAGGGTAAAGCAGTGGATGTTGTCTATATGGACTTCAGTAAGGCCTTTGACAAGGTTCCTCGTGGAAGGTTGGTTAAGAAGATTAAATTGTTGGGTATTAATGGTGGAGTAGCAGATGGATTCAACAGTGGCTGAATGGGAGATGCCAGAGAGTAATGGTGGATGGCTGTTTGTCAGGTTGGAGGCCGGTGACTAGTGAGGTGCCTCAGGCGTCTGTGTTGGGTCCACTGTTGTTTGTCATGTACATCAATGATCTGGATGATGATGTGGAAAATTGGATTGGTAAGTATGCAGATGATAATAAGATAGGTGGTGTGGTGGATAATGAAGTAAATTTTCAAAGTCTACAGAGAGATTTAGGCCATTTGGAAGAGTGGGCTGAAAGATGGCAGATGGAGTTTAATGCTGATAAATGTGAGGTACTACCTCTCGGCAGGACAAATCAAAATAGGACGTACATGGTAAATGGTAGAGTATTGAGGAATGCAGTTGAACAGAGGGATCTAGGAATAACTGTGCATAGTTCCCTGAAGGTGGAATCTCATGCAGATAGGGTGGTAAAGAAAGCTTCTGGTGTGCTGGCCTTTATAAATCAGAGCATTGAATATAGAAGTTGGGATGTAATGTTAAAATTGTACAAGTTAGGTGAGGCCAATTCTGGAGTATGGAGAACAATTTTGGTCGCCTAATTATAGGAAGGATGTCAACAAAATAGAGAGAGTACAGAGGAGATTTACTAGAATGTTGCCTGGGTTTCAGCAACTAAGTTACAGAGAAAGGTTGAACAAGTTAGGTCTTTATTCTTTGGAGCACAGAAGGTTAAGAGGGGACTTGATAGAGGTCTTTAAAATTATGAGCGGGTTAGACAGAGTTGACGTGGATAAGCTTTTTCCATTGAGAGTAGGGAAGATTCAAACAAGGGGACATGACTTGAGAATTAAGGGACAGAAGTTTAGGGGTAACATTAGGGGGAACTTCATTACTCAGAGAGTGGTAGCTGTGTGGAATGAGCTTCCAGTGGAAGTGGTGGAGGCTGGTTCGATTTTATCCTTTAAAAATAGATTGGATGGGTATATGGACGGGAAAGGAATGGAGGGTTATGGTCTGAGTGCAGGTAGATGGGACTAGGGGGAAGTATTTATTTAAAACAATATATATATATATATATATATTTAAATGTTCGGCACGGACCTGAAGGGCCGAGATGGCCTGTTTCCGTGCTGTAATGGTTATACGGTTATATGGTTATATGAATTGGCCTCCTCTGCCTTCTGAGGCAGAGAATTCCACAAATTCACAACTATCTTCATACAGCAGATAATACAATGAATAGCTCAGTACGGCCTTGATCATTATGTCAACCAAAGATTTACTAATGAAATTAATTCAGTGATGCAGTAAAGCGAAACATTTCAGTGAAATACGATGTTGCTCCCCCAAACTAAGGGAGATTTGTAAGTAAACAAAAAATGCTGGAGAAACTCAGCGGATGAGACAGCATTCATGGAGAGAGGGAACAGGCGAAGATTCGGGTCGAGACTAGGATATGATATTTGGGTTAGGATATTTCAAAATATCCATGGATTGTATAGCAGAGGATGCTTTCGATCCATAGACTTCTGGGTTATGGGCCCAGCACGCTTCCGCTGCGCCACTCTGCTTTCATGCCAATATTCTTTGCGTTGTGCTCCTTTAACTGATTTAGCGGCTAGCATTTCTTACCAAGTATACTTTCTTTTTCCAGGGTTTGCTTTCTTTCCTCATAAGGTAATAAGGTCATACGTGATATTCGGCCCATCAAAACTACTCCGCCATTCAATTATGGCTGATTCATGTGTAAGGAAGAACAGCAGATGCTGTTCAAATCGAAAGTAGACACAAAATGCTGGAGTAACTTAGTGGGTGAGGCAGTCTGAAGAAGGGTCTCGACGCGAAACGTCACCCATTCCTTCTCTCCAGAATTGCTGCCTCACCCGCTGAGTTACTTCGGTATTTTGTGTCTACCATGGCTGATCTATTTCTTCCTCCTAACCCCAGTCGCCTGTCTTATCCCCATAATCCCTGACATATAGGTCTTAGATCTAGCGGATCAAGGGGTATGGGGAAAAAGCAGGAACAGGGTTTGGATTCTGATTCTGATTATAATCATAATAAACTACTATACAACTATGTTACAATCTTTATTCAGGATACGTTCAACACCCTTCGGAGCCCAGTGGTCCCGGAACTCTGCGTGTCCTAATGTGTTTTTGCTGTGGCAAAACAGCAACTGGACTGTGGTTGAGCCACACATTCACACTGCGCTGGAGACGGTTCCGTTCCCCACTCGCCGATGGAACAGTTTCATTCATTAGCATTCCCTGTGTGCTTGTCAGTGGGTCGGGGATGGAATCCAATCCCGCGCCTTTACCCGGTTCGGTGCAGCTTCCTGCTCATTCCCCCGGCAAACTCAGTCATATCCCAACATATCCCGACGATTGGTTCACACAGTGTTCCGTCTCCTATCTATCAGTCTGAAGAAGCATCGACCCGAAATGTTACCCATTCATTCTCTTCAGAAATACTACCTGTCGAGCTGAGTTACTCCAGCTTTATGTGTCTACCTTCCGTTTAAACCAGCATCTGCTGTTCCTTCCTACACTATATAATCCGTGGACTCCCTTTCCTCACTCTCGCTACATTCCGTTATGGACTTCATCCTGTCCTGTTGTGTGGACGTAACAGAAAAAGGGACATCGGCCCAGGATGTGCATGCCGACCATATCTTACCTATTCTGTTCTGCACCAAAGATCATCTTAGATACATAGATACATAGAAAATAGGTGCCGGAGTAGGTCATTCGGCCCTAAGAGCCAAGGCCACCATTCATTGTGATCATGGATGATCATCCACAATCAGTAACCCGTTTCTGCCTTCTCCCCATATCACTTGGTTCCGCTAATCCGAAGAGCTCTATCTAACTGTCTTTTGAATGCATCCAGTGAATTGGCATCCACTGCCATCTGAGGCAGAAAATTCCACTAATTCACAACTCTCTTCATACAGCAGATAATATAATGAATTGGTCAGTAGCCGAGTCACGGCCTTGATCATTATGTCAACCAATGATTTACCAATAAAATTGATAAAATGATGCAATGAAGCGAAACTTTTCAGTGAAATATGATTAGTATCCACCAAACTAAGGGGAATTTGTAAGTAGTCAAAGAATGCTGGAGAAACTCAGCGGGTGAGACAGCATTTATGGAGAGAGGGTACAGGCGAAGTTTCGGGTCGAGACTGTTCTTCAGACTAGGATATGATATTTGCATTAGGAAATTTCAAAACAAACATGGATGGAATAGCAGAGGATGGGTTCCATCCATCGACCTCTGGGTTATGGGCCCAGCACGCTTCCGCTGCGCCACTCTGCTTTCATGCTAATATTCTTTGCGTTTGTGCTCCTTTTACTGATATTGCGGCTTGCATTTCTCACCTCGTATACTTTCTTTTTCTAGGGTTTTATTTTTTTCTTCATCAGGTAATAAGGTCATAAGTGATAATAGTATTTGACCATTCGGCCCATCAAATCTACTCCGCCATTCAATTATGGCTGATCCATGTGTAAGAAAGAACTGCAGATGCTGTTAAAATCGAAGGTAGACACAAAATACTGGAGTAACTCAGCGGGTGAGGCAGTCTGAAGAAGGGTCTCGACCCGAAACGTCACCCATTCCTTCTCCCTAGAAATGCTGCCTCGCCCGCTGAGTTACTTCGGCATTTTGTGTCTACCATGGCTGGTCTATTTCTTCCTCCAAACACCAGTCACCTGCCTTATCCCTATAATCGCTGACATATAGGTCTTAGATCTAGCGGAAACAAGGGGTATGGGGAAAAAACAGAGACAGGGTTTGGATTCTGTAAGATCAGCCATGATCATATTGAATGGCCGTACCGGCTCGGAGTGTCGAATGGCCTACTGCTGCAACTATTTCTGTTTTTCTATGATTCAATTACACCTGGACTAATCAAAAATATATGTATCTCAGCCTTAGAAATATCCACTCCCGGCCACTGCAGCTTTCTGGGCAAAGAAATCTATAGATTCACCACACTCTGACTAAAACAACATTATCATCTCTCCTTCCTCAAAGAACGTCCTTTAATTGTGAGGCTATGACATCCAGTCCCAGACTCTCCCGATAATGGAAGCATCCTCTCCACATCCACTCCATGGAAGCCTTTCAGTATTCTGTATTTTTCAATGAGGTCAACTTTCATTCTTCAAAACACCATCGAGTACAGGCCAAGTGCCGATAAATGCTCATCATAGGTTAGTCTACTCATTCCTGGGATCAATCTTGAAAATCTCCTCTGGACGCTCTAAAGTGCCAGCACATCCTTACTCAGATATGGTGCCCACCATTGCTCACAATAGTCCAGATGCAGCCTTACGAACGCCTTATAGAGCCTCAGCATTACTTCACTGTTTTTGTAGACACGTCCCCATAAAACAAATTGAGTTTACATTCTTTACGACAGATATATTTCCACTTCTCTCTTCCAATGTTCTCCTTCCCTCTATCTCATTTTCTTTATTTGTCATCCTCCACCTTGCTCTTTTATTTCTTACTTTCGAGCACTAGAATGCAAAAAACAGATCTGTAATGCTATGGCTGTATAAAGAGCTGGTCAGGCCGCATTTAGAGTATTGTGAACAATGTTATGCCCCATATCTGAAGAAAGATGCGCTGGCATCGGAAAGGGTCCAGAGGAGGTTTACGAGAATGATCGCTGGAATGAGAGGGTTAACATACAATGAACTGAGCCACTGAGCCCAGGAGTTTAGATGGATGAGAGGGGACCTCATTGAAACTGACGGAATAGTGAAAGGCCTGAATAGAGTGGATGTGGAGAGGATGTTTTCTACTTGTGCGAGAGTCTAGGACACGTGGTCAGACCCTTAGAATTAAAGGACGTTCCTTTAGGAAGGTGATGAGGAGGAACCTCTTTCGTTAGAGATTGGCCAATCTGTGGAATTATTTGCCTAATAAGACCGTGGGGTTTGTCAGTGAATATATGTAAGGCATAAATAGATAGATTTTATATCGGAGTCACGTAAGTGACTACGTGAAGAAGCCCGCCAGCCCGCATGCGCGTAAATACGTCTAACACATGGCGCACGACTGGCTGGCAGGCGCGTCGCTCCTGCAGCGGTAAGTTTTAAAATCCTGCAGGTACGTTTTCGAACTTATTTTTCAGGTTGTCTTTTGTTTCAGGAATCTCTTTTGCACAGCTCCTGCTGGACATTGAATTACGGGGCGAAACCCGGACGGAGCGCGGGGAAGCCGGTTACGGACCACGGGGATGCCCGCTATGGACCACGGAGTGCGGGTAGCGAGAGGCCGTCGGTTTCGCTACCTGAGTCACTGACATTGCGGTCAGCGACTTCCGGGAGTTACGGGGCGAAGTCTCGGACGGGCCGCGGGGACACTACAGACTGCGGGGAAACCGGCTAAGGGTTGCGGAAGTGCAGTAGCCGATGGCCATCGGGTTCGCTACTCGAGTCGCTGACAGTGCGGTCAGCGATTTCCGACCGGCAGCCCCCAAAAGGTGGAGAGCCAAACGGTGTCGGAGAGGCCTAGGCTGGGACAAGCCAGGCCAGGAGGGTTCCCCTCCGATATACATGGGTACGTCCTCGGAAGTATGGCGTTCATCCCACAACGGTGATGATCCATCCTGATATTTTCCGTGGAACGGAGCCATATCAGCGCAGGTCTCCTCGGGGGCCTGCTGCAGCACCTGTTTCAGGGCTGCTTACTAATCTTCCTCTCTGTGGAGCGGAGTGCTAGGGGTCAGTGGATGGCTGACTCCAAACTCGAAAGTGTGTGAGTTCAGAGGTATGTCCGGAATGCAAACCAGGATGCACGAGGTGCGTGAAGCAGAATTGCCTGCTATGGCATCAATGTTGCGGTACACTCGCAAATAGGTGAGTCGCTGGGTGAGGAATTAGCTACGAGCATTAACTACCTCGCATCGCACCAGCTCCAGGAACAGCTAAGTAATGGTGGAAACAACTATGAAGTACCACACACCTGTTAATTGTGCTTCACTAAACGTGCCGGCTGGGAACAGCTCTATCTGGGGTTACATCGAAGGGGGCATCAAAGCCCAAGAGATGAAGCCAGAGAATCCTGACTTTGCTGGCTTCAGGCATCACGGCCTTCGCCTGGTCTGTGGATGGGGGTCCCTTGTCTGATGTGCAACAGGATGCTGGAGTGACACAGTGGGACAAGCATCATCTCTGGAGAGAAGGAATGGGTGTCGTTTCTGGTCGAGATCCTGCAGACTCAGTCTTCCGGTCTGAAGAAATGTCTCGACCCGAAACGTCACCCATTCCTTCTCTCCAGAGATGCTGCCTGTTCCGCTCAATTACTCCAGCTTTCTGTGTCCATCTTCGGTTTACAGTTTACAAATAATCTTGTGTTTTGTGCCTGGTAGCTTGTGTGCGTTACGAAGGCAACCAGACGGTAATAAATAAAACGTGCTTCTTGTTGTCAATGGGTGGGGGGGGGGGTATTGGGAGGAGATAATATAGTTCTTTGTCATGCACACTTGTCATCGGCCTGCCAGGGAAAGTGTGTGTGTCCCCATGTTTTAAACGCGATTAGCTATGCCCCGAGACGTCTGTCCCCGCAGCCTGGGTTGGTGTGAACCACCCGGTGTGGGTGTCAGGGTCCGGGGGTCGGAAGGGGATGTGGAATCACCCTGGTGTGGGGGTTGGGTTCCGATGGCGGTGCATCGTGGTCAGTGACTCTGGGAGAGCGGAGGAACAAGCCTCTCCTACACATCCGCTCTACCGACCCACAACTCGTCACAGTGCGGGGGAGACGAGGCGGAGGGCGGCCGTGGCCGCTGGAGAGTGGGGGCTCTCCCGAGGTATGCGCACCTTCGGCCGCTTACAACTTGCTGCTTGGGTTCAGATTGCCCAGTCACCTATGGCTTGGTTGGGGAAATTACCCCTAACCTCCCGTCTCCACCAGTGATGTGATGGACGCCGGGGTCTGGACCAATCGCTGACAAGTCCCGCCCCCTGCATCGTCGTGTCCGTTATTTCACTTTTCTGTTGAGTGGCATTCGGTTCGTTTAGCTTGTAGGCGACGCTGCCTTTTGGGTACGTGGCGTTTCGGCAGAACGGCAATTCGGTGAGTTTGATTTTAGGCGACGCAGCCTTTCGTCCAGTTCGGTTGCAGGCGTCCTGCCCTTTCGGTTAGTATGCTTTTAGGCGTCCCACCCTTTCGGTTAGTTGGCGTTTCGGCTTTGGACGCTTTCGGTTATTTGGCGTTTCGGCTTATTTTCCATTCGTTATCTGGCTTCCACTTCTATTGCTTCGGATTGTCGTCCGACGCCACATCCGCACACGGGTCGTGTAGCATTGGTCGAGGATGTTTGATCCTCTGGTGCTGCAGGAGACTTGTTGGTGGATATTAGGGATCGATTTCTTCAGGTTGGCTTTGTTGAACTCCCCGGCTATGGCTGTAAACGCCTCTGAGTAAGCCGTCTAGTGATTGTTGACCATGGCGTGCAGCTCCCCCAGTGCCAGATGGACATCAGCCTGGGGTGGGATGTAGACCGCGGTCAGGGTGATTGAGGTGAATTCCCTCAGTAGGTAGAAGGGCCGTCCAGGTTTGTAAAACGGGACTGGGATAGGACTGTCAGGTCTGAGCACCATGCAAAGTTGACCATGAGGCAGACGCCCCCTGCTCTCCCTTTCTCAGATACCAGTGTACAGTCCATGCGAAGGATGGAGACACCTGCAGACTGGACTGCTGTGTCTGGGGGGCTGGGGCTGAGCCATTTCTCTGTGGAACAGAACACAGAGCATCCCCTCAGCTCCCTTTGGTAAAGCAGCCTTGCCCATAATTCCTCCGCTTTGTTTTCAAGGGACTGTAGATTGGCCAGTAGGATGGTAGGGAGAGGGGGTCGAAGTCCCCTGCGCTTCAGTCTGACCACAATAGAGGCCTCATCTTTGTTTCCTTGTACTGTTCTTACTTTTCCTGCTGTTTCTGCAAACCTGCGCTGGACCGGAGATTCCATTGCAGACGCCAGCTCTAGCTCCATTACGTTCGTGGATTCCCTCACATTCGGCAGATCCAGCTCCGTTGCTCCTGGAAAATCCTGCCCGTCCGCTCCGGAGGTCTTCCCGGTGTTTCCAGGTACAGTTCCTGTGATCCTCAGTCGGGTCGGGTGTTCTGCAGCGATTGATGGATCGTTGACATTTGGGGGCTCCCGCAGCTGATCCCAATACCGCTACTGCCTTCAAGTGCACTAGCCGTCCGTTACAGCGCCGATTGCTGCTGTTTCTCTGATCCAGGTCAGTTGAGTGAAGCTATAAATCATTATCTTCTGTTGAGCTGCTGGCAAAACGTCGCCACAGGCAGGCGCCATCTTAATATTTTAAGATTCCTGAAATGAACCCGTTAAAATACACGAACTGTTCAGAACTCGAGGGACCGAGCGACCTGCCCCAGCCGCCTTCATGAAAACATTCACTTCGGTGATTCTCGTAGAGTACGAAGAGGGATTTAATCACCATTTAATTCATTAGCAGACTAAGTGTGACCCGTTGGGTCTCAGTCACATGGGAGGCCTGCCCCGCCCCCCAACGCAACCCATTTGGGGGGTTCTGTAGCGCGTGTGGGGGGGGAGTGGGGAAGCGGCTGGTGTGCGAGGGGGGTGTGGGTGAGAGGGGTTTGGGTGGGGCGATGGGGAAGTGGGGGTCGTGGGGGAGGGGGTGTAGGGGAGGGGGTGTGGGGGACTGGGGGTGGGGAAGGGAGGTGTGGAGCAGGGGGTGTGGGAGGGTGTCGCGGAGGGGGGTGGGGGAGGGAAGATGTGGGGGTGGGTGGGTGGGGAGGGGGGTTTGGGGTAGGGGCGGTGAGGGAGGCGGGGTTGGGGGAGGGGCGGCTGTGAGGGAGGATGTGTGTTTGAAGGGGAACATTTAAACCCTTCATATCTTTTGTACTGTTAAACCGATCGGAACAAAACTTATTTAACTTGCAGCAGCAGTGAATATTGACCAAGGTGGCGAAACATCGTAGCGCTATGGGGAATCATTTTTGCGCAAATTGCATTACAACGCATAAAGGAAGTGGTCAAGATGTGAGTTTTAGTGATATATAGATAGATTATTCCCAGTTAGCTGGGAATCCCATCCCGCGCCTTTCTCCGGTTCGGTGCAGATTCTTGCACATTCCCCCGGCAAATTCAGCACATCCCAACATGTCCCGACGATTAGTTCACACCGAGTTCCGTTAACTATCTATCAGTCAGAAGAAGGGAGTCGACCCGAAAGGTCACCCATTGCTTTTCTTCAGAGATGCTGCCTGTCCCGTTGAGTTACTCAAGATTGTTGTGTCTATCTTCAGTTTGGAGCAGCATCTACAGTTCCTTCCTACACCATGTATTCCGTGGACTCTCTCCCCACTCTCGCTACATTCCGACATCGACTTCCTCCTGTCCTCTTGCATGGACAAAACAGAAACAGGGACTTCTGCCAGGATGTCCATGCCGAACATATATTACCCATCTCAGTTCTGCACCAAAGAGCAGCTTAGATACATCGATATATAGTAACATAGCCACTAGGTGCAGGATTAGCCCATTCGGCCCTTCGAGCCAAGACCGCCATTCAATGTGATCTTAGCTGATCATTCACAATCAGCACCCCTTTTCTGCCTTCTCCCCTTATCCCTTGGTGCCGCTAATCCTAAGAGCTCAATCTATCTTTCGTTTGAATGCATCTAGTGAATTGGCCACCTCTGCATTCTGAGGCAGAGAATTCGACAAATTCATAACTCTCTTCATACATCAGAGAATATAATGAATATCTCAGTAGCCGAGTACGGCCTTGATCATTATGTCAACCAAACATTTACTAATACAATTAATTCAGTGATGCAGTGAAGCGAAACTTTTCAGTGAAATACGATTTTTCTCCCCGAAACTAAGGGAGATTTGTAACTAGACAAAAAATGCTGCAGGAACTCAGCGGCTGAGATAGAATTTATGGAGAGAGGGAAGAGGCGAAGTTTCGGGTCGAGACTAGGATATGATATTTGGGTAAATGATATTTCAAAGTGTACATGGACTTAATAGCAGAGCTTGGTGTCGATCCATCGACTTCTGTGTAATGGGCCCAGCAATCTTCCGCTGCGCCACTCTGCTTCCATGCTAATATTCTTTGCGTTGTGCTCCTTTTACTGATTTTGCGGCTTGCATTTCTCACCTCGTATACTTTCTTTTTCCAGGGTTTGCTTTCTTTCCTCATGAAGTAATAAGGTCATACGTGATATTCGACCAATCAAATCTACTCGGCCATTCAATTATGATTGATCCATGTGTAAGGAAGAACTGCAGATTTTGTTCCAATCGAAAGTAGACACAAAATGCTGGAGTAACTCAGCGGGTGAGGCAGTCTGAAGAAGGGACTGGACTCGAAACCTCACCCATTCCTTCTCTCCAGAATTGCTGCGTCACCCGCCGAGTTACTTCGATGTTTTGTGTCTACCATGGCTGATCTATTTCTTCCTCCTAACCCCAGGCGCCTGCCTTCTCCCCATAATCCCTGGCATATAGGACTTAGATCTAGCGGAATCAAGGGGTATGGGGAAAACGCAGGAACAGTGTTTAGATTCTGATTCTGAATTTAATCATAATAACCTACTATACAACTATGTTACATCCTTATTCAGGATAAATTCAACACCCCGCGGAGCGCAGAGGTCCCGGAACACTGCGTGTCCTATTGTGTTTTTGCTGTCGCAAAACAGCAGCTAGACTGTGCTTGAGCCATACAGTCACATTGCACTGGAGACGGTTCCGTTCCCCACTCGACGATGGAACCGTTTGATTCAATAGCATTCCCTGTGTGCTGGTCAGTGTGACGGGGATGCAATCCAATCCCGCGCCTTTACCCGGTTCGGTGCAGCTTCCCACTCATTCCCCCGGCAAATTCAGTCATATGCCAACATATCCCGACGATTGGTTCACACGGTGTTTCGTCTGCTGTCTATCAGTCTGAAGTAAGGGTCTCGACCCGAAATGTCACTCATTCCTTCTCTTCAGAAATACTACATGTCCCACTGAGTTACTCCAGCTTTTTGTGTCTACCTTCCGTTTAAACCAGCATCTGCTGTTCCTTCCTACACTATATAATCCGTGGACGCCCTTTCCTCACTCTCGCTACACACCGATATGGACTTCATCCTGTCCTGTTGTATGGACTAAACAGAAACAGTGACATCGTCCCAGGACGTCCATGCCGACCATATCTTACCCATCTCTGTTCTGCACCAAAGAGCAGCTTAGATACATAGATACATAGAAAATTGGTGCAGGAGTAGGTCATTCGGCCTTACGACCCAAGGCCACCATTCATTGCGATCATGGCTGATCATCCACAATCAGTAATCCGTTTCTGCCTTCTCCGCATATCACTTGGTTCCGCTAATTCGAAGAGCTCTTTCTAACTCTCGTTTGAATGCAGCCAGTGCATTATGAAGCAGAGAATTCCACAAATTCACAACTCTCTTCATACAGCAGAGAATATAATGAATTGGTCAGTAGCCAAGTTACGGCCTTGATCATTATGTCAACCAATGATTTACCAATAAAATTGATTAAATGATGCAATGAAGCGAAACTTTTCAGTGAAATATGTTTTTTCTCCACGAAACTAAGGGAAGTTTGTAAGTAGACCATAAATGCTGGAGAAACTCTGCGGGTGAGACAGCATTTATGGAGAGAGGGTGCCGACGAAGTTTCGGGTCGAGACTGTTCGTCAGACCAGCATATGATATTTGGGTTAGGATATTTCAAAATATCCATGGATGGAACAGCAGAGGATGGGTTCCATCCATCGACCTCTGGGTTAGGGGCCCATCACGCTTCCGAATATTAGCATGAAACTGCCTCACCTGCTGGAGTAACAGCGGGTGAGGCAGTCTGAAGAAGGGTCTCGATCCGAAACCTCACCCACTCCTTCTCTCCAGAAGTGCTGCCTCACCCGCTGAGTTACTTCGGCATTTTGTGTCTACCATGGCTGATCTATTTCTTCCCCCAAACCCCAGTCACCTGCCTTCTCCCTATATCAACACATAGGAAGTGTTCTGTTACAGTCCTACATATCGTATGACACGGCATGTATAACAGATATATTGGAATTCCTCTCAAAACTATATTTTGATGAGGGATTGAGTTATAGTCTCATAAATGGTGCAGGGAGTGCATTGTCGTCGTACTTGTTGCTGGGATCGGGACACCACTCTGTCGGGTCTCACCCTCTGATATCCAGTTTCATGAAGGGTATCTTCAACTCAAATCCCCCCAGGCCCAGCATTCGGTGATATGGGACGTAAACGAGGTGCTCACGCTGCTTCGCCGGTGGGCTTCAGCTACATCTCTGTCCTTTGTCAAACTCACTTACAAAGTGGTTATGCTCATGACGCTGGTTTCAGCGCAACAGGTCCAGTCGCTGCATGAGCTTCGACTGGACAGGTTGGTTACATCTGCAAATATTATAACATTTTATGTTTATGACTTACTCGAGCAGAGTAGACCAGGGGCGTCCGGTCTCAAACTAGTTTTCATGGCATACCCCATCGAACTTCCGTTATGTGTGGTCATTTATCTACTACAGTACGTTAAGGTCACCAAGAGGCTGAGAGGCTCTGAACTAGGAAGGATTGTTAGTTACAATAAACCTCATAAGAATAGAAACATAGAAACATAGAAAATAGGTGCAGGAGTAGGCCATTTGGCCCTTCGAGCCTGCACCGCCATTCAAAATGATCATGGCTGATCATGCAACTCAGTAGCCTGTACTTGCCTTCTCTCCATACCCCCTGATACCTTTAGCCACAAGGGCCACAAATAATTCCCTCTTAAATATAGCCAATGAACTGGCCTCAACTACCTTCTGTGGCAGAGAATTCAACAGATTCACCGCTCTCTGTGTGAATTTCACCACTCTCTGTGTGAAATTCACCACTCTCTGTGTGAATGTATCTGTACAGACCATCTCCAGGTTGTTAAAACGGGTTCTGGCTTGTGCAGGAGTGGATACTGATGTTTTCAAATCTCACTCCACCAGGGTTGCATCAACTTCAGCAGCAAGGGTTATGGAGGTTCCACTCGACCATATCCTAGCGGCTGCAGGATCATCAAACGAACGAACTTTACAAACGTTTTATAACAAACCCATTGCCAGACCGGCGGTTATTTGCCAAATCTATTTTAAGTTCATTTGCTCATTAACAAGCATCAGCATGTTTGAAATCTATGTCATGTCTGAATGCATTACTATTTTCACTCATCCTTGGCCAACTGATGCAGTGTGTGACGCATGGACTCGTGTCCACGGCATGAATTCACAGAGCTTTGAAATCTTCACGTAGTCACTCACGTGACTGCGTAGTAAAATAGTAAGATTTCAAGGAGAACTTACCATTTTGAAGTTTGATCTTTATTTTATGAGGTGTTACGATGAGGGATTACGTGCCCTCCGCTCCCAACCCTCTCGTCATAAAGGTCAGCTGGTATTTCTAGTTTCCCGATTCTTACTATATTCAGTTCAACAACTGTTATCTGTGACTTCACACTGCTGCTTTGAAGGTTGAAGCGAATGCGGGCTGGCGGGCTTCTTCACGTAATCCCTCATCGTAACTCCTCATAAAATAAAGATCAAACTTCAAACTGGTAAGTTCTCGTTTAATCTCACTATTATTCCTTAGTACAGTGTCATAGGTTATGTGTAGAACGCGTGAGAATGGGGAGAGTATGTTTGATATTAGAGATGGGTCCAAGATTCTCATAGAGGTGTGCTTAGTTTAGACATTACTTTACAGATACAACTTGCAAACTGGCCCTTCAGCCCACTGAGTCGACACCGACCAGCGACCACCCGTACACCAGTCGTACCTCACACACTAAGGGGAATTTACAGAAGCCAATTTATCTACAGACCGGCACGTCCTTTGAATGTAGGAGGATATAGCTCTTAAAGCTACAAAGGGATAAGGGCTGAAAGCAGGAACGGGCTACAAATCCTGAATGATCAGCCATGATCATATTGAATGGCAGTGTGGCTCGATGAGCCAAATGGACTACACCTGCACCTATTCTCCCTGTTTTCATGTAACAACTAATTATTTGTTGCTGACACCATTCCGTAATCAAAATGTTCAAAATCCGACCTGGATTTCCGGTTACATTTAGAAAGTGAGATACCGGTCGTAACCTACACAATAAGGGCGATTTACAGAAAACAATTAATCTACAAACCGTCACGTTTTTGAATGTACGGTGGTATAGCTCTTCAGGCTATCAAGGGATATGTGGAGAAAGCAGGAACGGAGGACTCATCCCGAATGATCAGCCATGATAACATTGAATGTCAGTGCTTGCTCGCCGGGACAAATGGCCTAATAACCATATAACCATATAACAATTACAGCACGGAAACAGGCCATCTCGACCCTTCTAGTCCGTGCCGAACACGTATTCTCCCCTAGTCCCATATACCCGCGCTCAGACCACAACCCTCCATTCCTTTCCCGTCCATATAACTATCCAATTTATTTTTAAATGATAAAAACGAACCTGCCTCCACCACCTTCACTGGAAGCTCATTCCACACAGCCACCACTCTCTGAGTAAAGAAGTTCCACCTCATGTTACCCCTAAACTTCTGTCCCTTAATTCTCGAGTCATGTCCCCTTGTTTGAATCTTTCCGACTCTCAGTGGGAAAAGCTTATCCACGTCAACTCTGTCTATCCCTCTCATCATTTTAAAGACCTCTATCAAGTCCCCCCTTAACCTTCTGCGCTCCAAAGAATAAAGCCCTAACTTGTTCAACCTTTCTCTGTAACTTAGTTGCTGAAACCCAGGCAACATTCTAGTAAATCTCCTCTGTACTCTCTCTATTTTGTTGACATCCTTCCTATAATTAGGCGACCAAAATTGTACACCATACTCCAGAATTGGCCTCACCAATGCCTTGTACAATTTTAACATTACATCCCAACTTCTATACTGCGCCTATGCTGCGCCTATTTTCAATGTTTCTACGTAACATCTGATTATTTGTTGATGTCACCATTTCTTAAACAAATGTTCAAAATCCGATCTGGACTTCCGGTTACATTTAGAACGAGAAATAGCTTCCCCCCGTCGGGAATTGAACCCCAGTCACCCGCGAGACAGGCGGGGAAACCAACCACTATACTAACGAGGAACCATTGTGCATTCTACCTAGATTTGCATAATTCAATCATCGAGCCGTCACGTTTCCTTCTACTTTCGGACTGTCTGATTTGTGCGGTCTCGGTCTCTTCCGCTCTCCAGACACTTATTTAAGTACAGTTGCCTATTGAGTTATTTCATATGAGGCGTTTTTTTCTTTTATAAACGCATGTCACCGGAACAGCGTGTCCTAATTTGTATTTATTTTATTTTTAATATTATCCAAAAAATTATTTAATTATTAAACAATAATATTTACACTACAATAAAACAATCCAGAACCCACTCCATAATACAATACAAACATATATCCATAATAAACAACTATACAACTATGTTATAATCTTTATTCAGGATACATTCAACACCCTGCGGAGCCCAGCGGTCCCGGAACTCTGCGTGTCCAATTGTGTTTTTGCTGTCGCAAAACAGCAGCTGGACTGTGGTTGAGCCTTACAGTCACACTGCACTTGAGACGGTTCCCTTCCCTACTCGCCGGTGAAACCGTGTGGTCCAATGGTGAGCACGACCGTCTTCCGTCTAAAGAAAGTTCTGACCCGAAACGCCAACCATCCTATTTCTCCAGAGATGCTGCCTAACCTGCAGCGAAAATCAGCATCTGCACTTCTTTGCTTCTACATTTCACTTGGTTGATACTGGTTCAATTTCTGCCCATCGCGCTGTGCGTAATTCTGATGTCCGGATGTCGAAACTTCCTGAAATGAACCCGTGAAGAACACGAACTGTGCAGAACTCGGGGGACCGAGCGACCTGCCCCAGCCGCTTTTATGAAATCATTCACTGCGGTGATTCTCGTTGAGTGTGAAGAGGGAATTAATCACCGTTTAATTAATTAGTATTCCCTGTGAAATGGTCAGTGGGTCGGGGATAGAATCTCATCCCACACCTTTACCAGGTTCGGTGCAGCTTCCTGCACATTCCCCCGGCAAACTCAGTCACATCCCAAAATATCCCGACGATTGGTTCACACCGAGTCAGCTGTCTATCAGTCTGAAGAAGGGTCTCGACCTGAAACATCACCCATTCCTTCTCTTCAGAAATGCTACCTGTCCCGCTGATTTACTCCAGCTTTTTGTGTATATCTTCCGTTTAAAGCAGCATCTGCTGTTCCTTCCTACACTATATAATCCGTGGACTGTCTTTCCCCATTCTCTACATTCCGACATGGACTTCATCCTGTCCTTTTGTTTGGACTAAACAGAAACAGGGATTTCGGCTGAGGACGTCCATGCCGACCATATCTTATCCATCTCTGTTCTGCACCAAAGAGCAGCTTAGTTAGATACATTTAGACAATAGATGCAGGAGTGGGCCATTCGGCCCTACGAGCCAAGGCCGTCATTCATTGTGATCATGGCTGATCGTCCACACGTTTCTTCCTTCTCCCCGTATCACTTGGTTCCGCTAATCCGAAGTCCTCTATCTAACTCTCGTTTGAATGCAGTCACTGAATTAGCCTTCACCGCCTTCTTAGGAAGAGAATTTCACAAATTCACAACACTCTTCATACAGCAGAGAATATAATGAATTGGTCATTAGCCGAGTTACGGCCGTTATCATTGTGTCAACAAATGATTTACCAATAAAATGTATTAAATAATGCAATGAAGCGAAACGTTTCTGTGAAATATGATTTTTCTCCCACAAACTAAGGGAAATTTGAAAGTAGACAAAAATGCTAGCGAAACTCAGCGTGTGAGACAGCACCTATCCGAGAGAAGGAACAGGCGAAGTTTCGGGTCGAGACTGTTCTTCAGACTAAGATACGATATTTGGGTTAGGATATTTATACATATCCATGGATGGAATAGCAGAGGATGGATTCGATCCATCGACCTCTGGGTTATGGGCGCAGCACGCTTCCGTTGCGCCACTCTGCTTTCATGCTAATGTTCTTTGCGTTTGTGCTCCTTTTAATGATTTTGCTGTTTTCATTTCTCACTTCGTATACTTTCTTTTTCTAGTGTTTGTTTTCATTCTTCATGAGGTAATAACGTCATAAGTGATAATAGTATTGGGCCATTCGACCCATCAAGTCTTCTTCGCCATTCAATTATGACTGATCCATGTATAAGAAAGAACTACAGATGCTGGTAAAATCGAAGGTAGACACAACATGCCGGAGTAACTCAGCGGGTGAGGCAGTCTGAAGAAGAGACTCGACCCGAAACGTCACCCCTTCCTTCTCTCCAGAAATGCTGCCTCACCCGCTGAGTTACTCCAGTATTATGTGTCTACAATGGCTGATCTACCTCTCCCTCCTAACCCCAGTCACCTGCCTTCTCCCCATAACCTCTGACATATATACTGTATATATATATATATATATATATATATATATATATATATATATATATCTATATATATATATATACATATCTTAGATCTAACGAAATCAAGGTGCATGGGGGAAAAGCTGGAACAGTGTATGAATTCTGGAAGATCAGCCATGATCATTTTCAATGGCGGTGACGGCTCGGAGGGTGGATTTGCCTACTACTGCAACTATTTTCTATGTTTCTATGCTTCAATGACACCTGGACTAATCAAACATATATCTATCTTTGCCTTAGAAATATCCACTGACGGCCTCTGCAGGTGGATCTGTGCAAAGAATTTCATAGATTCACCACCCACTGACTAAAACAAAATTATCCAAATCTCGTTCCTAAAAGATCTTCCTTTTATTCTGAGGCTATGACCTCCAGTCCCAGACCCTCCCACTTGTGGAAACATCCTCTCCACATCTACTCCATGGAAGCCTTTCACTATTCTGTATGTTTCAATGAGGTCTACCCTCATTCTTCTAAACCCCATCGAGTACAGGCCAAGTGTCGACGCATGCTCATCATATGTTAACCTACTCATTCCTGGAATAAATCTTGCAAACCTCCGCTGGACGATCACCAGTGCCAGCACATCCTTCCTCAGATATGATGCCCAAAATTGCTCACAATAGTCCAAATGCAGACTTGCGACCGCCTTATAGAGCCTCAGCATTCCCTCCCTGTTTTTGTTGACACGTCTTCATGAAATAAATTGAGTTTACCTTCTTTCCGACTGATATTTTTCCATGTCTCTCTACCAATAATCTCCTTCTCTCTTATTTCCTTTATTTCTCATTTACTAACTTACTCTCTTATGTCTTACTTTCGAACGCTATACTACAAAAACCGGGCTGTAATGCTAAGGCTGTATGAAGAGCTTGTCAGGCATTTACAGTATTGTGAACAATTTTCTGACCCATATCTGAAGAAAGATGCGCTGGCACAGGAAAGGGTCCAGAGGAGGTTTACGAGAAAGATCACAGGAATTAGTGATTAACATACAATGAACTGATCCACTACTCACAGAAATTAGGAAGGATGAGGGGGTACTCCATTGAAACTGACCGAAAAGTGAAAGGCCTGGATAGAGTGGGTTAGGAGAGGATGTTTTTTTCACTATTGGGTGAGTCTTGGACCCGTGGTCAGAGCTTTAGAATTAAAGGACGTTCCTGTAGGAAGGTTAGGAGGAGGAATCTCTTTCGTCAGAGGGTGGTAAGTCTATGGAATTCCTTACCTCATAAGGCCGTGGAGGCTAGTCAGTGAATATATGTAAGGCGGAAATATATAGCATCTTCATTAGTACAGATTGTCAAAGGTTATGGGGAGAAAGCATGAGAATGGGGTTAGGATAGAGAGATAAATCAACCCTGATGGACTTGCGGAATAGACCTAATGGCGCGAATGGTCAAATTCGACTCCTATTCCTTATGATAACCATATAACCATATAACCATAACAGCACGGAAACAGGCCATCTCGGCCCTTCAAGTCCGTACCGAACATTTTTTTTTTTTTTTTTTTTTTTTTTTTTAAATTAAAAATAAAATACCTCCCCCTAGTCCCATCTACCTGCACTCAGACCATAACCCTCCATTCCTTTCCCGTCCATATACCCATCCAATCTATTTTTAAAGGATAACATCGAACCTGCCTCCACCACTTCCACTGGAAGCTCATTCCACACAGCTACCACTCTCTGAGTAAAGAAGTTCCCCCTAATGTGCCCCCTAAACTTCTGCCCTTAATTCTCAAGTCATGTCCCCTTGTTTGAATCTTCCCTACGCTCAATGGGAAAAGCTTATCCACGTCCACTCTGTCTAACCCGCTCATAATTTTAAAGACCTCTATCAAGTCCCCTCTTAACCTTCTGCGCTCCAAAGAATAAAGACCTAACTTGTTCAACCTTTCTCTGTAACTTAGTTGCTGAAACCCAGGCAACATTCTAGTAAATCTCCTCTGTACTCTCTCTATTTTGTTGACATCCTTCCTATAATTAGGCGACCAAAATTGTACTCCATACTCCAGAATTGGCCTCACGAATGCCTTGTACAATTTTAACATTACATCCCAACTTCTATATTCAATGCTCTGATTTATAAAGGCCAGCACACCAAAAGCTTCTTTACCACCCTATCTACATGAGATTCCACCTTCAGGGAACTATGCACAGTTATTCCTAGATCCCTCTGTTCAACTGCATTCCTCAATTCGCTACCATTTACCGTGTACGTCCTATTTTGATTTGTCCTGCCGAGATGTAGCACCTCACATTTGTCAGCATTAAACTCCATCTGCCATCTTTCAGCCCACTCTTCCAAATGGCCTAAATCTCTCTGTAGACTTTGAAAATCTACTTCATTATCCACAACACCACCTATCTTAGTATCATCTGCATACTTACTAATCCAATTTTCCACACCTTCATCCAGATCATTGATGTGACCTTATGACATTATGATATGGTAGGCCGATAGGCCGGTTCAAGATTCAAGATTCAAGATATTTTATTAGTCACATTCACATACACCCGGGTGTAGTGAAGTGAAATGCTTTTTGCCATTATCAGCACACAAAAAAGAGAACAGAATACAGACACAACACCAAGATAGTCTTAACACTGAACATCCCTCCACAATGGCTCCTACCATGAGGGAAGGCACAAAGTCCAGTCCCCAACCCCAGTTCACCCATAGTCGGGCCCATTGAGGCCTTCACAATTGCCTCTACGGAGGCCCGATGTTCCAGGCCGTTCTCGCCGGGTGATGTTTTTCCGGCGACGGGAGAGTCCTCCCAGCGGCCTGGGAACCCTGGAACGGCCGCTTCCGCACTGGGGGCCGCGGCTTCTGAAGCCAACAAGGCCGCGCCGGTTGGAGCTCCACAACTGGCGCTCTCATCTTGAGATCCCAGGCTCCCGGTGTAAAGTTCAGCGCCGCCGCCCGCAGCTGGTCGCTCCACAGTCCCGCAGCTCCGCGATGTTTTCTCCAGCGATCCTCAGCTCACCGGAGCTCCAGCGCGGCGACCCGGGCAAGGCATCGCCCGCTCCACGATAGCGCTCCAGCACTGTGCCGCCGCCGAAGCCGAGGTTCTGGGCGGTCCCCGACAGGAAACGCCGATTCAGGCCCGCTGCTAGGCCGCGAGGACGGGTCGAAGCTGCAGCCCGGAGAAAAGCTGCCTCTCCGGCCAGGTAGGGACGCTGAAAGATAGCTTACCTCTCCCCCCCACACAAAAAGTCTAGACCTCCAAAACAAAACACTTTACTGACTAAAATAAAAAATAAAGGTGAAAGGACAGACAGCTGTTGGCTGGGCAGCCGCACACAGGTCAGCGCCCCCTAGTTGATGTTCTCTTCTGTTTTTTTTCACACCAAATGTTCAATTTTACTTCGGAGTGACGTGAGTAGCTACGTGAAATATAGAAACATAGAAACATAGAAAATAGGTGCAGGAGGAGGCCATTCGGCCCTTCGAGCCTGCACCGCCATTCAAACTGATCATGGCTGATCATCCAACTCAGTATCCTGTACCTGCCTTCTCTCCATACCCCCTAATCCCTTTAGCCACAAGGGCCACATCTAACTCCCTCTTAAATATAGCCAATGAACTGGCCTCAACTACCTTCTGTGGCATAGAATTCCAGAGATTCACCACTCTCTGTGTGAAAAATGTTTTTCACATCTCGGTCCTAAAGGATTTCCCCCTAATCCTTAAACTGTGACCCCTTGTTCTGGACTTCACCAACATCGGGAACAATCTTGCTGCATCTAGCCTGTCCAACCCCTTAAGAATTTTGTAAGTTTCTATAAGATCCCCTCTCAATCTTCTAAATTTTAGCGAGTAAAGGCCGAGTCTATCCAGTCTTTCTTCATATGAAAGTCCTGACATGCCAGGAATCAGTCTGGTGAACCTTCTCTGTACTCCCTCTATGGCAAGAATGTATTTCCTCAGATTTGGTGACCAAAACTGTACGCAATACTCCAGGTGTGGTCTCACCAAGAACCTGTACAACTGCAGGAGAACCTTCCTGCTCCTATACTCAAATCCTTTTGCTATGAATGCTAACATACCATTCGCTTTCTTCACTGCCTGCTGCACCTGCATGCCTACTTTCAATGACAGGTGTACCATGACACCCAGGTCTCGTTGCATCTCTCCTTTTCCTAATCGGCCACCATTCACATAATAGTCTACTTTCCTGTTTTCGCCACCAAAATGGATAACCTCACATTTATCCACATTATACTGCATCTGCCATGCATTTGCCCACTCACCCAGCCTATCCAAGTCAACTTGCAGCTTCCTAGCATCCTCCTCGCAGCTAACACTGCCCCCCAGCTTCGTGTCATCCGCAAACTTGGAGATGTTGCATTCAATTCCCTCGTCCAAATCATTAATATACTGTATATTGTAAATAGCTGGGGTCCCAGCACTGGGCCTTGCGGTACCCCACTAGTCACTGCCTGCCATTCCGAAAAGGACCCGTTTGCTCCTACTCTTTGCTTCCTGTCTGCCAGCCAGTTCTCTATCCAAATCAATACTGAACCCCCAATACCGTGTGCTTTAAGTTTGTATGCTAATCTCTTATGTGGGACCTTGTCAAAAGCCTTCTGAAAGTCCAGATACAACACATCCACTGATTCTCCCTTATCCACTCTACTAGTTACATCCTCGAAAAATACTATAAGATTCGTCAGACATGATTTATCTTTCATAAATCCATGCTGACTTTGTCCAATGATTTCACCACTTTCCAAATGTGCTGCTATGCCATCTATAATAACTGACTCTAGCAGTTTCCCCACTACCGATGTTAGACTAACTGGTCTGTAATTACCTGTCCCTCTCTCTCTCCCTCCCTTTTTAAAAAGTGGGGTTACATTAGCTACCCTACATTCCTCAGGAACTACTCCAGAATCTAAAGTGTTTTGAAAAAATTATCACTAATGCATCCACTATTTCTAGGGCTACTTCCTTAAGTACTCTGGGATGCAGCCTATCTGGCCCTGGTGATTTATCGGCCTTTAATCCATTCAATTTACCTAACACCACTTCCCGGCTAACCTGGATTTCACTCAGTTCCTCCATCTCATTTGACCCCTTGTCCCTGCTATTTCCGGCAGATTATTTATGTCTTCCTCAGTGAAGACAGAACCAAAGTAGTTATTCAATTGGTCTGCCATGTCCTTGTTCCCCATGAACAATTCACCTGTTTCTGACTGCAAGGGACCCACATTTGTTTTAACTAATCTTTTTCTCTTCACATATCTATAAAAACTTTTGCAGTCAGTTTTTATGTTCCCTGCCAGTTTTCTTTCATAATCTATTTTCATTTCCTAATTAAGCCCTTTGTCCTCCTCTGCTAGACTCTGAATTTCTCCCAGTCCTCTGGTAGACTGCTTTTTCTGGCTAATTTGTACGCTTCATCTTTTGTTTTGATACTATCCCTGATTTCCCTTTTTATCCACAAATGCACTACCTCCCCTGATTTATTATTTTGCCAAACTGGGATGAACAATTGTTGTGGTTCATCCATGCAGCCTTTAAATGCCTTCCATTGCATATCTACCGTCAACCCTTTAAGAATCAATTGCCAGTCTATCTTGGCCAATTCAGGTCTCATACCCTCAAAGTTACCTTTCTTTAAGTACCTTGTTTCTGAATTAATTATGTCACTCTCCATCCTAATGAAGAACTCAACCATATTATGGTCACTCTTGCCCAAGGGGCCACGCACAACAAGACTGCTAACTAACCCTTCCTTATTACTCAATACCCAGTCTAGAATAGCCTGCTCTCTCGTTGGTTCCTCTACATGTTGGTTTAGGAAACTATCCCGCATACATTACACGAAATCCTCTTCCTCAGCACCCCTGCCAATTTGATTCACCCAATCTATATGTAGATTGAAGTCACCCATTATAACTGTTTTACTGTTGTTGCACGCATTTCTAATTTCCTGTTTGATGCCATCCCCAACTCCACTACTACTGTTAGGTGGCCTGTACACATCTCCCACTAGAGTGTTCTGCTCCTTAGTGGTGTGTCGCAGCTCTACCCATATCGATTCCACATCCTCCAAGCTAATATCCTTCCTTTCTATTGCGTTAATCTCCTCTCTAACCAGCAACGCTACCCCACCTCCTTTTCCTTTCTGTCTATCCCTCCTGAATATTGAATATCCCTGGATGTTCAGCTCCCAGCCTTGGTCACCCTGTAGCCATGTCTCCGTGATCCCAACTATATCATAGTCATTAATAGCTATCTGCACATTCAACTCATCTACCTTATTACGAATGTTCCTTGCATTGAGACACAAAGCCTTCAGGCTTGTTTTTACAACACTCTTACCCCTTATACAATTATGTTGAAAAGTGGCCCTTTTTGAAATTTTACCCAGGATTTGTCTGCCTGCCACTTTTACTTTTCACCCTGCTACCTATTGCTTCTACCTTCATTTACACCCCTCTGTCTCTCTGCTCACACATTTAAGTAACCCTTTCCCTTCAAATCCATCCTCGACTATCCCATTTGAAACCGATCCCCCCTTATTCAGTTTAAAACCACCCGTGTAGCAGTGGCAAACCTGCCTGCCAGAATGCTGGTCCCCCACCTGTTAAGATGCAATCCGTCCCTTTTGTACAGTTCCCCCTTACTCCAAAACAGATCCCAGTGATCTAAGAATCTAAATCCCTGCCCCGTGCACCAGTTCCTCAGCCACACATTCAGAACCCGTATCTCCCTGTTCCTGCTCTCGCCAGCACGAGGAACTGGAAGCAAACCGGAGATAACGACGCTGGAGGGCCTGCGTTTCAGCATTTTTCCGAGCTCTCTAAAGTCACGCTGCGGAATATTCATCCCCTTCTTTCCGACATCGTTTGTGCCGACATGCACTACCACTTCCGGCTGTTCACCTTCGCCCTTGAGGATTTTCTGCACTCTGTCCGTGACATCCTGGATCCTGGCACCAGGAAGGCAGCACACCATCCTCGAATCCCGTCCGTTGCCGCAGAAACACCTGTCCGTAACTCTCACAATGGAGTCTCCAACTACAATGGCGTTGCCTGACGTCGGCCTCTTTTGTTTTGGCTCAAAAGCCCTTTTTGCTTCGCAAGCCAGTCCGCCGCTCAGTGTAATAACGTCTTCTGTCCCGACAGCTTCTAATTGGTGAACCTGTTCACAAGAGGTACAACACCCGGGGACGTTTGCATTCCATGCTTCCCTCCCTTTCTCACCGTCACCCACCTTCGCTCTTCCAGTACCTTAGGTGTAACAATCTTACTGTAGGACTTGTCGAGGAACGACTCCGTTTCTCAGACGAAACTGATGTCATGCACTTGCTTCTCCAGTTCCCCAACACGGTCCATCTGGAGCCCGCCAGCCCGCATGCGCGTCAATACGTCTACGCCTGGCACCACGACTGGCTGGTAGGCGCGTCGCTCCTCCAGCGGTAAGTTAAATGACTCACAGGTAAGTTCTCGAACTTATTCTGAGGTATTGTGTTCGATAATCCTTGATTGCAGTGTTGCTTCAAGTTCGAACAGTGATGGACAAATCAAGGGTGAAGTCTAGACGAGCCGCGGGGAGACCTGCTACGGAAGACTGCGGGACTGCGGCTATCGGGCGGCCGTCGATTTCGCCATCCGAGTCGCTAACGATACTACCAGCGACTTCAGACTTGGTGCCTCTGAGCAATACCGTGGATACCCCGAGAGGTGGAAAAGCCAAGCAAAAGTCTGTGAGGCCTATTGACTGGGACGAGTCAGCCAAGAGGGTGCACCTCCCTCAATGGATAGCGTCTTCGGACGTCTGTCCCAGATGGAGCACCTCATGGAGAGGATGCTCCTCGGAACGGAATCATATCAGCGCGGGTCTCTCCGGGAGCCCGCGGCACCGCCTGGTTCAGGGCTGCATGATGTCTCCCTCTCTCAGGAGGGGAGCATCCAGGGTCAGTTTTGGGCTGGCGCAGAGTTCGGCGGTATGTCCGGGGAGCATACCACAATGCACGGGCGGTGCGAAGCAGTATTACCCGCTAGGGCATCGAAATTTGCGATATCGTCGCAAATTGGGGAGCCGCGC
This sequence comes from Malacoraja senta, assembly GCA_038087875.1. Classification (NCBI taxonomy): domain Eukaryota; kingdom Metazoa; phylum Chordata; class Chondrichthyes; order Rajiformes; family Rajidae; genus Malacoraja; species Malacoraja senta. The sequence continues at coordinate 7,126,504 of CM075981.1, read as the reverse complement.
GATGAAGAATTGTCGGACAGCATTAACTACCTTGCTTTACACCAGCTACAAGAGCAAGTAATGGTGGATGCGGCCATGAGGTACTACACGCCTGGCAACTGTGCGTCACTAAGAGTGCCGGCTGTAAATAGCTCGATATGGAGTAATATCGGTGGAGGCATCAGAAACCAAGACGTGAAACTCCAGAGAATTCTGAGCCTGCTGGCTTCAGGCATCACGGCCTTTGCCACGTCGGTGGATGGAGGTCATCTGTCGGATGGGCAACAAGATGCGCTTGCATTATTATGCAACGCGCACTTTAAAATAAATTGCTACCGCAAAAATGCCATCCGCCCTGCCCTGAATCCAAATTTTGCGGGATTATGCAGGGCCAGCAACGGGCAGCCGCCAAATTACCTGTTTGGGGAAGATCTGCCAAAGCCGGTCAAAGAACTGGACGACGGGTCAAAAGCAGTATGGCTAATCCGAGCTCCACCAGCGAGCAGAGCTTCGTCTTTCTGGCGGAAACACCCCTACGCCTCTACCAACAGCAAAAGATTCCCTGAAGCTGGTAGCAGCAAGAAGGCCGAACGTTTTGGGCAAACGTTTTTTTAGGGCATGGCCCAGCCCAGCCCTCATCAAAGATGCGCAGTTCGCGCACTCCAGCAGCTCTACACCCCAAACTTCGGAGGCGGAAATAAACACCACGAATCCACCAGTAACCATGGAGGTAGGTGGGTCTGGTTCTTTCTGTAATATGAGTTGTGTGGGTCATTCACAAGTTGGGGGAGATACCCTGGTTTTTGAATGAATGGCGTTGGATAACATCAGATTCGTTTATTGTGCACAGTATACAAGGGTTCCAAATCGAATTCCTTTCTGATTCGTTTTCACCCTGACAGCATACACCAACCTGGTATTTTATTCATTCACAACAGGAGGGTTTGGATTTACAAGCTGAAATTCATTCGTTATATACAAAAGGGATAATTGAGAAGTCGAGTCATGAACCTCAGCAATTTGTGTCCAATATTTTTACTAGACCAATGAGGCATGGAGGATGCCGAATCATCCTTGACTTGACGCGACTTAAATCCTTTGTGCAGTATAGACATTTCAAATGGAAAACCGTGTTACTGCCAAACAACTGATTTCCAAAGGATGTTATATGGCATGCATCGACCTCAAAGATGCATATTATTCGGTACGGATTCATACGGATCACCGGAAATATTTGAAATTTAGCTGGATCGTGCAACTATGGCAGTTTAAAGCGTTGACTAATGGGTTAACTTCAGCTCCCAGATTAATCACAAAATTATTAAAACCAGCTCTTGCGCTATTACGAGCGCAAAGTCATATTGTGATGGTATATTTGGATGATATCCTGATCATAGGTAAAACTCTGAAAATTAGCTAAATTAGCTATTTCAGCCACCAGACTCTTGTTTGAGAGATTGGGGTTTCTCATCCATTCAATTAAATCTAAGTTGATACCATCGAGAGTTATTGATTATTTTGGATTTACCATTAAAAATATTCACATGTCGGTGACTCTGACTTTGGGCAAGAGATTGGAATTAATAGAAGCTTGCAATGATCTCATTGTAAAACAGCAACTTTCTATTCGACAAGTAGCCAGTGTAATTGGCAAATTAGTGGCTGCTTTTCCAGCTGCAAAGTTTGGGTCTTTGCATTACCAAAATTTACAACGTGCAAAGGAGCAGGCACTCAAATTCCATGCAGGTCACTTCAATAGACCTATGCATTTACCAGCTGAAGCCATTTCTGAATGACAATGGTGGACGTCCAATATTCGTCATTGCTCCAGTAATATTTTGGTCAACAGTCCTTCAGTGATATTACAAACTGATAGTTGTGCTCTGGGATGGGGAGCTACTGATACCATATCTAGCTGTGGTGGCAGATGGAATACACATGTCATCAATTCTTCAATGGTATGGTATTAACTACTTAGAGGTGCTGGGAGCACTCTATCTGCAAGTTCAACTTCAAATTGACAACACCTCAGCGGTGGCATTCATTAATCACATGGGTGGAATCAAGTCTGTATCCTGTGATAAATTGGCTAACCTCATTTGGCACTGGTGCATTGCAAGAAATATTTGGATTTTAGCTACCTAGCTGCCAGGTAGGATCAATATGGTGGCGGACACCTGGTCACGGAAATTCAATGACAACACAGAATGGATGTTGAATCATAACGTATTTAATGATATTATCGATCGGTATGGAACACCGGATATCGATTTGTTTGCATCCAGACTCAATCACCAGACCCAGGGGCAGGGTCGGTGGATGCATTCTCGCTATATTTGGGAGGAATGTTCTTTTATGCATTCCCCCCATTCTGCCTCGTCAGTCGATGCTTGCTGAAGTTCAAGCAAGACAATGCCTCAGGCATTCTGGTAGTGCCTGACTGGCCTACACAGCCATGGTTTCTAATCATACTGGGAATGATCACAGAGCCTTTTATGGCCATTCCCAAAGGCAGTAATCTGCTAGTCACCCTGTAACTGGGGAGAAACATCCACTCCATGACCGAATTAATTTATTGGTTTGCAGAGTCTGAGAAGACCTTTCCTGGGGCTCGGACTATCTGATCGCACGGTGGATGTACTCGCTGCGGCCTGGACAGACAGTACGAAGAAACAGTACAATTGCTATATTAATAAGTGGGAAGTGTTCTGTTCACAATCTAATATTTCGTACGACTCAGCACATATAACCAATGATTTGGAGTTCCTCTCAAAACTGTATTTTGATGAGAAGTTGAGTTTTAGTGCTTTAAATTGTGCCAGAAGTGCACGGTCGGCATATTTGTGGCCGGAATCGGGACACCACTCTGTTGGGTCTCACCCTCTGATATCCAGGTTCATGAAGGGTATCTTCAACTCAAATCCTCCCAGGCCCATATACTCGGAAATATGGGATATTGGAACGGTACTAACACTGCTTCGCGGGTGGGGCGCCGGCAACATCTCTGTCCCTGGTCCAGCTCACTTTCAACGTAGTGATGCTCATAGAAACATAGAAACATAGAAACATAGAAAATAGGTGCTTCGAGCCCTTCGAGCCTGCACCGCCATTCAATATGATCATGCAACTCAGTATCCTGTACCTGCCTTCTCTCCATACCCCCTGATCCCTTTAGCAACAAGGGCCACATCTAACTCCCTCTTAAATATAGCCAATGAACTGGCCTCAACTATCTTCTGTGGCAGAGAGTTCCACAGATTCACCATTTTGTGTGAAAAATGTTTTTCTCATCTCGGTCCTAAAGGATTTCCCCTTAATCCTTAAACTGGGACCCCTTGTCCTGGACTTCCCCAACATCGGGAACAATCTTCCTGCATCTAGCCTGTCCATCCCCTTAAGAATTTTGTAATTCTATAAGACCACCCCTCAATCTTCTAAACTCTAGCGAGTACAAGTCGAGTCTATCCAGTCTTTCTTCATATGAAAGTCCTGACATCCCAGGAATCAATCTGGTGTACCTTCTCTGTACTCCCTCTATGGCAAGAATGTCTTTCCTCAGATTTGGAGACCAAAACTGTACGCAATAGTCCAGGTGTGGTCTCACCAAGATCCTGTACAACTGCAGTAGAACCTCCCTGCTCCTATACTCAAAACCTTTTGCTATGAATGCTAACATACCATTCGCTTTCTTCACTGCCTGCTGCACCTGCATGCCTACTTTCAATGACTGGTGTACCATGACACCCAGGTCTCGTTGCATCTCCCCTTTTCCTAATCGGCCATCATTTAGATAATAGTCTACTTTCCTGTTGTTGCCACCAAAGTGGGTAACCTCACATTTATACACATTCTACTGCATCTGCCATGCATTTTCCCACTCACCCAGCCTATCCAAATCACCTTGCAGCCTCCTAGCATCCTCCTCACAGCTAACACTGCCCCCCAGCTTTGTGTCATCCGCAAACATGGAGATGTTGCATTATTGTAAATAGCTGGGGTCCCAGCACTGAGCCTTGCGGTACCCCACTAGTCACTGCCTGCCATTCTGAAAAGGACCCGTTTACTCCTACTCTTTGCTTCCTGTTTGCCAGCCAGTTCTCTATCCATATGTCATGGCGCTGGTGTCAGCGCAACGGGTCCAGTCGTTGCATGAGCTGCGGCTGGATAGGACGATTATGTCTGCACATTTTACGTGTATGATCTAGTCAAGCAGAGTAGACCAGGTACTTCCGGCCTCAAACTACATGTTGTGGCATAACCCTTGGACCTTCGGTTATGTGTGGTCACACACCTCCAACAATATATTAAGGTCACCAAGAGCCTCAGGGGCTCGGAACTAGCAGTGCTTGCTACTTTCAAGAAACCTCATAAAAAGGTTTCAGTACAGACAATTTCCAGGTGGTTAAAACGTGTTCTGGCTAATGCAGGAGTAGATACTGACATTTTTAAATCTCACTCCACCAAGGCTGCAACTACGTCAGCAACGAGGGTCATGGACGTCCCGCTGGACCATATCCTAGCGATTGCAGGATGGTCAAAAGAGCGCACTTTTCAGACGTTCTATAATAAACCTATCGCCAGACCGGGGGTATTTGCCGACTCCAATTTAAGTTCCGTGTTATAGTTTCCCTCGGATGAGAGGGTTCACTATTGTTATAATTTGTCCATTAAAGCATTAGCATGTTTAAAAAAAATCATGTCTGAATGCATTATTCTCTCATCCTTGGTCAACCAATACGGTGTGTGGCATGGACTTGTGTCCACGGCTTGAATCCACAGACCTTTAAAATCTTCACGTAGTCACTCACGTCACTCCGAAATAAAATACTAAGATTAAACGAGAACTTACCAGTTTGAAGTTTGATCTTTATTTCATGAGGAGTTACGATGAGGGATTACGTGCCTTCCGCTCTCAACCCTCTTAAAGGTCAGCTGGTAGTTCTAGACTCTCGAATCTTACTATATTCAGTTCAACAACTGTTATTCTGTGATTTCACACAGCTACTTTGAAGGTTGAGGCGCATACGGGCTGGCGAGCTTCATCACGTAATCCCTCACCGAACTCGTCATAAATTAAAGATCAAACTTCAAACTGGTAAGTTCTCGTTTAATCTTACTATTAAACAATCATTTCAACTCTTTGCACAGTTGCACATGCCTCTGGCTTTCATCAAGAGTTAGAGATACGTCCAAGATTTTCATAGATGTGTGCTTAGTTTCGTCTTTACTTGAGAGATACAACATGCTAACGGGCCCTTCAGCCCACTGAGTCGGCATCGACCAGCGATCATCCTTACACCAGTCGTACCCTACACATTAAGTGCAATTTACAGAATCCAATTCATCTACAAACCGGCATTGGTTGGAATGTAGGAGGATATAACTCCTAAGGCTACAAATGGTTATGTGGAGAAAGCAGGAACAGGGTACTCATCCTGAATGATCAGCCATGATCATATTGAATGGCAGTGCTTGCTCGACGGGACAAATGGCCTACTTCTGCACCTATTTTCAATGTTTCTATGTAACAACTGATAATTTGTTGCTGTCACCATTTCTTAATCTAAATTTTCAAAATCCGATCTGGACTTTTAGTTACATTGAGAAAGAGAAATACCGTCTCCCCTCCGTAGAATTGAACCCTGGTCTCCCGCGTGACAGGCGGGGGTACTATCCACTATGCTAACGAGAAACCATTGTGCATTCTACCCAGATTTGCATAATTCAATCTTCGAGCCGTTACGTTTCCTTCTACCTTCGGACATTTATCTCACTGGCTGATGTGTGCGGTCTCTGTCTCTTCCGTTATCCAGTCACATTTTCAAGTAGTCATATATAGTTATTTCATTTGAGGCGCTTTTCTTTTAGAAACGCATGTCACCGAAACAGCGAGTCCTATTATGCTTTTGCTGTCGCAAAACAGCAGCTGGACTATGGTCGAGCCACACAGTCACACTGCACTGGAGATGTTTCCGTTCCCCACTCGCCGATTGAACCGCGTGGACCAATGGTGAGCACGACTGTATTCCGTCTACAGAAAGTACTGGCCCGAAATGCCATCCATCCCTTTTCTCCAGAAATGCTGCCTAACCCGATGAGCTACTCCTTCAATGTCTTTGGTGTAAACCAGCATCGGCAATTCTTTGTTTCTACATTTCATCTAGTTGATACGGGTTCCAATTCTCCCCATCGCACTTTGCGTAAATCTGATGTGCGGACGTCGAAACTTCCTGAATTGTGCAGAACTCGAGGGACCGAGCGACCTGCCCCAGCCGCCTTCATGATATAATTCACTTCGGTGAGTTGAGTGTGAAGAGGGATTTAATAGTAAGGTTAAACGAGAACTTACCAAGTTTGAAGTTTGATCTTTATTTTATGAGGAGTAACGTGGAGGGATTACGTGAAGAAGACCCCGTCCAGCCGCATACGCGTCAATCCTTCAAAGCAGCGGAGTGACAATCACAGACGATAATTACTGAAGTATGATAGTAAGATGCATAAAGACTTAGAACTACCAGCTTGATCTTTTTATGAGGGTCGGAGCGGAGGGCACGTAATCCCTCAACGTTACTCGTCATAAAATAAAGATCAAATTCAAACTTGGTAAGTTCTCGTTTAATCTTACTATCTTACTATTTTACTTCGGAGTCACGTGAGTGACTACGTGAAGATTTCAAAGCTCTGTGATTTTACACCGTGGATTTAAATCCAGGTGTTCACTGCATCGATTGACTCTATTTGAGTAAGCACAATCAGCAATGCATAACCACAACATTTGAATGTAATCAGTTAATGGTTTTATATAAATTAATAAAAGTAACAAAATTAGGCCCATTTATTATAATGGGGAATTTAATACTGTATCCAGCACGGCATCACCAAACCCTCTGAGATCTTTAATCTCCTTGTGGTAATACTTGTGAAACAAAAGATCACTTGCCCATCCTGCGGCGGCGAGAATAAGGTCTATTAGCTCGTCTGAATCCCTGGCCGCTGATGTTGATGCCGCCCTGGCGGAATGAGATTTAAATTTATCAGTATCAATACCTGAATATCTCAACACCTATTTCAACCATCGTGAAATTGTTTGTGTTGACACTTTCTTATAAGGCTTTTTATGACTACTATAAAATTGCAATTAGGCGCCTCTTAAAACTTTTGTTGTTTCTATGTAACATTTCACATATGTTACTACACACAGTCGTGAATCTGTAGGATATGCTAAAAATTCCAACTTGCATCCTGTGAACCCAGGTCTACTTTGCTTCAGTAAATCATAGACATAGAATGTCACGGCATTTTGCCCTACTTTCATTCTATCAATTCTGAGTTTCTGTAATGTTTGAACTCTCTGCGCTGAAACTAATGCCATGAGCATAACCACTTTCATGGTAATTTTGGATAATGACAGAGTTTCAACTGGATTCCAATCCCTTAGGAACATCAGTACATCTTTTACATTCCAAATTTCTGTATACCTGGGTCTGGGAGGATTAGAGTTGAAAATTACTTTCATAAACCTACAGACCCAAGGATGTGCTCCAATTGGAGTTTGTTCTGATTCACTGCTTAAATATGCAGATAGTGCACTTCGTGCAGTATTAATTGCACTATAACTTAATTTCAATTCATAGTGTAGAGTTGAAAGAAACTCTATTACATCTGAAATTTCTGCTGTGTTATATGCAATATTCTTTCCTGAACAACACTCCTCCCATTTCTTTATATAGGAAATGTACTGCGTCTGGGTACTATTCCTCCAGGCTGCTGTCCTAACATCCACCGTACGGTCTGATAATCCTTTTCCAAAGATATGGCCTTCTTGGAATCTGCAAATCAACAAACCAATACGATTATGTAAAGGATGTGATTCATTAGTCACAGGGTGTACAAGCAGTTTAATCTGATTTGGAATAACCATAAGTGGGTACCATACCTGTGTAGGCCAATCTGGTACTACCAAAATCCCTGAGGCTGAATCTTGTTTAATTTTCTGTATGCATTTGTGGATTAAACAAAATGGTGGAAAAACATATAGAAACATTCCACCCCAATGTAGCGAGAAAGCATCCACCACTACTGCTCGAGGATCAGGTTCCGATGACACATACTTAGGCAACTGGTAGTTCAATCTTGATGCAAACAGATCAATTTCAGGCATTCCAAATTTTGTGATAATTTGTGTGAATATTTTCCGATTTAACATCCATTATGTATTATCATTAAATGTACGTGATCTTTTGTCTGCAACTGTATTAATTTTTAACTGGTAAATATATTGCTGACAGCCAATTTTTTCTGGCAATACCCCAGGTCCAAATTTCATTTGCCAATTTATCACATGATTATGATTTTATACCACCCATGTGATTTATGTATGCTACAGCTGTAGTATTGTCAACCTGTACCTGAACATGCATAGTTCCCATTTCAGTGCAATAAGCTCTAAGGCCGTAAAATGTGCCTAATAGCTCTAGGTAATTGATTCCCAGATTTTCCAGCAAAGGTACTTCATTCACATTCCACCTACCTCCACAGCTGGAAATCATGTTAGTAGCGCCCCAACTCAGCGCACTTACATCAGTCTGTAGAGTGACGGAAGGTGTTTCTACCAGAACCATTCTGGAAGCATTAGAAACATTGTTAATCCACCATTCTATTTATGTAATGGATTGAATTGTTAATTTCATGGGCCTATCAAAATGCCCTCTATTCATTTTAACGCTTGTACCTTAGCTCTCTGTAAACATTGATAACGCAATGGTCCAAATGTGACCGCTGGAAACCCTGCAATTAATTTGCCTAGCAAGCTTGCCACTTCTCTAATTGAAGTTAATCTCGTTAATGAGTTTTATGAAGTGTCCTCGTTAATGAGTTTTATGCAACCTTCAATTAACTGCAGCTTTTTATCTTTTGGCAAAGTGATTACCATGTGTTCGGAGTTAATTGTGAACCCCAGGTAATCAATCTTTTTGCTTGGTAACAATTTAGATTTTTGTACGTGAATAATGAAACCTAATTTCGCAAAATGTATTTGACTCTGGATACTGACAATTTTGCAGCAGCCAAAGTGTCCCTTACAATGAGGATATCATCTAAATAAGCCATTAATACGTGGCCCTGAGCTCTTAACAGAGCTAAAATTGGTTTGAGCAATTTAGTGAATAATCTTGGTGCTGAAATCAGACCATTGGGCAATGCTTTAAATTGCCATAACTGACTCATCCATCTAAATTTCAAATATCTTTGATCATTACCATGCATTGCCACAGAATAATATGCATTTTGCAGATCTATGCTTGCCTTGTAGCAATTCTTTGTGACTAGCTAAATGGCATTAGTAAATGTTTCCATTTTGAAATGTTTCCATTGTACATAAAGGTTAAGATTTGTCAGATCGGAAATGATTCTACGTCCACCATCCCTTTTCTAGGAGAATATTCCTCGGAGAATATTTGACACAAACTGATGGTGTTGTTCTACTGACATTTATATCATCCTTTTCTGCATACAATTTTTCAATTCTCCTTTGATCAACCCATTCTCTTCCTTTGACAAAAATCCGTGACCAGTTTGAATTATGCTGAATTGGAGGATCCAAACGTGGAGAGAACTCAATTTTGAATCCTACAATGTTACATAAAATAAATGAATCATCTGTTATTGATTGCCATTCTTTTAGGAAGAATCGTAACCTTCCCCTTTTTGTGAGTGTGAAACATTTGTTGTGTTTCTTACCAGACCAAGCCCCCTAACCTCGGGGTTTGCCACCGGCAGTTGTTGTCCCCTTCCAGTACGCACATTTTAACCTCCACGTATCCTCGGTGCAGCACGTCAACGTGTATACGAGAATGATAGGATTGTTCCTTCTCCAGCACCACATTTCGCCTGTAGGGATACTGCCTTCTCACCGCTCTGCTCAGCATAGGTGATCCTTTAGTTTCTTTGCTAGATTTTCTCCAAAACAGATGTAGGCATTTGTATATTGGATGGTTTGCAGAGCCTGCATACTTAGGATGAATATTTGGTCTTATTGCTTTTTTATGAATACAATTTTTATTTCAAAGTGCGCACTACACATGAGTGCTAAGGCATTTTGTTGTGAATACGATATATAAACTTCATCCAAACCACAGACCCCAGAAATTTCAGCACTTTATCATTGCACGTTTGTGCTGCCTTTTGTTCAGGCATTTCTAGTACTGGCTCTCCAATAGGCCAACACATAACTTGCCTTTTTTCTGGCATTTTTGGGCACTGGCTCTCCTGTAGGCCAACCACTTTAATGTTTCTGCACAGGCACTGATGGCTCTCCTGTACGCCACCCTTGTGCCTGTTCCAAGGCACCTCCTGTGCTATACTTCATTGGCCAACACCGACTTAAATCCTCCTGTGGGGGTTCTTTACAAATCACTGGCCCATAAGGAGTTATAAAGTTTTTGTCCCTTGCAGTGTAATACTCTTTCCTGCCTGAGGAGGGCATACCTGCTGGTCTGACTCATCCGAGTCTACAGGTAGGGCTGATTTTTTTTTTCTCAGCCTTGCGCCCCGCCGCCGGCGGTTTAACAGCACACTCGACCGCAACGGGAGTTAATGGCTTCGCTGCCGCTGACTCCCCTGACTGACGCCCGCTACCCTTAGGATCTGGTGTTTTACTACGGTGCGTCCCTGGCCGCCTCTCCTTCCCATTTCCCATAATAAACTTGAGTGGAGTCCACCAAACAAGTCTAAACGGGAAGGAAACGCTCCTGTAAGTGAAAAGTAACCCACTTACCTTCCGACTTTTGTTTTACTTTTGTTTTACTTTTGTTTTACTCACCGGCTGGAGGGGCTCCTGCTCCTCCACACACGGTCATGAACGCTATGCGTCTGATCGATAATGACGCGTATGCGGTTGGACGGGGTCTTCTTCACGTAGTCACACACGTGACTCCGAAGTAAAATCACCATCCACAACTCTCTTCATACAACAGAGAATATAATGCATAGGTCAGTAGCCGAGTATTGCCTTGATCATTATGTCAACCACTGATTCACACATGAAATTCATTAAATGCTGCAATGAATCGCAACCTTTCAGTGAATTATGATTCCCCCCCCCAAACTAAGGGTGGTATGAATGTAGACATAAAATGCTGGAGAAACTCAGCGGGTGAGGCAGCATTTATGCAGAGAAGGAAAAGCGATGTTTCGGGTCGAGACTGTTCTTCAGAGTAAGATAGGATATTTGGGTTAGGATATTTCAAAATATCCATGGAAGGAATAGCAGAGGATGGTTTCGATCCATCGTCCTCTGGGTTATGGGCCTAGCACGCTTCCGCTGCGCCACTCTGCTTTCATGCAAATGTTCTCAAGATTCAAGATTCAAGATAGTTTATTGTCATGTTTCCCAGATAGGACAAAGAAATTCTTACTTTGCTTCAGCACAACAGAATATAGTAGGCATGAATACAGAACAGATCAGTGTGTTCATATACCATTATTAAAATATATACTCACATGAATAAATAAACAGATAAGGTGCAAATAAAAATATAATGGTCTATTAATGTTCAGAGTTTTGTTTCATTTGATTTTAATAGCCTGATGGCTGTGGGGAAGTAGCTATTCCTGAACCTGGACGTTGCCGTCTTCAGACTCCTGTACCTTCTTCATGAACGTAGCGGGGAGATGAGTGTGTGGCCAGGATGGTGTGGGTCGTTGATGATGCTGCCAGCCTTTTTGAGGCAGCGACTGCGATAGATCTCCTCGATGGTAGGGAGGTCAGAGCCGATGGTAGACTGGGCAGTGTTTACTACTTTTGGTAGTCTTTTCCGTTCCTGGGTGCTCAAGTTGACCAACCAAGCCACGATGCAACCGGTCAGCATGATCTCTACTGTGCACGTGTCGAAGTTAGAGAGAGTCCTCCTTGACATACCGACTCTCCGTAATCTTCTCAGGAATTGAGGTGCTGATGTGATTTCTTTATAATTGCATCAGTGTTCTCGGACCAGGAGAGATATTCAGAAATATGCACGCCCAGGAATTTGAAGCTCTTCACCTTCTCTACCGTCGACCAGTTATTATAAACGGGACTGTGGGTCCCCGATCTACCCCTGCCAAAGTCCACAATCAGTTCCTTGGTTTTGCTGGTGTTGAGGGCCAGGTTATTGTGCTGGCACCATTTGGTCAGGCGGTCGATCTCTCTTCTATACTCTGAATCGTCCCCATCAGTGATAGGTCCCACAACAGTGGTGTCGTCAGCGAACTTGATGATGGATTTCGCACTATGACCTGCTACGCAGTCATGAGTATAGAGTGAGCAAGGGGCTGAGGACGCAGCCTTGAGTTGCTCCCGTGCTGATTGCTTTCGAGGTTGACACATATGCACCAATACGAACATTCTGTGGCCTGTGGATGAGGAAGTCGAGGATCCAATTGCAGTGGGAGCTGTAATCAATGAATAACAGCCTGACATATGAGTTGTTGTTGTCCAAGTGGTCCAGAGCGGAGTGCGGAGCCAGCGAGATCGCATCCACTGTTGATCTGTTGTGGCGGTAGGCACACTGCAGTGGGTGCAGGTTTTGGTCGAGGTAGGAGTTGATTTGCGCCATGAACAACCACTCAAAGCACTTCATCACCACCGAAGTTAGTGCCACTGGTCGATAGACGTTGAGGCACGTCACCTTGCTCTTCTTGGGCACCGGTATAATTGATGCACTTTTAAAGCAGGTGGGAACCTCAGACCTCGGAAGTGAGAGGTTGAAAATGTCCGTAAAAACTCCAGCCAGTTGGTCCGCACAGGTTTATAGAACACAACCGGGTATACCATAAGTTCCAGGCGCTTTTCGAGGGTTCACTCCTCTGAAAGATTTTCTGACGTCGGCTTCTGTGACTGAGACTGTAATACCATCCCAGCGAATGGGGGCTCGAGAAGGCACATCAGTGTTTTCTCTATCAGAGCGTGCGTAAAACGCATTGAGCTCGTCAGGGAGTGATATTTCGCCGATATTCGAGCTACCTCCTGATTTCGCCTTCTATGAGGTGATTGCATTCAGGCCCCGCCGCAGATGCCGAACATGTGTCTCATCCTCCAGCTTGGAGCAGGTCTCTTTTGGACTGTTTGATGGCCTTCCCAAGGTCGTATCTGGACTTCTTGTAGACCACTGTATCATCAGACATGAATGTCCTGTGTCTGGTCTTCAGAAGAGTGCGGATCACAAAGTGTATCAAAGGCTTCTGATTGGGAAACACTCGGGAGGTTTTTGTAGAGATGCGGTCAACACACATTTCTTTATGAAGTCTGTAACCGCTGTAGCATATTCGTTCAGGTCCGATGCCGAGTCCCTAAACATTGCCCAGTCTACAGACTCCAAACTGTCCTGGAGTTGTTCCTCTGCCGCCACCCCCCCCCCCCCAGACTAGTTCTGTACAGTCCTCTTCAATCGCTGCCTGTAGGCAGGAAGAAGCAGCACCGTGGAATAGTTGGATTTACCGAAGTGAGGGCGAGGGATAGAGCGATATGCATCCTTAATGGTGATGTAGCAGTGGTCGAGGGTGTCTGTTCCTCTGGTGCAGCAGGAGACATGTTCGTGGAAGTTAGGGGGCGATTTCTTGAGGTTTGCTTTATTGAAGTCCCCGGCTATGGTGGTAAACGCCTCGTTGTAAGACGTCTGGTGTTTGTTCACCACGGCGTGCATCTCCTCCAGTGCCAGACGGAAGTCTGATTGGGGTGGGATGTAGACCGCGGTCAGGATAATGGAGGTCAATTCCCTTGGAAGGTAGAAGGGCGTCACTTCATCGCCACGTGTTCGAGGTGTGTAATGTAATACACATGTTATTTGCGCTTGTAGTATTTTTTACTGATTTTGCCGTTTTCATATCACACCTCAGATACTTTCTTTTTCTAAGGTTTGATTTCTTTCTTCATAAGGTAATACGGTCATGTGATAATAGTATTGCGCCATTCGGCCTATCAACTCTACTCCGCCATTTAATTTAGGATGTTCTATGTGTAAGAAAGAACTGCAGATGCTGGTAAAATCGAAGGTAGACACAAAATGCTGGAATAACTCAGCGGGTGAGGCAGTCTGCAGAAGGGACTCGACCCGAAACGTCACCCATTCCTTCTGTCCAGAGATGCTTCCTCACCCGCTGAGTTACTACAACATTTTGTGTCTACCATCGCCGATCTATCTCTTCCTCCTAACGCCAGTCACCTGCCTTCTCCCCGTAACCTCTGGGGTTTTTTTAGATTTTTTAGATTTAGATTTAGATTTAGATTCAACAATATTGCCATTGTGCAGATACAAGTACAGAGACAACGAAATGCAGTTAGCATCTAACCAGAAGTGCACGTGGTGGAATACCATCTAAAAAGTGCAGTAGAGCAGCATAGGCAGTAAGAGTAGGATATATACAGTATTCTTGGGATAAGGGTACACTATAGGCGGGGAAATATTGTAGTATTGTAGTATGTATACACTGGGTGTGATATATGCAGTATATTCAGAAGTAACAGTGCAGTAATCATTAAGTACGTTGTAGTTGGATATACACAGTATAAACAAAGGTATAATATCGATATAGAGTAGCAGTAGTGTAAGGAGTGGTGTAGAGGAGTATAAACAGTAGAATATATATATAAATATATATATATATAAATATATATATATATATATATATATACACACACACACACACACACACGCACGCGCACACACACACACACACACACACGCACGCACACACACACACAAACACACACACACACATACACACACACACACACACACACACACGCACACACACACACACACACACACATATTGAAATATATATATATATATATATATATATATATATATATATATATATATATATATATACAGTAGCAGTAGTGCAATGTTCGGGGGGGGAGGAGTGTGCGGAGTGTCCGAGCGGGTGGGTGGTGGCTGGCAATCACCAAGGTGAAGAGTTAAGTAGCGTGACAGCCGCAGGGAAGAAGCTGTTCCTGAACCTGCTGGTCCGGGAACGGAGAGGCTTGTAGCGCCTCCCAGATGGGAGGAGGGTAAACATTCTGTGGTTGTGGTGAGAGCAGTCCTTGACGATGCTGCGCGCCCTTCGCAGACATCGGTTGCTCTGGACAGCCTCAATGGAGGGGAGTGAGGAATCGGTGATGCGTCGGGCAGTTTTCACCACCCTCTGCAGTGCTTTCCGGTCGGAGACAGAGCAGTTGCCATACCATAATATGAGACAGTTAGTAAGGATGCTTTCGATGGTGTAGCGTTAGAAGTTCACCAGAATCTGAGGAGACAGATGGACCTTCTTTAGTCTCCTCTGGAAGAAGAGTCTCTTGTGAGCATTCTTGTGGTATTGTGGGTGCAAGAGACGTCTTCAGAGATGTTGACACCCAGAAACTTGAAGCTGGCAACACGCTCCATCTCCGTCCCGTTGATATGGATGAGGGTAGGTGTGCCACCTTTAGTCTTTCTGTTGTCCA
>CM075981.1:7101535-7110844 GCA_038087875.1 Malacoraja senta | reverse complement strand
GGTACACGGTAGTATGGGATAATAACATTGTGTTAACACTATTTCGCAGGTGGGCTCCAGCTACGTCCTTATCTTTGGCCCGGCTCTCGTATAAGGTAGTTATGCTCATGACGCTGGTTTCAGCGCAAAGCTTCTAGTCGTTGCATTAGCTACGGCTGAACAGAATGGTTATATTTACCAACAAAATAACGTTCTATGTCAATGACTTATTTAAACTAACAGACCGGGGGCTCTGGGTCTGAGGCTGGAATTTCTGGCATATCCTATGGTCCATAGATTGTGTGTTGTCACACATACTCATCAATATGTTATGGCTACAAAGAACCTTAAAGGCACTGAGCTGGCAATGTTTGTTAGACACAAAAAAACACACAACAGGGTTTCAGTGCAGAATATCTCCCGATGGTTTACATATGTATTGGCTTGTGCAGGAGTGAACACTGATGTTTTTTAAATCTCACTACACCAGGGCTGCGATAAAATCAGCAGCAAGCTTCATGGAGGTTCCGCTGGACCGCATCCTAGCGACAGCAGGATGGTCAAATGGAGCGGACTTTCCAAACCTTTTATAATAAACCGATTGCCAGTCCGGGTTCGTTTGCCAACTCAATTTTAAGTTATATCCAATAACGTGCTGAATATTTGCTTATTATTAGCATCAGCATGTTTTAAATCCATGTCATGTGTGAATGCAATATCTTTTCAATCATGTTTGGTCAACTAATGCAGTGTGTTGCCTGGACTCGTGTTCGCGGCATGAAATCAGAGAACTTTGAAATCTTCACCTTGTCACTCGCGTGACTCGGAAGTAAAATAGGAAGATTAAACGTGAACTTACCAGTTTGAAGTTTGAACTTTATTTTATGAGGAGTTACGATGAGGGATTACGTGCCCTCCGCTCCCAACCCTCTTCTCATAAAGGTCTTGTGGTAGTTCTAGTTTCTCGAGTCTTTCTATAGTCAGTCCAACAACTGTTTCTGGGATTTCACACCGCTGCTTTGAAGGTTTGTAGCGCATGCGGGCTGGCGGGCTTCTTCACGTAATCCCTCATCGTAACTCCTCATAAAATAAAGATCAAACTTCAAGCTTACAATAATCGATTCTTGGAGATAAAGTCAGAACAGCATTAATGGCAGGGCGGGATAAGGCGTCAGCGACCTGCTTGTTCGTATCCGCCATGTGTTGGATGGAAGTGGCATACTCCGAAATGGAGGCCAAATGTCGCTATAGTCGTGCGGACCAGGGATCGGATACTTTAGCAAATGCGAAGGTAAGGTGTTTGTGGTCTGTAAAAGCCGTGAAGTTTCTGCCCTCTGGGAAATAACGGAAATGACGGACAGCCAGATAGAGGGCCAGGAGCTTGCGATCCGACGTGCTGTAATTTCTCTCTGCATGGCGCAGGTGTTGGCTGAAAAAGGCAAGAGGCTGCCAGCGACTGTCAATGAATTGTTTGAGGACTCCCCCGACAACGGTGACAGAAGCGTCAATGCTGACAGCGGTAGAGGCATTGGCCCGCGGATGAACGAACATGGTTGCCTTTGCCAGCGTCTCCTTCGCGCCATCGAGCACGGCCGTGGTTTCAGCATCCCGCAGCAGGACCCGCTGTTTGCCTGCCAGACACTGAAGCAAAGATCGCATAATCCGAGCCGCCGCTGGTACGAAGATGTTGGTAAAAGTTGATCATACTCCAGGAGACCTTTCACTGTGGCTGACCGGGAAACTGTCGAATAGCCTCCACCTTGGCGGGGAACGGGTTTGCGTCCTGTTGGGTGACATAATAGCAGAGAAAGGTAATCGAGTCGAGGACAAACTGGCACTTTGTTGGATTAATAGCGACGACATGGTCACTGAGGCGCTGGCACAACAACCGGAGGTGCGCACAGTGGTGACGGTGGGAGCGACTGGCGACCAGAATGTCATCGAGGTAGATGAATAAAAAAATCTAAATCCCGGCCGACCATGTCCAAAGGCTAATGGTCGAAATGGGCCATGAAATGCTGTATGTGATGGAGGGTGTAGCGGTCGGCTGTCGTGGCGTTTTTGAGGCGACGTTGTCCCTGCACGGTCTCCAGCCGCCGGACAATTTGGGGAGTAGATGGATTGGGGAGGCCGCCTTACGTCGATTGGAACGATTTCTCCCAATTGGGCCCCGCGCCTAAGATGGGCCCCGCTTTAATTTTCCGTATTTCGTACGGATATACAATTCGCTTTGTTAAATAAAGATTTTAAAAACATTCGACATGTGAATTTGTTTTACAAAACGAACATAGATAACAACCGCTGCACGGATATGAGACACAAACGATTTGTTAACTAGTAATGTAGCCCTTTTTAACAGCCAGTAGTTAAACATTCATTTGAATACAATTCACGCCGCGTCATTAAAACTTGTTCAAAACACAATTACATTTACTGAGGTATGTAGATCGATGCATTTATGACACATTGAGAATGTCTTTAAACTCACCATCATGATTGAAGGCTTCTTCTTGGTATGCTTCTTGGTCTGCAGCAGGTAGTCATTCTATTTACGTACCGACCCTCGTAGTGTCTCTCTGTCTTTCGCTCTCCCACTCCCTCTCTCTCGCGCGCTCTCTCCCTCTCCCGCACCCCATCTCGTCTCTCTCTAGCTCTCTCGGCATTCCCGGAATCATTGACGTTTTGCGGTAGACAGAAATGCAAGAGAAACTCAGTGGATGAGGCAGCATCTATGGAGCGAAGGAAATAGGCAACATTTCCGGTCGAACCCGTTCTTCAGACCCGGCTCGAAACGTTGGCTATTTCCTTCGCTCCATAGATGCTGCCTCACCCGCTGAGTTTCTCCAGCATTTTTGTCTACCTTCGATTTTCCGGCATTTGCAGTTCCTTCTTTGACGTTTTGCGGTAACAACTGCATCTGCGGCTCCTTTTCTGTTGGGGAAAGGGGGGGAGTCCTGGCCCGTGGCGGCTCCTGACAAGTGATACGTTCCCTCCGCGGGTGCTGCCTTGCCCGCTGACTTTCCTCCAGCACCATGTGTTTTTTGTTTGGCTCTGAAGATGAAGGTGGACCCCCATGTGTCTACCTTCAAATCCCTATCTGTGGTGGCTTAGCGGGACGGGCAGGGGCTCTGGGGAGAGGGTTGCGTTTCTGGTCGAGACACTTCTTCTGACAATCACAAGTACTCTCACCGATGAGAGTTCAGTTCAGTCAGAAGAAAGGTCTCCTCTCCAGATTCGCTACGCTGACTGTCCTGCTGAGCAACTCCAGCTTTTGTCTATCTTCAATTTCAGAGCTAGACCACATTTCTCATGGGGGGCTTCTAACCCACCAATCCTTCCCAACCTCAGTCTCACGGACATTAGCGTACCCCTACTTCCTAAAACCCATTTCCATCACTGGTGTGAGGGAAGGAGAGAAGGGACAGAGGGAGAGAATGGAGGAAGGTGAGAAGGGAATGAGGGAAGGAGATAAATAAGGGAGCGATAGAAGTAGAAAAGAAGGTGGGAGGGAAGGAAGGAGAGAAAGGACGGAGGGAAGAAGAAGAAGGGAAAAGAGAGAGAGGTCTGAGAGAAAGAAGGGAGGCAGGGAAAGTAGAAGGGAAAAGAGAGAGAGGAAGGAGGCAGGGAAGGACAGAAGGGATGGAGGTAGGGAGGGAGGGAGGATGGGAGGGAGGAAGGGAGGGAGGGAGGGAGGGAGGGAAGAAGGGAACGGAGGGATAGAAAGCGAGCAGAGGACTTCCGGTGGCGTCATGTTAGACTAACAGACGTGCACCCAGCTCCTCTCCCGAAAAACTTCACGATTTATCGTGTAAAACGGGTCCGAAAATCGGGATTGTTTTTAAAAACCTTACCGGAGCTTCTGGTTACCGCGCTGATGACGTCATCGTTAAACGCGATGTTTTAAACGGTGGTTTGAAGCCCTTTAAATGGGTAAATTGCCTCCAGCTGTGAGCCCTCAGAGAGCTGTGAATAAGCTGTCGAAAAAGTTCGAAGCAGAAGTTACCACTGAAGTCTCTGAAGTGGCTGCAGAAATGGATACAAGATCTAAGAAAGACTTTGACGACTTGAAGAAATCAATGAAAAATTTGAAAGATGAGATCTCGGATAATAGGGTGGAAGATAAGAAGGAAATGAAGGAAAATTCGGCAAAAATGATGGAAGGAATGGAGAAGATGATGAAGGATTTAAATGCTGGTAACCAGAAGAAAATGACGGATTTACTGGACATTATGAATAAACGAATTGATGAGGTGAAAGATGGACTATCAGAGAAAATGGATAAGATGGATGTAATTACTACGGATAAGTTCACGGCTGTACTTGAAACAGTAGCTGCAAGTATGCACACAATTACGGAATTGGAGAAAAATACGGCTCGACTGGTTGAAGACATGGCGAAATTGAGGCAAGAACATGAGCAAATGAGGCGAGAAAACGAACAAGCATCACTACAAATGGGGACTCAATTAGAGAAAGTCTCATTCAAATGCCTGGACCTGGAAGCTCGCTCTAGACGCCAGAATTTGAGAATTCTTGGTGTTTCAGAGGGGGCAGAAGGGGAACAGGTACGTGAATTTGCCATGGGCTTGTTGAAACAACTGTTGAATCTTTCCAAGGAACCGAAAATCGAAGTGGCTCATCGTGTCCCAAGATTTGGAAAAAGATCTGATGCGGGAAAAGCTTATCCACGACATATTATAGTGAAATTTCGAGATACTGCAGAACTGGAATACGTTATGAGTAAAATCAAATATGATGTACAATTGCGGCTGGACAAGGACACTATTAAGATATTCAGGGACTACCCACATGAAATTGTGCAAAAAAGAAACAAATTTGATAAGGTTAAAGATCTTTTAAGAGGGAGAGAAGGGGTCAGATTTGGGGTTTTTTATCCCGCGAAAATGCGTATTTCCTTTAATGGTCTTGAAAAGTCATTTGTTAAGCCTGAAGACGCTTTCAAATATGCCCAAACGATTGATGAAAAACAGAAATAAAAGGGAGCTTTGGCAGATCCGAATAATTCTCAGCTATGTTTTGTCTGGGGATAGTTACACTGTTATCTCTGGAATGTTGAAGCAAGGACATTTTCTGTTCAAAACGTGTAAACAACTTTACAGCTGGAATATGAATTAGAAAATAATTGCTTATTGATTAAAATGTTATAACCAATTGTAAGAACTTATCCTATTAACAACGTTATAAGTTATGCAGGTTAGATTAGAATACTAACAAAAAAAACAAAAAAATAATGAACTAACATACTAATATGAATTTTTAATAAATTGTAACCTTGTCTATAAGCGGGAGGAGGGGATGAGAAACGAGCTCCTGGCTTATGTCCAGGAGCACGTCTCGTTAACCCCTTCAACCAACAGTTGATTCTTATTGAAATCAAAAATATTGGTTTAATAATTAAACTCTGATATATATATATGTTATAAGGAAATATCAGGGTAAAATTGTATTATATATCTGAATGTGAGGCCTCGTTTTAATATTTTAATATGTTATGATTAACTAAGAGAGCGGAGCTAGTTGAGTAACAACGCAATGGAAGTCAAAATAAGGTTTTTTCCCACCTACAGGTGGGTCACTCGCTACAGTGCCGACTATAGACACTGTAGCCTCACTGTTTTAGTTTTTTTTTTATCACATAAAATCACTTGTTTGTGTTTTGTGTTTAGTGATAAGAGTAATATGGACATACCAACAAAAGTTAATAATTCAAAAACTCCCCCAATACCTAAAGACCTGGGACATGGACGCACCACAAGATTCAAAGGTACTATAATTATTCAAAATGCATGACACCACACAAAAGAACCTAGGAGGAATCTCATTTTGTAGTTGGAATATAAGAGGTATTAACGAACCTATCAAAAGGGGTAAGATATTAGCTCAGCTAAAAATGTATAATTCTGACATTACCTTCCTACAAGAAACACACCTAAAACCTCAGGACCAAGTTAGGCTGAGGGCGAAATGGATAGGTCAAACATACCACTCTTCATTCACTTCAAAATCTAGAGGCACGTCAATTATCATAAGAAAAGGTATACCATTTAAAGCAAAGAATATTATAACAGATATAGAAGGGAGATACCTAATAGTTAATGGAGAAATCCATGACACTCCAATTACTTTGGTAAATATATATGCCCCTAACTTTGATAACCCCCACTTTTTCAATAAAATCTTCAATATAATTGCAGAGTCAAACTATCAAAATGTTATAATAGGCGGAGACTTTAACTGTGTTTTAGATCCGTACTTAGATAAATCAAGTCAAAAACAGAGAGGGAATATGAAATCGAAAACTGGGGAACTCCTCAATACCTACATAAATAACACTAATATAGCAGATATTTGGAGAATTGTGAATCCAACTGGCAGGGAATATTCGTTTTACTCAATGGTACATAAGACATACTCACGTATAGACTACTTTCTGCTGGATACAAAATTAATCCCCCAAACATCTAATGCAATATACCATACAAATTCAATTTCGGACCATTCTCCACTAACTTTCTTTTTAAAACTGGAAGGATTGTCTAAGAATAATTCATTCTGGAGATTTAACTCTCAAATTTTAAAAGATCCACAAGCGAGTATATATTTAAAAGAACAAATGGAGGTCTTTTTTCAAACAAATGATACTTCAGATATATCGCCTACTTTACTTTGGGAATCTTTTAAAGCATACATTAGGGGTATTATAATTTCATATCAAGCTTTTCAAAATAAAAAGAATAAGAATGAACAAAGGCAGTTAGAAGAACTTATTAGACAAATGGATATAGATAATGCTAAAGATCCATCAATAGATAAACATAATAAAATAATAATTTTAAAATTTAAATTAAATAAATTATTATCTGCCAAACTTATAAGACTTTTTCAAATTACAAAACAAGAGCACTTTGAATTTGGGGATAAACCGCATAAACTTTTGGCTCGCCAGCTAAAAAAACGAGAAAAGGAACATACTATACCAAAGATCAAATCAGATAAAGGGGAATTATTAACAACACCGAAGGATATTAATAAAAGATTTGCGCAATTTTACGAGAATTTGTATACATCCAAAACGATAATTGATTCCAATAATATCACAAAGTTCTTGGATACCTGTAATCTTCCAAAGTTAGAGCTGAAGGAACAAGATGAACTGGGTGCACAAATCTCAATTAAGGAATTAGAACATACAATAAACTCACTAAAAAATGGAAAAACACCAGGCCCTGATGGATTTACTAATGAATTTTATAAAAGCTTTTATGATAAAATAATACCAAGATTACAAAAAATGTACCAATACGCTTTTAAAAAACGAATACTACCTGATACATTAGCGGAATCAACGATTATATTAATACCTAAGAAAAATAAAGATTTAGAAGAACCTGGCTCATATAGAGCTATAGCATTGTTAAACACAGATCAAAAAATATTAGCGAAAACATTAGCTAGAAGATTAAGTAAATACATTAGTAAATTAATAAACCCAGATCAGACAGGGTTTATCCCTAAGAGATACTCTTCTAATAATATGAGACGTCTACTCAACATAATGCACTCACACAAATCTGAAGATCAAGAATTATCAATTATTTCGCTGGATGCTGAAAAAGCATTTGATCAAGTAGAATGGAATTACATGGATAAAGTATTAAAAACATTTCAACTGGGAGAGAATTTTATTTTATGGATTAAGTTACTATATAAAAACCTACAGCTAGAATACTTACTAATAACATATTATCCTCGAAATTTCAACTATCAAGGGGAAATAGACAAGGATGCTCATTATCGCCACAGCTGTTTGCTCTCATTATTGAACCGCTAGCAGAAAAAATTAGAATACACCCTGATATTCATGGATATAATACTAAAGACTCATATAATAAAATATCTTTATACGCGGATGATATATTATTGTATATTACAAAACCTCAAATCACTATACCAAATATATTAAATTTAATTGAAGACTTCGGATCTTTTTCTGGATATAGAATAAATTGGAATAAAAGTGAAATTATGTCAATAAAACCGAAAGATTCAACACATCTTTTAAAATTCCCTTTTAAAATAGCTACAGAAAAATTTAAATATTTGGGAGTCGAAATTACCAGAACATATCAAGGTATGTTCAGGGCAAATTTTGACCCCCTACTTAATAAACTGAATACATTAATTAAATTCTGGAAAACGCTCCCGATGTCTTTAATAGGCCGAATAAACGCAATAAAAATGATCTTTTTACCACAAATTTTATACCTATTTCAATCAATTCCTATATACTTATCTAAGAAGTTTTTTAAAAAACTCGACTCAGAAATCACTAATTTTATATGGGACTATAAATCACATAGAATACAAAAAACCCATCTGAATAAATCTAAAGTATTGGGGGGTCTAGCACTACCTAATTTTATGTATTATTATTGGTCAGTAAATATTAAAAACATGATTCAACTGATGGATAACTCCGCCCAGCAAGTAGACTGGATTGTAATGGAGAAAGAGGATTGCTCCTCTAGAAACATTGGAGCGATCCTCCTCTCTCCAATGAAATTGAATAACATAAACTATAATAAGAACCCAATTATTCATAGTACAATCCGTATTTGGAAACAAATAAAACAAAATTTAAAATTAAGAAACTTATCACTTTTATTACCTATAGTCAATAACCCTTCGTTTAATCCTTCTATTATAGATAACGCTTATACACAATGGGATAGACTAGGAATTAAAACGCTTGGTGACTTGTATGAAACTGGAAAATTACTTTCATTTCAACAATTACAAATAAAATATAAACTCGGAAATAATCAATATTTTAAATACTTTCAAATATGCGACTATTTGAAAAAATATATAAAAGATCATCATAATAACCCAGCAGATGTACTGGACGAGGCAATGCAGATAAAAGCGGAGTCAGCAAACTTAATATCATATTTGTACAATATTATCTTAAATGCACAAATACCATCTACGGAGGGTATCAGAAGAGATTGGGAACAAGAGTTAGCTATTAAAATTTCAAAGGAAAGTTGGAATGAATACTTATTAAAAGTGCATAAATGCTCGATTAATGTAAGACACACTTTAATACAATTTAAAATTTTACATAGATTATATTATTCGAAAACTAAAATTCATAAAATTTTCCCAAACGTATCATCTATTTGTGATAAATGTCAATCCCAAGAAGCAACTATAGCGCACTCATTTGTCTTCTGTACAAAAATTCAAAAATTTTGGAATGAAATTTTTGAAATCTTTACAAAGTTATTTAAAACAAGACTGATACCC
>CM075981.1:7081535-7099035 GCA_038087875.1 Malacoraja senta | reverse complement strand
GTATGAGTTTGGCCAATTAAAACTGCGGGGTCAGGATATCGCGAAAATTGGCCAAAGTTTGAGCGTACGCATCGTCCGCGGACGACATCGTCGAGGTGTGATGTGGGGCCGTGGGCCGCAACAAGGCGGGTTGGAGGGTCTCGGATTGGATGAGACGTTGCCCTTTCACATCTATCAACAGGGAGTGGGCCCATAGGAAATCGGCGCCGAGCAACAGTTAGGAGACTTCGGCGATGGGGAACGGTCATGTGAAATGGTAGATGCCGAAAACAATGGGAACTGTACGGATCGCATAATTCTAGATAGGGCTGCGGTTGACAGCGGTCAGGGCAGGGCCTCGCTTAGCGGAACGAGTGTCGACTCCGGACAGGGGTATTATGCTGTTCCCGGCTCTCCGTGTTGACAAGGAATCAGAGCCCAGAACCACGGTCCCAGGCGTAGAGGCGATGTTTCTGGCCGACCGCGATAGCCTCTACTGGCGTTTGGCCGAAGCTTTTCCCGGATGCGAGCAGGGAGAAAGGCAACGGCGGGCCTCTGCACTCCAGCGTTGAAGTAGTAACACCACAGATGCTTACCGGAATGCGCTGCTGCCGGCTGTGTTGTCGGTGGAAAGTGGAAACGGCCGTCGATGCCGTCGCGGAGCTGTAGACACACGGGAGATGGGAGCGCCATCCTGCTGCTTGGCTTGCCACATCTGGACCGCTCTTTCGGCTAGTTGCAGGGGGTCGGTGAAAAAGTGTAAAAAATGATTTTCTCATCTCGGTCCTAAAAGACTTCCCCCTTATCCTTAAACTGTGACCCCTTGTTCTGGACTTCCCCAACATCGGGAATAATCTTCCTGCATCTAGCCAGACCAACCGCTAAAGAATTTTGTAAGTTTTTATAAGATACCCGCTCAATCTTCTAAATTCTAGCGAGTACAAGACGGGTCTATCCAGTCTTTTTTCATATGAAATCCTGCCACCCCAGGAATCAGTCTGGTGAACCTTCTCTGTACTCCCTCTATGGCAAGAATGTCTTTCCTCAGATTAGGAGACCAAAACTGTACGCAATACGCCAGGTGTGGTCTCACCAAGACCCTGTACAAATGCAGTAGCACCTCCCTGCTGTTATACTCAAATCCTTTTGCTATGAATGCTAACATACCATTCGCTTTCTTCACTACCTGCTGCACCTGCATGCCTAATATCAGTGACTGGTGTACCATGACACCCAGGTCTTCTTGCATCTCCCCTTTTCCTAATCGGCCACCATTCAGTTAATCCGGCACCTTTCCTCGTTTCACCACCGGAGGAACAGTCAGAGTCATGACATGACTGTTTGTTTTTAATACAAGAAGAAACTTCTGTAAGAGAAGATTTAAAGGATGCTCCTATAGTAGACCCTTATCTGACATTATACGTGGATGGAAGTGCATCTATTGGACCCCTGGGAGAGAGAATTTCTGGGTAGGCTTTCGTAAATCAAGATGGAAATAGTGTAGATGCAGCTGCCTATGAGTCACCATTTTAGCCCAACAGGCTGAGCTGTTTAAACAGAGCATGCATTATTGGAAGGAACCTGAAAGCAAACATATACACCGATTTTATGTATACATTTGAGTAGTACACGACTTTGGCCAACTGTGGAGGTATCGAGGATTCCTGACCTCAGCAGGTACTCAAATATCTCACAAGCATTTAGAAACTAATTTGCTGCAAGCTTAGCTGGGAACCAAACAAATTTCAGTGATCAAGTATAGTGCTCACACGAAGGGCCAAACCCCAATTGAGATAGGAAATCGTTGTGCGGACGGAGAAGCCAAGGAAGTGTCCTGGAAACTAAAGTAAATGTATATCTCCCTCTGAAAAGCCAATGCCGACCATCCAGGATATGATTAGATTGCAGGGAAGTGCTCCTAAGAAGGCTATAGAACTATGGGAACAACTTGGTTGTAGAAATGATGGGATATCGGGATTGTGGTTTACCCCAGCAGTGCAAACCTGCATGACTGATGAATTGGCTTTGTGGGTGATAGATTGTGTACACTTTTCTACTCATTGCGGGGCGTGTACGTCAGGAGACATCTTATTGAATACTTGGTGGCAACCGAAAATACAAACTTTAGCTCAAAGAATTGTTTGATTGGTCATCAACATAATTCAGGAAAAGGCATAGTCTATGAAGATGGTAAACACCTTTACGAAAAGGTCCTTTTGAGACTCGCTAAATGGACTATATTGAATTAAAGAGGTGCCAGAAATATAAATATGTATTGGTAATTGTGGACGTATTCAGTAGGTGGATTGAGGCAGATCCCACAGTAGATAACAAAGCCTCTACAGTGGTGAGAGTATTAATGCCCAAATTTATTCCAAGATACGTCATTCCAATTCGGCTTTGTTCTGACAATGGTCCTCGTTTTATTGGGCAAATTAGTAAGACATTTTGTGATCAAATGGGTATTCGGCAAAAATTACACTATGCTTATAGACCACTGGCTACTGGACTGGTGGAAAGAGCGAACCAGACTTTAAAAATTAAATTGGCCGAGTTAAAAGCAGAGACAGGGGCTAATTTGGTTAAGTTGCTCCCTGGAGCATTATTTCAAATGTGCATTACTCCTGCGGGTAGAACAAGATTAAGTCCAGCAGTGTATGGTCGTCACCTTAGATCTCCCTGGAACCAAAATACCCCTGGGGTTGTCAATTTCCACCACATGACAGAAGAGATGACAGATTATATTTTGGGATTGACCAGGGTAATGAATGGTTTACATATTCGAGTTCAAACAACACATATCAGATTACCAACTTTGGTTACTCCTGCTCAAACCTGGTGACATTATTTTGATGAAAACATTTGTGAGAAAGTGTATAAGTCAGGTGGGAGGGACCGTATCAAGTTCTCCTGACAACTCCAACTGCCGTAAAGGTGGAAGGGAAGAATGCTTGTATCCACCTTCAACATTGTACTACCATAGTAGTAGTAAGACTTAATCTCCTGTTTTTGAGAAATCTCCCACTGCAGCTACTCGGTATCATTGGTCAAGAAGGAGGTAGATGGACGTGGTGGGTCAAGAAGATTCATACCCATGAAAACTCTGGAGGTGAAGACTCGTCAGTCAGAATTGCTAGAATCCATCCCCATGTAAACTCGGGAATTGGCTTGGAATTCTGACACAACTACATCACCATAATTGGCGAACTCTATAATATGAAATGTTATCTTTGTACCCTTAGTGTAAAGAACCTATACTGGAATCCTTCATGGAAAAAAGTAGTTATTATAAAAAAATATATATAAGGGAGGAATGTAGATACTGGAATTTTAGGTGTTCTGGGTAAGAACCGTTTCTTAACCATCTTCTGTGAATGAGCATCCATTGACCTCAATATGCAAGACGATGGAAATGGTGCCGCTCTTCTAGTTTTGCAGGTCCGGCAGGATGTGTTGAGACTAAGAGCATTATGTTGATACTTTAAAATGCTGCTAAGTGCCTCTATAGACACTCTTTTTTCGTTGGTTTAGCAACTAGGGATGCAGAATGCATACTTATGATTGGTTGGGGAATGATTTAGTGTCTGACTTAGTTTCTATTATGATTCAGTGTGGGGGTGATAGGGGCTTGCACCTGGCATGTTTCTTTATGGCCCTGGAGGTGTAACTGTTTCTGAGCACCAAAGATTTGATGTATATCGATCTTGTAGCGGGGTCATCAGGAGTCCAGCACAGAATGAGGCGAAAACGATTTTGTGTGACCGAAAATGGTGTTTATTACTGCACTGTGCTGCTTCCTACACCAACATGCGTGACCGGGAGTGACCCGACCTTAAATACGCTGGGTTGGACCCCGTTACCCAACGCCTCCCACTTTGAGATGCTCAACTCCTCCATCCTGAGCCGAGGGTTCGCTACCGGTGGCTAGCAACCAGGTACCGCCAAATAACACCCCCCCCTGTACCGGAGGCACTGAAACGGACGGGACGTCGAACAAGGCGGCCTGACCGCGTAAACACGACCTCCCGATCAGAGTCCTTGAACCTCCGGAAGAACATACAGGAACCCACGACAGCAGGCACCCGGGACGAGGAGGCTTGGCCATCCGAACCAGCTCGCTCAAGTCCTAATGGTCGGGCTTAAGGCGGGCCACGGACACAGTCTCTTGCCGGCCCCCCATGTCCAGTACAAATGTTGCTGTCCCGTGACGCAGCACCCAAAAGCGACCTTCATCGGGTCGTTGTAAGGGCGACCGGTGTGCGTCGCGGCGCAAAAGGACGAATGGGCAGTCCACAAGCACCAGTGGCACATGGAAATGGGGCCATGCCATGCCGAGAGGTCGGCATATGAGACAGGGCGCCGACTCTCTCCCGCAAGCGCAGCAGCACGGAGGACGGACGTTCCCGGGACCCATCAACGGCCGGGATTAACTCTCCCGGGACGGCTAGCGGAGCGCCATACACCAACTCTGCCCAGAATGATGCCAAATCCTCCTTTTGGGCAGTCCGAATCCCCAACAACACCCACGGCAGCTCATCCATCCACTCCGGGCCCGTAAGGTGAGCTTTCAGGGCGCCCTTGAGTGAGCGGTGGAACCGCTCCACCAACGCATTCAACTGGGGATGGTATGCTGTCGAATGGTGGAACTGCGTCCCCAGCAGATGGGCCATCGTAGACCACAGCTCGGATGTGAACTGGGCGCCCCTGTCTGAAGTGATATCGATGGGATCCCCGAAGCGGGCAATCCAGTTTGCCACAATGGCCGGAGCGCACGACTGGGCTGAAGTGGCTACGAGCGGGATGACCTCCGGCCACCGCGTAAAACGATCTACCACCGAAACACCCTGGGATGGCGGCAGAGATGTGACACAACTTGGGATGGTGGCAGAGGCCCCACGATGTTCACGTGCACGTGGTCTAACCGCCGGTGTGGCACCGATAAATCCTGGATGGGTGTATGGACATGCCGATGTATCTTGGACGACTGGCACGGGTTGCACGTCCGCGCCCAGCGACCGACCTGCATCTGCAGACCATGCCAGATGAATTTTGCCCCCACCATTGCAACCGTAGCCCGGATCGATGGGTGGGCCAGGCTGTGGATCACCTCGAAAACGAGACGGCGCCTGGCCGCCAGGAGAACCGGCCGCGGCTGTCCCGTGAACACGTCGAATAAAATGAAACCACCCGAGGTTTTCCAGCACCAATCTGGAGATGGCGGTGTAGTAAGCTGGCATTCCCTCGTCCGTCAGCTGTGCCGCCGCCAAGGAGGATTAATCTATCCTGACGGCCATGTTGAACACGGATGCGATCTCCGTGCAGGTCAAGGCGTCCGACCCCAGTTTGCCTTTACCGGCGATGTGCTGAACGTCGGAGGTGTATTCCGATATGGCTGTCAGCTGGCGCAGTTGGTGAGCGGACCACGGATCCGAGACCTTGGCGAACGCAAATGTGAAGGGCTTATGGTCCGTGAAGGCCACGAAATGCCGGCCTCCACGAAGTACCGGAAATGCTGCACCGCGAGATAATAATAATAATGAATTTTATTTATGGGCGCCTTATACCGAGGTCTCAAGGACACCTGACAGAGATTTATAGGAAACATATAATCAGAATTTAAAAAAATAAGTTATAAAGACCAATACACAAATCAGGGACAGAATTCCTTCCAAAAACACAAAAAAGAAAATCAGAAGCACAATTTGAGGAGAGAGCAGCGGCAACGAAACCGCGCCAGCGTCCACTCTCCCCTCCGACCGCCATCTTGAACACAGACTAATAAATACAATTACAAACAATTACATACAAAAATCATCCCCCCACAGTGATTTCCACTGTGGGGGAAGGCACAATGTCCAGTCCCCAGCCCCAGTTCACCCAAAAAAAGTCAGGCCAAATGAAGTCCCCGCTATTGCCTCTACGGAGGCCCGATGATCCTGGCCGTTCTCGCCGGGTGATGTAGCCCCACCGTCGGGAGAGTCCTCCAGCAGCTGGGCCACCTGGAACGGCCGCATTCCTCACCGGAGGCCGCAACTACGGCTGGAACGGCCGATTTCCCGCAGGCGTCCGCAGCACCTGAAGCCGACAAGGCCGCGCCGATTTGGAGCTCAAGGCTCCCGGTGTTGGAGTCGGCGCCGCCGCCCGCTCCACAGTCCCGCAGCCCGGAGGTGTTGAGCTCGACGGTCCAGCTCACCGGAGCTCCAGCGCGTCGGTCCAGCGCGGCGACCCAGGCAAGGCATCGCCCGCTCCGTTGAGCAGTAGCGCACCAGCGCCGTGCCGCCACCGAAGCTGAGGGTGCTGTGCGGCCCCCGTCGGGAAACGCCGCTCCACGCCCGCTGGTAGGCCGCGAGGACGGGTCGACTGGGCAGCCGGAGAGAAGGCTGCCTCACCGACCAGGTAGGGACCGGGAAGTGATTTCCCCTTGTCCCCCCCACATCAAAAGGCAAAATAAATAAAAAACAAAGACTTAAAGAAAACTAAAAACTTGGTAAAAAAGTACAATTAACGGACGGCTGCTGTTTTGCAGCCGTTCCTCAAGATGACTGTGTTCAAGATGTAAGGCGAGCAACTCCCGGTCAAAGGCACTGAAGCGACACACTCCGCTGGGTTCAGCTGTCTGCTGAAGAAGGCGAGAGGCCGCCATTGACCATCGAAACACTGGTCCAAGACCTCGCCAAATGCGGAGTCCGGGTCATCCATTGTAAGAGCTGTCGGGACGTCTGTTCGCGGGTGCACCAGCATGACCGCCAGAGCCAGGGCATCCTTTGCCCCTACGAACGCTGCCACAATGACGGCGTCCCAATGGACCTCCCGCCACTTGCCAGACAGCAGTTGGAACAGCGGCCGCATGATCTTAGCCGCCGCCGGAACGAACCGCTGATAGACTGTTACATGCCGACGAACTCCTGAAGCCCTTGCACCGTGGAAGGCCGCGAGAACCGGCATAAGGCCTCAACCGTGTCGGGCAGGGGCACTCCTCCGTGCCGGGTCACCCGGTGCCCTAGAAAGTCAATGACTCAGTGGCCGAACTGGCATTTACTGAGGTTGACCACCAGGCCATGCTCGCAAAGGTGCTGGAACAACAAATTAAGGTGGGCGGAGTGTTCCTGCCGCATGCGACTCGCCACCAGGATAGCGTCTGAGTAGATAAAGGTGAAATCTAACCCCCGATCCACGGTGTCCATGAGGTGCTGGAAAGCCTGTGAGGTGTTCTTGAGCCAAATGGCATCCGCATGAATTCAAAAGGGGTGAAAATTCGCACCAAGTCGGCGGCTCTCCGCCTCAGGATCGTGCAGAGATACCTGTACCCAGGGAATCCTCCCAGGTGGCATGTGCTTGCGACGCACTTTTTCCAACGGGGCCGCTACTTTGAAGGAGGTACGCGGATCCCGGTGGTTTGCGTCAGCCGTGCGGTCCAGATGGGGATGCCCGACTTCTACAGGGATTTTTTGAGAGTCTGGAACCTGGTTGCTGTCGACCGCCCCCCCCCCCTCCGCCGGCGGAGGGCGATGGCTCGGTAGTGAGTGCAGCAGGTACTTGTCCCTCCTCACTAGGTGTCGGGGCGTGGGCACAAACGTGTGGAGTACTTGTGGTTGGGCAAACCTCCGCTGAGCCGGAAGTATTCATCGGACCCAGGCGCCGTAATCCTTCCCGGGACCCGGTCCCACACAATTTGAGCCGCCGTTCCTAGACACCATTCATCTCCCTCCGCGACGCATGGAGGCGTGTCCTGTACGGGCTCCTCCTCCACACCCTGCAATTCTTCGTCCTGGTCCACCGTCCGGACACCAAGTGGCGGTCGGTGTTGCCTTCAGGTCGCGAGGGTGCACCCCAGTGGGTGTCCTTCTACGCAGGGATTCTACCCCTCTACATTGGGGGCCTGGGATGGAGGGTATTGCACCGCGGTGCTCCCTGCAACCTGTTTCTCTCGCGGTTCACAGACTCGCCAACCGCTTGCCACTTTTTCGGCAGTATATGGAGTGCGTGATGCTGCAGCCACTGTTTGAATACGTAAAGAACCTGCTCCTTGCCTTCTGGCTGCACTTCTTGCCTTGTCTTCTGGGTGAACTTTACACAACCTGGCATAGGGGAGAGGGTAGGGCTGAAGATGTCCTGGTTGGGTTGCTCCTGGGCTTGGCCAAGTTGGCCATCGGCGAGTCAAGGCGCCAGGCAGTGGAGGGCTTTACGCAAGTTGGCTGCCTGCCCCTTTTCCATGGTTACGTCCGTGCCCGGATGCGGTTAGAAGTGGAATACGCTCTGTCCACGGGCACCCTGGGAGAATTCCGGGACCGCTGGGCTCCGCAGGATGTTGAATGCATAATTGACAAGGAATGTATGATAATTGTACAGTAGTTTATTAATGATATATTGAAGTGTAGTATTATTTTTTAATAATCGAATACATTTTCCGGAGGTGCAACGAGAACTGGGTGTGCATGTATATCAGTCAAGCAGGTGCAGCGGGCAGTGCAGAAAGCTAATCGCAAGTTGGCATTCATTGCGAGAGGATTTCAGTTTAGGAGCAGGGAATTCCTATTGCTGTTTTACAGGGCCCTGGTGAGACAGCACCTTGAGTATTTTGTGCAGTTTTGGTCTCCTAATTTGAGTTAGGACATCCTTGCTATTCAGGCTGAGCAGCCTAGGTACGCTAGGTAAATACCCAGGAAGGCTGGAATGATATATGATGAAAGGATGGGTCGACTGGGCTTGTATTCACTTGAATTCAGAAGGATGAGAGGGATTCTTATAGAAACATAAAATTCTTAAACGATTGGACCTGCTAGATATACGAAAAATGTTCTGGATGTTGGGGCGGTCCAGAACCGGGGGTCACAATTTAAGACTAAAGGGTAGAACATTTAGGACTGAGATGAGGAACAACCTTTTCACCCAGATTCGCTGCCACAGAAGGCAGTGGAGGCCAATTCACTGGATGTGTTCAAGGGAGTGTTAGATTTAGTTCTTAGGGCTAAGGGAATCAAAGGATGAGGGGTAGGAGCCGGAACGGGGTACAGATCAGCCAATATCATATTGAATGGCAGTGCTGACCCTCAACCTGGAGAAGGGTCTCACTGTCACTACTTGCTCCCGCCGTGTTGCTCCGGTGTTCACAACAGCCGTTAGTTCGCCAAGTGTTAAATGCTGGAAGGTACACAAAATGCTGGAGAGACTCAGCGGGTACAGCAGCATCTATGGAGTAAAAGAAATAGGCAACGTCTTGGGCCGAAGCCCTTCTTCAGACTGATAGGGGGTGGGGAGAAGAAAGGAAAAAGGCGGAGGAGGAGCCCGAGGTCTGAGGGATGGGAGGCACAACCAGAGGGCTGAGGACGGGGAGGAGACAGCAAGGGCTAACAGAATTGGGAGAATTCAATGCTCATGCCCCCAGGATGTAGATTGCCCAAGCGGAATATGAGGTGCATTTCCTCCAATTTCCGGTGTTGCTCGCTGTGGCCATGGAGGAGACCCAGGACAGAGAGGTCAGAAACAGAATGGGAGGGGGAGTTGAAGTGCTGAGCCACCGGGAGGTCAGGTTGGTTATTGCGGACCGACCTGAGGTGTTCGGCGAAACGATCGCCAAGCCTCCGCTTGGTCTCACCGATGTAGATCAGCTGACATCTAGAGCAGCGGATGCAATAGATAAGGTTGGAGGAGAAGCAGGTGAACCTCTGTCGCACCTGGAATGACTGCTTGGGTCCTTGAATGGAGTCGAGGGGGGAGGTGAAGGGATAAGTGTTGCATCTCTTGCGGTTGCAAGGGAAAGTACCCGGGGAGGGGGTTGTACGGGAGGGAAGGGAAGAATTGAGAAGGGAGTTACGGAGGGAGCGGACTTTGCGGAAGGCAGACATGGGGGAGACGGGAAGATGTGGCGAGTGGAGGGGTCACGTTGGAGTTGGCGAAACTGACGGAGGATCACTTGTTGTATGTGACGGCTGGTGGGGTGAAAGGTGAGGACTAGGGGGACTCTGCCCTTGTTGTGAGCGGGGCGATGGGGAGAGAGAGCAGTGTTGCGGGGGTATGGCAGAGACCCTGGTGCGAGCCTCATCCATGGTGGACGAGGGGAATCACTGTTCCCTGAAGAATTAGGACATTTCGGATGCCCTGGTGTGGAACGGCTCATCATGGGAGCAGATGCGGCGTAGACGGAGGAATTGGGAGTGGGGGATGAAGGAAGCTGGGTGGGAAGAAGTGTAGTCCAGATAGCCATGGGAGTCAGTAGGTTTGTAGTGGATGTCGGTAACAAGTCTATCACCAGCGATGGAGATAGTGAGGTCAAGTAATGGTAGGGAAGTGTCGGAAATGGTCCAGGTGTATTTGAGTGCCAGATGGAAGTTGGTGGTGAAGCGGATGAAGTCAGTCAGTTGTGTGTGTGTGCAGGAGGTGGCATACTCCACTGTTAAATGGTGGAAGACGGATATGTTACACTTGAAGTGAATTTGCAAAGGCACCAGATAAGTTTCGCAAACAGACAACATGCACTGCTGGCCCTTCACCACTGAAGGAATCTGAACTATAGTCAATCCACTAGACGGGATTGGGAAGTTAATTGTACCCAGGAATTGGGCAAAAAGAACCGCCAGGTGTGGGTGAATCATCAGCTGCAGCTCGGTCGGTGTTCTTAGATTGAAGTGTGATCGGAAGATCGGCCCGAAGACACAGAAAAAGAATGTGAGAGAGACTGAGCAAGATAAACAGATCGAAGTGGGGAAATGTGGAAAGAAAGCAAAGACTACATAATAAACTGTTTAAAGTGAGAAATCCAAACGGCACACACAGTAAAAGGGAACATACTGAGGAAAAGTACACGCAATCAATGTTTCTGTGAGAGCAGAGTGGCGCAGCGGAAGCGTGATGGGCTCATAACCCAGAGGTCGATGGATCGAAACCATCCTCTTCTATTCTTTCAATTGGTAATGTTTGAGAAAATACCGAAAAGATATTATGTTTCATTCGGTGTAATCGTATTTCATTAAAAAGTTTCGTTTATTTGTATCATGTTATGTGTTGTTGTGCACCGGGTAATTAGACAGCTGACGGAACTCGGTGTGAAGCAAGGTAGACAAAAGTGCCGGAGAAACTCACCGGCTGCAGCAGCATTTATGGAGTGAAGGAAATAGGCAAGGTTTCGGGCCGAAACCCTTGTCCAGACTGACTGAAGTTTCTCCAGCACTTTTGCTACCTTCGCTTTTGCAGCTTCTGCAGTTCATTCTTAAAAACTTGGTGTGAACCAATCGCCGGAACATGTTGGGATGTGCCGAGTTTGCCGCAGGAATGTGGAATCGAGTGGGATCAGGAAGCTGCACCGAATCAGGAAAAGGCGAAGGGCGGGATTCTATCCCTGCCCCACTGACCAGGTCACAGGGAATAATAATGAATGGGATAGCGATGAAACATATCAACATGTGGGAACAAAGATCTACAAATGCTGATTTATACCAAAAATAGACGCAAAGTGGAGGACTGACTCAGCGGGTCGGGCAGCATCTCTGGAGCAAAAGAATGATTGACGTTTCTGATCGCGGCCTTCTTCCGAGAGAAGGCAGCCGTGCTCACCATTAGACCACACGATTGCTTCGGCGAGTGGGCAACGGAACCAAAGATCCTATAGGATCTTTGAACGGAACCGTCTCCAGCGCTGTGTAACTCTGTGACTCGACCACAGTCCCGAAGCTGCCTTCTGATCGCAGTTCTGGTTACACGCGTTTTGTAAAGTGAAAGCGCGTCCATATGAAATAATCAACATGAGCATGTACTTGAATAACTGACTGGAAGGTGGAAGAAGCGGCGAGCACACGTCAGAGAACAGTGAGAAGTGAATGCCTGAAAGGTGCACATTTTCAGTAAAAGGAAAGCTGACGGGATGAACATTGAATTCTCCAATTTTATGGAACAATCTGCCCCCCTCTCCCGCCCCCAACCACACACATCCTGTGCCCACCTGGACTCGCACCCATTTGTCCGACTACATTCTACCTACCTCTGTTGCGCCCACTCCAAAGACATCAGTCTGATTGTCTGAAGAAGCGTCTCGATCCGAAACGTCGTCCATTCCCTTTCTCCACAGATGCTGCATGTCCCGCTGAGTTACTCCAGCATTTTTGTGTCTACCTTCGATTTCAACTAGCATCTCCAGTTGTATCCTACACATTGCGTCTACCTCTCCTTCTAACCCCTCCGCTTCAAACTCCATCCCTTGCTCCCCATCACGAGGCAGTGTAAACATCGGTTCCTCGTTAGTAAAGTATCCCCTCCTGTCACGCGGGCGACCGGGGTTCAATTCCCCGACCGGGAGACGGTTTCCCTTTTCTAAATGTAGCCGGAAAACCAGTCATATTTTGTAGATTTCGATTTATAAATGGTGTCAGCATCAAACTATTAGTTGGTGATTGTTTCATTGAACATTCGCATGAGCATAAAACAGGAACAGGCCTTTAAGCAGACCATCTCTCGCCCTATCTCCCACTCTCTCTCTCGCCCCCCTCTATCCCTCTCTATCCCTCCCCTCTCTCTCCCTCCCCTCTCTCTCTCTTCCTCCCTATCTCTCTCTCCCTCTATCTCTCTCTCTCTCCCTCTCTCTCACCCTCTCTCTATCCCTTTCCCTCTCCCTCTCTCTCTCCCTCTCCCTCTCTCTCCCCCTCTTGCCCTCTCTCACCCTCTCTCTCGCTCGCTCTCGCCCTCTCTCTCTTTCTCTCTCGCCCTCTCTCTTTCGCCCTCACCCTCTCTGTTTCACTCGCTATCTCTCTCACCCTGTCTCTCGCCATCTCTCTCGCCCTCTCTCTCCATCTCTCTCTCTTGCCCTCTCTCTCTCACCCTCTCTCTCTCTCTCTCTCTCTCTCTTTCCCTCTCTCCCTCCCTCTTTCCCTCTTGCCCTCACTCACCCTCTCTCTCGCTCTATCTCGCCCTTTCACTTTCTCACGCCCTCTCTTTCTCTCTCGCCACCTCTCTTGCTCTCTCATCCTCTCTCTCGTGCCCTCTCTCTAGCGCCCTCTCTCTCTCACCTTCTCTCTCTCTCCCTCTCTCTCTGTTGCCCTCTCTCTTTCTCTCTCAGCCCCTCTCTCTCTATTGCCATCTCTCTCTCACATCCTCTCTCTCTCTCTCTCGCCCTCTCTCTCTCTCGCCCTCTTTCTCGCCATCTCTCCCTCTCTGTCTGTCTCACTCTCTGTCAGTCTCTCTCTTTGTCTGTCTCTGTCTCTCTATCCCTCTGTCTCGCTCTCCCTCTGTCGCTGTCTCTGTCGTTGCCTCCCTCTGTCGCTGTCCCCCTCTGTCGCTGTCTCCCTCTCAGGTAGATGTCCCTCTCCCTCCCCTCTAGATGAAGCTCTGCTCTAACGGTGGGAGCATGCACGTATTGTATTTTAAAAATTATCTCTAATAACAACAGTTGACTCTGTCATCACCAGCTACCCTCCATGGTACCACGATGGTGTGGGTCATGTGTCCTACCAGACATCAACCTAGTCTCAGATGTCTCTAGGAAGGAAAAGCTTCAATTAGTGACCTCGCAGGTGGTCTCATGATATACTGACCCGTGATATACTGGACGAGGGAATTGAATGCAACATCTCCACGTTTGCGGATGACACGAAGCTGGGGGCAGTGTTAGCTGTGAGGAGGATGCTTGGAGGCTGCAAGGTGACTTGGATAGGCTGCGTGAGTGGGAAAATGCATGGCAGATGCAGTATAATGTGGATAGATGTGAGGTTATCCATTTTGGTGGCCAAAACAGGAAAGTAGACTATTATCTGAATGGTGGCCGATAAGGAAAAGGGGAGATGCAACGATACCTGTGTGTCATGGTACACCAGTCATTGAAAGTAGGCATGCAGGTGCAGCAGGCAGTGAAGAAAGCGAATGGTGTGTTAGCATTCATAGCAAAAGGATTTGAGTATAGGAGCAGGGAGGTTCTACTGCTGTTGTACAGGGTCTTGCTGAGACCACACCTGGAGTATTGCGTACAGTTTTGGTCTCCAAATCTGACGAAAGACATTCTTGCCATAGAGGGAGTACAGAGAAGGTTCACCAGACTGATTCCTGGGATGTCAGGCCTTTCATATGAAGAAAGACTGGATAGACTCGGCTTGTACTCGCTAGAATTTAGAAGATTGAGGGGGCATCTTATAGAAACTTACAAAAGTCTTAAGCGGTTGGACAGGCTAGATGCAGGAAGATTGTTCCCGATGTTGGGGAAGTCCAGAACAAGGGGTCACAGTTTAAGGATTAGGGGGAAATCCTTTAGGACCGAGATGAGAAAAACATTTTTATCACAGAGAGTGGTGAAGCTCTGGAATTCTCTGCCACAGAAGGTAGTTGAGGCCAGTTTATTGGCTATATTTAAGAGGAAGTTAGATGTGGCCCTTGTGGCTAAAGGGATAAGGGGGTATGGAGAGAAGGCAGGTACAGAATACTGAGTTGGATGATCAGCCATGATCATATTGAATGGCGGTGCAGGCTCGAAGGGCCGAATGGCCTCCTCATACACCTATTTTCTATGTTTCTATGTTTCTATGTTCAATTTAGCCTAAGCATTTTTTTAAACATCTACTTGTTTTCATAAGCAGGGTTTGAAATGTGGTGCTGCTAATTTAGCTGCCAACAATCTGTGAAACCTTACACCACGCGAGGGCAGAAGCAATTCCCCAGCATCATGCCTGGAATGGAGAGCTGAGGTGAGGAGAGATTGGGTAGGCTACATGTTTACTGGATTATAGACAGCCAAGGAGTGTCATATTTTTGTCTGTATAATTTAGAGATTTCTGAAATCATAAAGGATATGTATAGGATAGAAAATCCGAGCATTTCACCCCGGAGCACGGGAGTGTAACTCTATACGACACATGGAACAGTGAGAGGCAAGCTGTTTAAAGGAGATCTAAGCGGAAGATTTGCTCGCAGAAGGTGGTGTGTTTCTGGAAGATGCTTCTGCAGGAGGTGCAGCGACAATGTTTAAGGATGTGTGGACAGGTACTTCGATGGGAGAGGCATCGGCGGGATAGAGCCTAATGCAAGCCAATGCGATGACAGTGGATGGACATCACAGTTGGGCCCTGTACCAATGTAGGAGGTGACAGACAGACAATGCACAATGACTGGCAGGCCTAGAATGTAACAAAATCTCTCACACTGGACTGGAGCATGAGCCCCACACTCCCACACTCTACCAGAGAATGTCTGGCACAGAATGAACCCCGCTCCCTCTCCCTACCACACGGAACGACACATGAACAGACATACGCAAATACACACCAACAGTGCCAGAACCAGTTATGTACCAAATTGTTTAGAACGCGCAAAGTATGGAAACAGGCACTTTGACCCAACTTGCCCACACCAACCAACATGTCCCATCTACACTAGTCCCACCTGCCTGCGTTTGGCCCATATCCCTTCAAACCTGTCCTATCCATGTACCTGTATAATTGTGTCTAAAATGTTGGAATAGGCCTCAACAACCTTCGCTGGCAGCTCATTCAATGCACCCACCAACATTTGTGAGGAAAAGTTACCTCTTAGATTCTAATTAAATCTTTCCACTGGCACCTTAAACCTATGTCCTCTGGTTCTCAATTCACCTGCTCTGGGCAAATAGACTCTGTTCATCCACCCTATCTATTCCTCTCATGATTTTATATACCTCAAACAGATCACCCATCCTCCTGCGCTCCAAGGAATAGAGTCCCAGCCTGTTCAAATTATCTCTGTAACACAGACTCTCGATTCCTGGCAACATCTTCGTAAATCTTCTCTGTGATGATGATGAATACTTTATTGTCAATATAACATGTAAACATGTACAACGAAATTAGAAATGCCAACCTTTAGAAATTGATTACATCTTTCATTGTACATGATGCCATGAAATGAACACAATACTCTAAATGCGGCTTCACCAACATCTTATATAACTACAACGTGACCTCTCCATGGTCCCAAATGACCATCATATAAACCAACCTTTCTTCCATTTACTCCATCTACACTTCACGCTCCCTCGGCAAGGCCGCCAGCATAATTTAGGACCAGTATCACCCGGTCACTCCCTTTCCTCCCCTCTCACATCAGGCAAGAGGTACAGCAGTGTGAAAAATGTATACTTCCAGATTCAGGGACAGTTTCTTCCCAGCTGTTATCAGGCAACTGAACCATCTTATCAACACCTAGAGACCTTTCTGACCTATCATCTACTTCAATGGACGCCCTTAGACTTTATTTAATGACTTTACTGCACTGTATATTGCATTAAACATTCTACTATTTATCCGATAACTGTACACTGCGATCGACACAAAAAGCTGGTGTAACTCAGCGGGCAGACAGCATCTCTGGAGAAAAGGAATAGGTGACGTTTCGGGCCGTGACCCTGCTTCATTCTGAGAATTGGCAAAAAAAGGCAAACAAGAGAGAGATAATATAGAGAGATTTCGAACAAATGAATGACAGATATGCAAAGAAGTATGAATGAGAAAGGAAACACGCCATTGTTAACTGAGGGCTGGGTAAAAACGAGTTACAGACAATGATACATCAGGACGACATTGTAACTCGTACGAATAGAGTGAGGGAAAGGGAGAGAGAGGATGCAAGGGTTACATTAAGTTAGAGAAATAAGTAGTCATTCCACTGGGTTGTTAGCAAAATATGAGGAGTTGTCCCCCAAATTTGCGTTTGGCATCGCTCCGACAATGGAGGAGCCCCAGGGCACAAATGTCATTGTGCGAATGGGAAGAGGATTTAAAGTGGTTGGCAACCGGAAGATCAGGTAGGCCCAGGCGGACTGAGCGAAGCAACGATCGCCCTGTCTACTTTTGATCTTGCCGATGTATAAGAGTCCACACCTTGCACAACGGATACAGTTGATGAGATTGGAGGAGGTGCAAGTGAACCTCTGTTCAGGGAACCAGGGGGTCCTTTCAAGTTAGGCAGAGTGAAGGGAGGAGAGATAGGAACAGCTGTTGCAGGTGAAAGTACCAGCGAAGGGGGTGGTTTGGGTAGGAAGGGATGTTAACCAGGGAGTTCCGATGAGAACGGTCACCGTGGAAGGAGGAAATGGGTGCTTATGGGAAAATGCGATTAATGGCGTTGGAAGTGAGGACTAGGGGGCCTCTGTTTCTGTTCCGACTGAGGGAAGGCGGAGCAAGTGCGGAGCTGTGGGATATCGAGGAGACATATGCGAGGGCCTCATTTATCATATGTGGAGAACCCCGTTCCCTAAAGAATGAGGACATCTTGGAGCCCTTTTCTGGAACACCTCGTCTTGGTCGCAGATGCGGCGTAGACGAAGGAATTGTGAATAGGGCATAGACCGAGACGCTCTCTCCGTCCCTCCGCCATCCTAGTCAAGATTCAAGATTCATGATCAAGATTCAAGATTCAAGAGATTCAAGAGAGTTTATTGTCATGTGTCCCAGATAGGAAAATGAAGTTCTTACTTTGCTTCAGCACAACACCATATTGTAGGCATAAATAAATACAGAACAGATCAGTGTGTCCATATTACATTGAATATATATGCACACATAAATAAGCAGAT
>CM075981.1:6916535-7076535 GCA_038087875.1 Malacoraja senta | reverse complement strand
TATTTGCCTTCCTGCTAGCTAGCCAACCTGCTATCCATGGTAGTATCTGCCCTTTGATACCATGGGCTCTTATCTTCCTGAGTAGTCTCACGTGTACCACGTTATAAAAGGCTTACTTAAAATCGAGTTGAACAACATTTACTGACTCCAGTGTCTGTCCTGCGAATTACTTCTTCAAAGAATTCCAGTAGATTTGGCAGGTAAGATCTTCCCTTCACAAATTTATGCTGACTTTGGCCTATTTTATCATGAACTTCTATGTAATCCGTGACGATCATCCTTTATAATGGACTCTAAAATCTTACCAACCACTGAAGTCAGGCTGACCGGCATCTAGTTTACACTATTATGCTTTGATATCGTCTGGAACAACTCCTGATGCTAGTGAAAACTTGAAATATCACAATTAATGCCTCCACGATCTCAAAAGCCACCGCTTTCAGAAGCCTAGGGTGCAGTCTTTCCGACCCAGGTGACTTATCTCCTTCAACCCTTTCACCTTCCCAAGCACCTTCTCCCGAGTAATAGCTTCCACCCTCTGACTCTCTTGAATATCTGGCACGTTGCTGGTGTCTTCCATTGTGAAGAATGATTCAAAAAAGTTATTCAACTCCTCTGCCATTTCTTTATTCCACATTATCACTTCTCCTGCATCATTCTGCAGCAATCCAACGTCCACTCTTGCCTCTTTGTTGCTCTTCTAAAGCTGAAGAAACTCTTGCCATCCTCTTTTATATTATTAGCAAGCTTACCTTTGTATTTCATCTTTTCCCACCGTATTGCCTTTTTAGATAACATTGTTGTTCTTTAAAAGCGTCCCAATCGGCTGGCTTCCCACTAATCTTTGCAATGTTATATGTCTTCTCTTTTAGTTTGATACTGTCCTTGACTTCCCTTGTCACTCACAATAGCCTCATTCTCCCCCTAGAATCTTTCTTCCTCTTTGGAAATAAAATAACCTGCATCTTTTGGATTAATCCCAGAAATTCCAGCCATTGCTTTTCAATCGCATTCCTGCTAGGGTCCTTTTCCAATAAACTTTGGCCAGCTCCTTCCTCAGACCCCTTTCCTCAGCTGCAATAACGAGACATCCGATTTTAACCTTTCCCACTCAAATTGCAGTTTAAATCTTATCATATTGTGATCGCTACCTCGTACTGGTTCTTAACCCTGAGGTCTCTTATCAAATACGGTTCATTACATAATACTAAATCCAGTATTGCCTTTTCCCTGGTATGCTCCACTACAAGCTGCTCGAAGAAACCATCTCAGATGCACTACAAATTCCCTTTTCCAAGTACCAACCTGATTTTCCCAGTCTACCTGCATATTGATATCTCCCACGATCACGGTAACAGTGCCTGTATTATATGCTGATTGTATCTCCTGATGTAACTTGTACCCTATATCCTGGCTACTGTTTGTTTTTTTGAAGGCGTGACCAAACATGTCGGTGAGGGCAGAGCAGTAGATTGTGCACACATGGATTTCAGTAAGATATTCAACAATCTTCCGCATGGTAGGCTGCTCTGATAGGTTAGATCGCATGGGATCCAAGGCGAGATATCCGAATAGATAGAACATTGGCTTTGTGGCAGGACGCAGAGGGTGGTGGTGGAAGGCTCCTTCTTGGACTGGAGGCCTGTGACTAGTGGTGTGCCGCAGGGTTCAGTGCTGGTCCTGTTACTCTTTGTCATCTGCATCAATGATTTGGGTAAGAATATACATGGCAAGATTAGCAAGTTTGCTGATGATACAAAAGTGGTTATTTTTTCAGATAGTGAATATGACTGTGAAATGTTGC
Source organism: Malacoraja senta (assembly GCA_038087875.1). Taxonomy (NCBI): domain Eukaryota; kingdom Metazoa; phylum Chordata; class Chondrichthyes; order Rajiformes; family Rajidae; genus Malacoraja; species Malacoraja senta. Next base: position 7,074,731 of record CM075981.1, on the reverse strand, counting down.
AGCAGAATATTGATCGATTGTCAGGTGGGCTGAGGAATGGATGATGGAATTTAATACAGAGAAACGTCAGGTGTTGCATGTTGGGAAGTCGAACATGGGCAGGACATAAACGGCAAATGGTAGGGCTCTGGGGAGCGTTGCAGAGCAGTGGGTTCTAGGAATGCAGGTGCATGGTTCCTTGAAGGTTGAGTCGCAAGTCGATAAAGTGGTCAAAAAGGCTTTTAGTACATTGGCCTTCATCAGTCAGTATAGAATATAGGGTATGGCGTATAGAAGTTGGAAGATCGTGTTGCAGTTGCATAAGACGTTGGTGAGACTGCATTTAAGTAATGTGCTCAGTTCTGGGCACCATGATAATGGACATACTTTGTCAAGATTGAAAGAGTACTGAAAAGATTCACGATGATCTTGGTAGTTCTGGCGGGTCTGAGCTGTAGGGAGAGGTTGAATCGGCTGGGGCTCTATTCCTTGGAGTGCAGTAGAATGAGGGGTGATCTTATATAAGTGTATAAAATCATGAGAGGAATAGATCGGGTAGTGTCTCTTGCCCTGAGTTGGTGAATCAAGGACCAGAGGATATCGGATTAAGGTGAAGGGGAAAATATTTAATTGGAATCTGAGGGATAACTTTTTCACACAATGGGTGGTAGGTGTATGGAACAAGCTTCCAGAGGAGGTCGTTTGAGGCTGGGATTATCTCAACATTTAAGAAACAGTTAGACAGGTACATGGATCAGACAGGTTTGTAGGTATGTGAACCAAATGCAGACAGGTGGGACTAGTGTAGCTGGAACATGTTAGCCGGTGTGGGCAAGTTAGACTGAAGGGCTTGTTCCCACACTGTATCACTCTATGACTCTTGACACTATGGCCTGTCAATAACTCCCGTCAGGGTATTTTTACACTTGACATTTCTCAGCTCGACCCTCGAGTTTACATCTTCTGATCCTATGTCACCCCTAGCTAAGGACCAAATATCATTCCTTTCAAGCAGAGCAACCTCATGCCCTCTGCCCACCTGTATGTCTTTCCGATAAGACATATAACCTTTATATTCAGCTCCCAGCTCCGATCCGCTTGCAGCCACATCTTGGTAATTCCTACAGCATACCTATAAAATTCCAACCGTGCTACAAGATCATCCACTTCGTATCTTATACTACGATCATTCAAATAAACACATTTAATTTGGTATTCACCTCCCCTCCTCTCACACTGGTCCCGATTTTACCCAACCTTACTCTCTTATACCTTCTTAAACATCCAGTCCTAGTATTTCTGGAGACTTCTGTAACTTTTCCTGCACTCTCTTTCCCTTTAGCTCCACCATTACACTTCCAATTTGTTGACCCCACCCCTTCCCCCCACTATTTAGTTTAAAGCTCTTCTACGGCCCTGGTTGTACAATTTGTCACGAGTCTGGTACAAGACAGGTTCAAGTGGGGTCCATTCCATTGGAACAGTTCTGTCCTTCCCCAATACTGGGGCCAATGTCTCACACTCGGCACGAACTCGCTGGGCAGATAGGTATGTTTCCGCTTTGCATCTGTAAACAAAAATATAATAAGACCAGCCCACACACCAAGGAGTAAGGTCCTAGCCTGACCAACCTCTCCATGTCCCTCAGTCCTGGCAACATCCTGTAAATCTTCTACGCACACTTTCATCTTTGCTAAATATTTATGTGCTCATATCTGGACTTGAGTGGACATAATTTGAACAACAAATTAAGCCCTTAAAAGTATTCTAACATTGCTGAGATTTCTTGTGAACTTTCATTACAATTCGACACAACAAAACCATACACTATAAGCATCTTATCTACTGAATAAAATTATCTCAAACTGACTACTTATATTTGGATGGACAAATATCCATTATTGTTTCTGGTTTTGGAGTCATTGAAGGTCAGTAACATGTGTCAAGTTAAACTGGATCTATGTGTTGTTGAATTTTATGACACACTCCCGGAGATCTATTATACTATATATAAACCCCCACACGCCCCCACACCCTCCCGGATTAGATCCCAACGTGTAATGGGCCTGTCCCACACGCGATTATTCAGCGGACTGCCGGCGACTGTAGATTGGAACACACACACACACACACACACACACACACACACACACACACACACACACACACACACACACACACACACACACATACACACACACACACACGCACGCACGCACACACACACACACACACACACACACACACACACACACACACACACACACACACACACACACACACACACACACACACACACACACACACACACAAACACATCACTTCCTTCACCAGCCCGTGTGAATTGTTTAGACAACGCTCGCCCCCCTTGCCCTGTCTAAAATATTCACACGGTGCAAAGCCAAGGTGATACAGACACACACCGCGAAGAACAGGAAGGTTGGCGCTGTGAAAAGACAAGTAAAGACTTCCGGTGGCGCTATGGAGGCTTGAGTCCAGTGCCAACTAGCTCCGTGCCGAAGAATCTAAAAACGGGAGAAAATCGGGTCTTACCTGCAGCGATCGCGATCTGAACGGTTGCCTGCCGCGTGACGTCATCAGGCGCGCGACTTTGACGGTATGTCGTTACAACGTACCCCCCCCCCCCCCCGTGGGACCCAAAAAAAACGTTAAAGCGAAACCACCGATGGAAGAGGAAGGCCTAACTGAGGCCTCGGCCTCAGTTACAATGACGGCCCAGGAAGACCCTCCGAAGAAATCAAAGCAGAAAAGGTCTGAAATTGATCATCTTAAAACTTTTCTCGCTGCTGAGTTGAAAACCTTTGGAGAGAATTTTAAAGAGGAACTTAACTCTTTTAAGGTAGATTTTAAAGCAGAAATGCTTTCTACCGTTCAAGAAATACTGGAAGTCTGGAAGAGGTCGAGGGAAGAAGAGGTCAAGGAACAGATGGAGGTGCTGGAAGCCAGGCTCGTTTCGGTGGAAGCGAACGTTAAAATGGAGGTGGCCATTTTGAAGGTGTGAGGTTCAGTATTTACCGAGATTATCCGGCAGAGGTCTTGAAGAAAAGGGCGCTGTTCACTGAGACAAAAAGAATACTGAAGAATGTTCCTGATTTGAGATACGGCCTGCTTTATCCCGCAAGACTAAGAGTCACCTACAAGAACAAGGAGCAATTTTTTACAGACCACGAAAAAGCACTGGAATATGCCAAAGAAATCGGGAACGTGACCACAGACTGAAGAATTTACATTACTCCTCAGGAGTCAAGGATTAACAGGACCGCCAGATGTAAAAGGACCTTTAAAGTTCTTTTAAGAGCTTTAAGGACATTCGAAAACCGAAATGGACGGTGGACATTGGAGAAATCCGTGTTTTTTAATTTTTTTAATTTTTATTAATCACTATTATTATTTGTATATTCATATCTAACTATATATGTAACAACTAATACTTATTAAATATCTATATTACTACTAAAAATATTAACATTTATATTACTCATAAAAATTTAATACTGGGTATGATTGATAACAATGATTAATAACTAACAGTCTTTGATTAACGTAGAAATGAGTTATATACTTATATTATATAGGAAGATATGCAAGAGGTAATTCAGCCTACGTCATAATAAGGTTTGACGGTTTTTCTCTTTATTTTTCAATTTAAAATTTAATTTATAAATTTAGCGAAGATATTAATATGATATGTAGAGAATAATAACGTTGTGTATTTATTCTGTTCTCGGACTTTTCTGCAGGAATACATGCTTATGTATGTATGCATATGGGTATATATATATATATATATATATATATATATATATATATATATATATATATATATATATATATATATATATATATGTATATATGTATGTATGTGTGTGTGTATGTATGGGTATGTATATATGTTTGTTACTCCCAAAGAAGTTATTTGATTGTTAGAAATAATCTTTTTTTTTTTCGGGCACGGAGCTGGGATTTTTTTTTAGAAAGGCTGCGGAAGTCTTTAGAATTCTAGCCACGATAGTGTGGCTATCACTAACTACACTAATTGTAGATGTAGTTTTTTTCTTTCACCCTATACTAACCAATTCTATCACTTTTTTCACTTTAAATATTTTTATAACTTAATGTTTGAATGGAAAATAAGACTAATACAAGGAGATGTGTTCGGAAGAGCGATGTATATGATTTTAAATTCATCTATTTGAGGTTCGGGAGCAGGGTCAGGTTTTATGTGTTGCACCTTCTGCTCGGTTATAGACCACCTTAGAAACAATATGCAAGATGTTAATATGACAAGAGGGGGTCAGGGAATAACATTTAGTAGTTGGAATGTCAAGGGAATCAATGAACCAATTAAGAGAGGTAAAGTTTTGGCACATCTAAATTTAATCAAAACAGATATAATATTCCTCCAAGAAACACACCTTAAAAAGGCATCTCAAAATAGACTTAAAGCTAAGTGGATCGCTGAATCATATCATTCCTCTTTTTCCCATAATTCCAGAGGAGTTGCAATATTAATTCGTAAAGGAATACCTTTTACGAATTCATCAACAATAGCGGATATTGATGGTAGATATATTATATTAGTTGGAGAGTTAAATGGAGAAAAAGTGATTCTTCTTAATGTATATGGGCCTAATTTTGATAACCCTATGTTTTTTAATAAAACATTTAATAAATTTCCTGAATTTACACAATATAATTTAATAATTGGAGGAGACTTCAATTGTACATTAGATTCATACTTAGATAGATTATCAAGGCAAAAAAAAGTAACATCTCAATCAAGTGTATTTCTAAATTCATTTATTAATGCCACTAATATTAAGGATGTCTGGAGAATTGAAAATCCAACTGGACGGGAATATTCATTTTACTCACCAGTACATAAAACATACTCAAGAATAGATTATCTTTTAGTTGACTCCACGTTTATCCCATTTAGTTATAACTCGAAATACCATAATATTATAATCTCAGATCACGCACCTGTAACATTCATGATTAAATTAAATGGAATGTCCGAGAAACAAACATATTGGAGATTTAACCCACAAATTTTGAACGAAAGATCATGCCAGGAATATATTATTAAACAGATTCAAATATTTTTTGAGGTAAATGACAACCCTGACACACCTACTTCTCTTATGTGGGAAACTTTTAAAGCGTTTGTTCGAGGTGCATTAATTTCTGATCAAGTATTTTATAATAAAGAGAACAGGATTAAACAACAAACATTGGAAAGTGAAATCAAGCAACTAGATATAGAAAATGCGAGAATGCCATCTATTTTAAAACATAATTAAATTGCTGTATTGAAATATAAATTAAATAAAATGTATTCAGAACAAGTAATAAAACTTTATCAAAAAACCAAACAATTACATTTTGAATTTGGAGACAAACCACAACAACTATTAGCACGTCAGTTACGAAAAATGGAAGGGGAAAAAATAATTCATAAAATTAGAACAGAGACAGGAGAATTATTAAAAATGCCCAAGGACATAAATGAAAGATTTCTCCAATACTATCATAACCTTTATTCAACTAAAACTGTGGCACAATCAGAAGGAATAGCAGATTTTTTACTAAAATGTAATTTAAAAGGTTTAGATTCAAACGATAGAGAATTATTAGAAAGGGAGATTACGATAAAAGATATTGAGGAGTCTATTGGCTCTTTAAAAAATGGTAAAGCAGTAGGACCAGATGGTTTAGGCTCTGAATTTTATTAAAAAAATTACGACTTGCTCTGCCCACGTTTACAAAGGCTGTATGAGCATATCTATACTCAACAGAAACTTGCAGATACTTTAAATGAATCTATAATAACACTTATTCCTAAAGCTGATAAAGATCCGGAAGATCCGGGATCATATAGAGCAATTGTACTTTTAAATACAGATCAGAAAATATTAACTAAAATACTAGCGCATAGATTAAGTACAGTGATGAATAAATTAATACACCCTGACAAACAGGCTTTATTCAGAAACGTTACTCATATTATAATCTAAGAAGATTATTTAATATTATTTATTCTAAGAGAATTATTAATGAAGATCTAGCAATAATCTCACTTGACGCTGAAAAAGCATTTGATCAGGTTGAATGGTCTTATTTATTTTAATGAAAATATGCAGCTAGGGGAGAAATTCTGCACATGGATAAAACTGTTATATACAAATCCTACGGCTAGAATATTAACAAACCAAAGGTTGTCATCTAAATTCAGCCTATCTAGAGGTTGTAGACAAGGATGCCCGTTACCTCCATTATTATTTGCGCTTGCTATTGAGCCACTCGCAGAAAGAGTTAGGGGTCATCCGGGAATACATGGCTATATCACAAAGGACACAGTGAATACAATTTCTCTATACGCAGATGATGTACTAATTTATATTACAAAACCAGAAATTAGTATTCCAAACTTATTAGAGCTAATAACCCAATTTGGTTCACTCTCAGGATACAGAATAAATTGGAATAAAAGTGAAATTATGCCAATATGGGAACATAACAAACAGATAATACAACAATTTCCATTTAAAATAGTAAATGAAAAATTTAAATACCTAGGTATTTATGTAACTAAGATATATACATCATTATTTAAAGCAAATTTCCCCCCATTACTGAACAAACTACATAAGAATATGCAATACTGGAAAACACTTCCTATCTCAGTGGTTGGCAAAATTAATGCCATCAAAATGATTTTTTTACCGCAAATATTATACCCTTTTCAGACAATTCCGATATATTTGTCAAAAAACGTTTTTAAAATATTGGACTCCATTGTTAATGATTTCATCTGGGATTATAAGAATCATAAGATAAACAAAAGACATTTGTGTAAATCAAAAATAAATGGAGGCTTGGTTTTACCCAACTTTCTGTTTTATTTTTGGGCAGTTAATATTAAAAATATGAATTTCTGGTTGGAAGAAATAGATCAACAACCAGATTGGTTAAAAATGGAAAAGGAAGATTCTTTACCTTTTGATATCCGTTCGATATTATTTGCTACATCTAAATTAAACAAAAAAAATTATAGGGAAAACCCTATAATATTTAGTGCCATACGAATTTGGAAACAATTAAAAAAGACATTACAATTAGATAATGTATCACTTTTTCTTCCAATTGTGAATAACCCTTTGTTTAAGCCCTCATGGTTGGACAGGGGTTTTACACAATGGAAGAATTATGGAATTAAATATATGGGACAACTTTACAAGGAAGGCACTTTTCTGACATTTCAGGAGTTGCAACAGACTTATGGACTCCGAGGAAATGATTATTTCAGATATCTTCAACTCAGAGATTATGTAAAATCGAATACTCAAAATTTTCGAATTAGAAATTCAGAAATTCTTGACGAATGTTGGAATAAACATCCTAATACAGAAAAATTAATATCTTATATATATAATATCTTATTAGACAGTGACATTCCATCGACGGACTTACACAGACAAACATGGGAAAAAAGAATTAAATCAAATAATAACGAAAGATACTTGGGAAGAAAGTTTGCAACACATACATCAATGTTCATTAAATGCCAGACATTCTTTAATACAATTTAAAGTAATACATAGGTTACATTATTCAAAAACAAAATTACATAAAATCTTTCATCATATCTCACCTATATGTAATAAATGTCAACATTTAGAAGCTACCTTATCTCATATGTTTGCAAACTGTATACAAATTAAAAAATTCTGGGTAAATATTTTTAGTATAATATCTAAAGTGACCAGCACACAATTGGACCCGGATCCAAAATTAATAATACTCGGAACATTAGAATTAAATCAAACATTTACAACAACACAAAGAAACTTTATTGATTATAGTATAATAACAGGAAAAAAATTAATTCTAATATTTTGGAAAGGCCCTACGACCCCCACAATCAAAATGTGGATTATAGAAATGACGGAGACCTTAAACGTGGAAAGAATCCGATTTTCCTTGTTGGACAAACAGGAATTATTCGTTGGAACATGGTCTCCCTTTATTGATTATTTAAAGGGTCAGAATGGTTCAGCACAGGAACCTGAGTAACACTCGGGCTAAAGAATGGATGAAATGCTATACTCTGAAATGTACGAATATATCTCGAATGAAGTTTTTTATTTTAATACATTTTCCATTCTTTTTTAACTATCTTTCTCTTTTGTCTTGTTTTTTGTTGTTTTTCTTCTCTTTTTCTTCTCTCTCTTTTCTTTCTTTACTTCATCTATCTTTTTAGTTCTATCAAATTTTTTTTTCAAAAGGCAAAATGTATTGGAGACAATGTAATAATAATTGACAATATTATCATTTTAAAAATGAAAGACTGTAATGATGTTTAATAGGTTGTGTACTTATCTCCAATAAAAAATATTTTCAAAAAAAAAAAAAAAAAAGACAAGTAAAGCACAGTGTACGGTACGTCCTTTAAAAGATGGGGGGGATGAGTGGAGACAACTTTTAAGAAGCCGGAGATACACGACTGTGAAGATAGTGATAGAGAGAGACAGATATAGAGACAGAGAGTGAGAGAGACAGAGAGACAGAGAGACAGAGAGAGAGGGAGAGAGAGAGAGGAGAGAGAGAGAGAGAGAGAGAGAGAGAGAGAGAGAGAGAGAGAGAGAGAGAGAGAGAGAGAGAGAGAGAGAGAGAGAATGAGAGAGAGAGAGACAGATAGAGAGATAGACAGATTTAGACAGACAGGGAGAGAGAGCAAGAGAGAGAGACAGACAGAGAGCGAGAGAGCAGAGAGAGAGACAGAGGGAGAGAAAGAGACAGACAGATACAGTGAGAAATAGAGATAGACGGAGCGAAGCAGATAGAGACAGACAGAGAGAGACAGACAGAGAGAGACTCAGACAGAGAGTGGGAGAGATAGAGAGAGAAAGAGAGAGGGACAGAGAGACAGATAGAGCCATAGAGAGACAGGAAGACAGAGAGAGAGAGAGAGAGAGAGAGAGACAGAGAGAGAGAAAGAGAGAGAGAGATAGAGACAGAGAGAGAGAGAGAGAGAGAGAGACAGAGAGAGGGAGAGAGAGAGAGAGAGAGAGAGAGAGAGAGAGACAGAGGAAGAGACAGAGAGGGAGAGAGAGAGAGACAGATGGAGGGTGAAACGCAGGCGTAGAGAGTGCTATGGATGAGGGGGAATGGAGGAGGATAGGGGTAGGAAGAGGGATGGCGAGGTCATGGAAGAGGGGAGGAGGAAGAGGGAGGAGGGGATGAGGGGAGGAAGCAGAGGGGGGTTGGTGTAGAATGGGGAAGGTAGGATAATGGAGGAGGGGAATAGGAGACTGAAGAGGGAGAGTGAGATGCGGTCACATTGTTCTTATATTTTACAAGTTTTTGCATTTTAAACTTTCAAAACATCAGCTGCTCCTGCGTAATTGGGGGCTATGCGTGCGTGGTGGAATATTGCGTTGGAGGAACGGGGCCCAACGGGTCCCACTTGGTCTAGTTCTATATATAACCAGCGCCCCCCCCTCGAACCAACGTCTAGATCCCAGCCTACAACCCCGCTGCTGGGGATCTGTTAATCTGTACATAAATCCCCATAACCTTTGAATTAGATCGCAGCCTATAACCCACTCCTGGGATCTGTTTAGTGAGTCTGGAGATGGGTCTGGATCCAAAACATCACTCATTCCTTCCCTCCGGTGATGCTGCTTGTCCCGCTGAGTGACTCCAGCATTCTGTGTCTAATCTGGGGATCTGTTATTCTATTTTGAGATTGAAAGTGGTCACAGGACCGAGAAAGGAGATGTGGATGCTAGTGGGGAGCGAAGAAGGTCAGCAAGACAGGGCTAGGGGTGTAGGGGCGGAGGGGAGGGGGTCACAGAGTTGGGGAGAGGGATTACAGGAACGGGGATGTGTGTCGGAATCGCAGTGGTGGTTCTCCACCAATATTCTCGGTGGTATTACTCTATCTCAGGCTCTCCCTATCAACCCCAACCCCTCCCGCACCTTATAACCGGAAGGGTGTGAGTAAGAGAGAAGGTGTAAAATTTCCATTCGATAACCCCCTTTTCCCAAATTATGTGGACAGATAAATGCACAGGAAAGGATTAGAGGGAATTAACTATAAGGACAGTTTGGATAGACTTGCATTGTTTTCTCTGGAACGTCGGAGGTTGAGGGGAGACCCGCTAGAAGTATATAAAGTTATGACATGCATAGATAGGGTAGACGTCAGAACGTTCCAACCAGGGTATAGTTATGTCAAAGACTATTGGGCATAAATTTAAAATTTGCCTCTTTCACCTTCAAGGAGAGGTGCAGGGCAAGTTCCTTTATACACAGAGGGTGGGGTGGGTGGGGTGGGGGGTGGAAAGCGCTGCCAGGCGTGGTGGTGGAGCCCAGACGAAGCTCAGACCTTCACGGAAAACAATCTCCATTCCATCGACTCCATCTGCACATCAACAAATATTCTCATGGACCTATTTCCTGCTCTATCTATTTGTGTAGCCACCTTCAGTGAGCTATAAACATGGACTCCAAGATCGCTCTGCATATCTTGCCATTAACTGTACACTTTCACTTTATGTTCAACCTCCCAATTGCAACAGTTCATACACAGTTAAGTTGCAACTAATCTATATCCTGCTGTATCTTCTGACATCATTCCTTACTGTTTTTATTTCAATTTTACATACCAAACAACATCATCTCCCTATAGCTCGTACCTCATACTGTATATAGTAGAGAATATATTCACTGGTTGCATCGCGGCCTGGTTCGGCAACTTGAACGCCAAGGAACAAAGGTGATTACAGAGAGTGGTAGACACTGCCAGGTCCATGGGTACAGACCTCCCCACCATCAAAGGGATCGACAGGAGTCACTGCCTTAAAAAGGCAGCCAATATCATCAGATACAAACACCCTATCATTTCACTCCTACCATCGGATAGTAGGAAATGTGAGAAGATCATATCTATGACCATAGTTACAAGGAGAAAATACCACCAGCAGATTAAGACCAGCCACATTGAAGTAATAGCCCAGTAAGCACACCAACCCCTTTACTTCCTTGGAATGCTTAGGAAGTTCAGTATGTCCCTAACAACTCTCACTAACTTCTAAGATTCACCATAGAAAGCACTTTATCCGAATGCATCACAGCATGGTTTGGGAACAGTTCCATCCAAAAACCACAAGAAATCACAGAGTTGTGGACGTAGCCCAGACTATCACGCAAACCAACCTCCCATTGACTCCATCTACACTTCATGATGCCTCTGCAAAGTCACCAGCATAATCAAGGACCAGTCTCACACCAGTCACTCTCTCTTCTCCCCTCTCCCATCAGGCAAGAGGTTCAGAAGTGTGAAAATGCATACTTTCAGATTCAGGGACAGTTTCTTACAGCCGTTATCAGGCAACTCAACCATCCCATCACCAGCTTAAGAGCGATCCTGATCTTCCATCTACCTCATCATGCAGAGCGATCTTGGAGTTCAAGTTTATAGTTCACTGAAGATGTCAGAACAAGTAAATAGAGCAGTAAGAAAGGCATAGGATGTGCTTTCCTTCATCGGTTGGGACATTGAGTATAAGATTCAGGAAGTCACGATGGAGATTTATTGGTCTTTGGTCAGGCCGCATTTGGAGTATTACGTGCAGTTCTGGTCGCTCCCATTGAAGGAAGGTGTGGAGGCTTTTGAGAGGATGCGAAGGGTGTTTACCAGAATGCGGCATGGATTAGAGGGTTTCAGTTACATGGACAGGTTGGACAGACTTGGAATATTTCCCCTGGAATGCGGGAGGTTGACGGGAGACCTAATAGAAGTATATACAAATACGAGAGGCAGAGAAAATTTCCCCCTGAAGGTGGAAATGTCAAAGAGGAAAGGGCATGACCTTAAGGTGAGAGGGGCAAATTTTAACGGAGATGTGCGGAGCAAGTTGTTTTACACGGCACGTGGTGGTTGTCTGAAGTGGTGGAAGTAGATATAATAGAGGCATTCATGAGGCTTTCAGATAGGCACAATGAAGTGCAGGGAATGGAGGGATATGTCAGGTCTCACGTCTGATCTAGCTTCTGTTTCTTATTGTTTTTATTACTATTGGTTGCATTCTTGTTTTATTTTGGTGTCTCACATCTCCTCTCGTTTCAGGTCCCATTTTCTGTCATGTCGTTTCCCCTCTTGGGATTGTTGGCCCCGACCTGATGTGTTTCACCTGTGTCTCGTTATCCCCCGTTAGGCTGCGTATTTAAGCCCTTTGTGTTTTCGTTCTCATTGCCAGTTCGTTGTGTATGTTACTTTGTATAACCTCGTGCCAGCTCTAAAAATCCTTTGACCTTGTTATCTCGACCAGTGCCTGTTTTCGACCACTGTTTTTGCCTGCTCCTAGATTGTAGTGTTGCCTCCGTTTTTGCTTACCTGTGTACCGACTTGGACCGATTAAACTCTGAAAACTGATCTGCCCTGTGTCTGAGCCTGCATTTGAGTCCTCCTCCTCGTTCAGTTCTGATATTACGAACTGGCCAACAATGGACTCAGCGGGCTCTGATCTTTTTCGTGCAGCGCTCCATAAGCAAGTGGAGCTCATCTCGCATTACGAGGGTCAACTCACTTCGATCTTCGCCGGGTTCCGGGATCTCGGCGACCGTCAGCAGGGGTTCCAGGCGGACATCGGCTCACAGGTGAAAACTTTAAGTTCCCGGTTTGAACACCTGTCTGTGTCTCCAGGAGCTCCGATGGCCACGGCTGCCGCAGCGTCTCCATTCGTCCGCCTGGCAAGACCGGAACACTTCTCGGGGGAATCGGAGAAGTGTAGACCTTTTTTGATTCAGTGTGGACTGCATTTCGAACTACAAGCGGCTTCCTTTTCATCAGAACGCTCAAGGGTAGCCTTTATCATCACGCACCTGTCGGGCAGAGCGGAGGCTTTGGCCACGGCGGAATGGTCTCGGAATTCTCCTGATTGCCAGGCGTCGGTTCTGTTCATGGAAGCTCTGTACCGCACGTTTGATAACTACAATCCTGGCCGAGAGGCTTCGCAGAACCTGGTCTCCATGAAACACGGTAATCGCACAGTTATGGAGTTTGCTATTGACTTTCGAACTGTTGCTGCTAAGAGTGGATGGAATGAGGCTGCTTTGTTGGATGCTTTTGGCAATGGATTGTCTGCAGCTATCAAAGATCAGCTGGCTCCACTAACCCTGCCTTCCGACTTCGAGTCTATGATTTCCCTGGCTATCCAGATTGACGCTAGGCTCAGAGAAAGAGAGCGATAGAGGAGTTCGGCTGCACTTCGGTCCTCCTCCCAACAGGGGCGGCAGCATCGCCCTTCGCCTTGCGGTCGGGACTACTTCCCTCTCGACCGGTCCGGTCAGCCTACAGCGCCACCTGTCTCTTCGGAGGAGCCCATGCAGGTGGGACGAGCCAAACTCTGCCCGGAGGAGCGGCAGCGCCGCCTAAGGGAGGGGAGGTGTTTTTACTGTGGTGAACAGGGACATTTGGTGAACAACTGTTCAAGTAAAAGACAAAGCTCACCAATGAAAGAGAGGACATTGGTGAGTTGTACCGCTCCTATGAGCCTTTCCTCTCGTCAACTCACGGCTGTACAATTGTTGGTGCGTTCCCAGCGTCACTCCCTGCAGGCTTTGGTTGATTCTGGGGCAGATGAGAACATCTTGGACATTCGCTTGGCTGATGAATTCAAGCTGGAACGTGAACAGCTTCAAGATCCTCTGGAGGCTAGTGCACTGGATGGGCGCCTACTGTGCAGGGTAACTCACCGAACTCAACCTGTTCAACTCATAGTGGCAGGTAATCACATTGAGTCCATCAGGTTTCACCTCCTCGACTCTTCTCTTCATCCTCTGGTTTTGGGGCTCCCTTGGCTGTCTGACCATAATCCTCACATGAACTGGGGTACTGGGGAAGTAATTTCCTGGGGGAATAACTGTAAACTCACCTGTCTGGTGCAGGATTCTTCTCCTGAGCCTATGAAGGATCTGTCGAGGAGCAGTTTGCTGGGATCTTCCAGGACCACCCTCCGGCAGCCTCCCAGTTCAAAGGAAGGGGATTTTCCAGATCTCACCAATGTCCCCTCGTGTTATCTGGACCAGAAGGTTGTGTTCAACAAGGCCAAGGCCACATCCCTTCCGCCGCATAGACCGTACGACTGCTGCATCAACCTTCTGCCTGGTACAGCGCCTCCTAAGGGTCATCTCTACTCCTTGTCATCACCTGAGCGGCTCGCCATGGAAAAGTACATTGGCGACGGCCTTGATGCTGGGATCATCAGACCTTCCTCTTCACCTGCAGGAGCTGGATTCTTCTTTGTGGATAAAAAGGATAAAACACTTCGGCCCTGCATTGACTACAGAGGACTCAATGACATTACTGTTAAGAACAGGTACCCTCTTCCTCTGATCTCCTCTGCATTTGAACTGTTAAAAGACGCTAACGTATTCACTAAGTTAGATCTTAGAATGCTTATCATCTGGTGAGGATAAGGGAGGGGGATGAATGGAAAACTGCGTTTAACACATCCAGTGGTCATTATGAATATCTGGTCATGCCGTTTGGTCTTACTAATGCTCCAGCAGTTTTTCAAGGCCTGGTTAATGATGTATTAAGTGACATGCTGAACAATTTTGTGTTTGTGTACCTTGATGACATTTTGATCTTTTCTCCAGACAAAACATCCCACGTGCAGCAAGTACACCAGGTGCTGGAACGTTTGCTCCGGAATGATCTGTTTGTGAAAGCTGAGAAATGTGAATTGCATGCTAACACTGTTCTATTCCATGGTTATGTTGTATCACCTGCTGGTATACAGATGGACCCGAGCAAGGTCAGTGCTGTGGCCAACTGGCCTACACTTGATGGCCTACACTTGACTCCAGTCGTAAGCGACTTCATGGGATCCTTGGGTTTGCTAATTTTTATAGGAAATTTATCCGGAACTTTAGTGTCACTGCTGCACCACTTCATGCTCTCACCTCACCCACGTGCCTTTCTCTTGGTCCCCTCAAGCAGAAACTGTATTTATGAGACTCAAGAGGAGCTTCACCTCAGCCCCCATCCTGGTTCACCCTGACCCGGCACTTCAGTTCGTGGTTGAGGTGGACGCCTCGGGTGTGGGCGTCGGGGCCGTACTCTCTCAGAAATCGCCCTCAGATGGTCGACTGCATCCCTGCGCTTTCCTCTCAAAAAGACTTTCGCCTGCTGAGAGAAATTACGATGTGGGTAACCGTGAACTGTTAGCGGTTAAAGCAGCCTTGGGGGAATGGAGACAATGGTTGGAGGGCACCGAGCAGCCGTTTCTAGTTTGGACAGACCACAAGAACCTGGAATACATCAAGTCAGCCAAACGCCTCAACTCACGCCAAGCAAGGTGGGCTCTCTTCTTTAATCGGATTGATTGTGTACTGTCTTACCGCCCTGGTGGCAAGAATGGCAAACCTGATGCTCTCTCCAGACAGTTTGATCCTGACCCGGCCCCTAAGATTTCAACTCCCATTCTGCCTGCTTCCTGTGTTGTTGGGGCGGTTACTTGGGAGATTGAGAAGAGAGTTTCCGAGGCTACTGCTGGTAGTCAGTCCCCGCTAGGGTGTCCCTCTAATCGTTTGTTTGTTCCCGAGTCTCTTCGCTCACAGGTGATTCACTGGGCTCATACGCCTCGGATCTCCTGTCATCCCGGTGTCCGCCGAACCCTGTTTGTGGCCAAACAGCGGTTTTGGTGGCCTTCCATGGAGAGGGGGATTAAGGAGTAGGTCGCCGCCTGCAGTATTTGTGCTGAGAACAAGACCTCACGTCGGCCTGTCTTTGGCCTCCTGAGTCCGCTGCCTGTTCCCTCACGCCCCTGGTCAGACATCTCCATGGACTTTGTCACGGGCCTGCCCTCTTCTGAAGGTAACACCACAGTCATGACTGTAGTGGACAGATTTTCCAAGATGGTCCACCTCATTCCATTGCACAAGCTTCCCTCCGCCAAGACTACGGCGGAGGTCATGTTGTCTCATGTTTTCCGAATTCAAGGATTTCCCAAAGACATTGTGTCTGACCGGGGGCCTCAGTTCGTGTCCAGGTTTTGGAAGGAGTTGTGTACTCTGCTTAACGCCACGGTCAGCCTTACATCTGGTTATCACCCGGAATCCAATGGACAGACTGAACGCCTTAACCAGGAATTGGAGACAGGACTGCGGTGTTTGGTGGCACAGAACCCTTCAACTTGGAGCAAACACCTTATTTGGGTTGAGTATGCACACAACACACTTCCTTGCTCATCCTCTGGTCTCTCTCCATTCCAGTGTGCATATGGTTATCAACCGCCATTGTACCCTGCTGTGGAGAAGGAGTCCAGTGTGCCCACCGCTCAGGCTCTCGTCCGTCGCTGTCACAAGGTTTGGAATGGGGATCGTCAGATGCTGTTGCGCAGTTCTGCGCGATGGTTGACCGTGGAAGAACGCCAGCTCCAGTATACTCGCCTGGCCAAAAGGTGTGGCTCTCCACTCGAGACTTACCTCTGAGAATGGAATCCCGGAAGCTGGCTCCTCGTTTTGTTGGTCCTTTCCCTATATCGAAGGTCATCAATCCTGTGGCGGTTCGTCTCCAACTCCCCCGTGCCATGAGGGTCCACCCTACTTTCCATGTCTCCCGACTGAAGCCATTTAAGGATAGTCCTCTAGTCCCTGCCTCCAAACCCCTCTGCCTCCCCGGCTCCTTGATGGGGGTCAAGTGTTTACGGTCAGCCGGTTGCCGGGGATGCGCCGGCGTGGTCGTGGTCATCAGTATCTTGTGGATTGGGAGGGTTATAGACCTGAGGAGCGGTCTTGGGTGCCGACTCGCAACATATGCGACCCCGAACTTATCAGGGAATATCGGCGCCAACATCCTGAAGATCCTGGGCCGTCAGGAGCCGGCCGTGGAGCAGGGGGTACTGTCAGGTCTCACGTTTGATCTAGTTTCTGTTTCTTATTGTTTTTATTATTATTGGTTGCATCCTTGTTTTATTTTGGTGTCTCACATCTCCTCTCGTTTCAGGTCCCATTTCCTGTCATGTCGTTTCCCCTCGTGGGATTGTTGGCCCCGCCCTGATGTGTTTCACCTGTGTCTCGTTATCCCCTGTTAGGCTGTGTATTTAAGCCCTTTGTGTTTTAGTTCTCAATGCCAGTTCGTTGTGTATGTTACTTTGTATAACCTCGTGCCAGCTCTAGAAATCTTTTGACCTTGTTATCTCGACCAGTGCCTGTTTTCGAGCACTGTTTTTGCCTGCTACTAGATTGTACTGTTGCCTCCGTTTTTGCCTGTGTACCGACTAAGACCGATTAAACTCTGAAAACTGATCTGCCTTGTGTCTGAGCCTGTATTTGAATCCTCCTCCTCGTTCAGTTCGGATAGGAGATGGATCTTGCGCAGGTCGATGAGATCAACTTAACATGGCTTTGTGAATGGACTTTGTGGGCCGAATAGTCTGTTCCTGTGCTGTAATGTTCTCTGTTGTTTCATAAAACTTAGGAGCATAATTAGGCCATTCAGCCCATCTACATCATGCAATCGTGGCTGATCTATCCCCTCTCAACCCCATTCTCAGGCCTTCTCCCCCTAACCTTGGACGTCCTTACTAATCAAGAACCTGTTAACTTTTGCTTTAAAAATACCCTGTGACTTGGCCTCCAACGACATACGTGGAAATGACTTCCACAGATTCACCATGTTCTGGCTAACGAAATTCTCCCGCAACTTTCGAAAGGTATTCTGAATTCCTTCTTCTGAAGCTAAGCCCTTTGGTCCTGGACTCTCCCACTGGTGGAAAAATCCTTTCCACATCCACTCTATTCAGGCCTTTCACTATTCAGTAATTTCAATGAGATCCCCCCCTCATCCTCCTAAACTCCATTGAGAACAGTCCCAGAGCAGTCAAGCCTCACCCACGGGATCATTCTCGTAAACCTCCTCTGGTCACTTTGCAATTCCATCACATCTTTCCTGAGATATGTGGACCAAAACTGCTCACAATACTCCAAATGCAGTCTGACCAATGCCGTATGAAGCATCAGCCCTGTTTTTGTATTCAAGTTCTCCCGAAATGAAAACTAGCATTGCGTTTGTCTTCCTCACGACCGCCATCAGTTGGTCCTTGTTTCAATGTCAGGAAGAAACCATGAACCTCCAGGTTCAGGAATAGATTCATCACAGCAACCATCAGCCTGTTGAATACTGCCTTAAGATCAACTAAACTCTAAACTAGGAACTGTCTCGGAGGGAGAGAGAGAGAGGAGGAGAGAGAAAGGGAGAGGGAGGGAGATGGGGAGGTCGGGGAGAAAAAACGAGGGGGTGGGGTGAGAGGAGAGGGGATGAGAGAGAGGGAAGAGAGGGCATAGGGCTAGAGCAAGAGAAAGGGGGAAAGGGAAAAAGAAGAAAGATTTGTAGACATTTATTTAGACTTTGAGAGATATAGCTTGGAAACAGGTTCTTTGGCCCACCTAGTCTGCGCAGACCAACGATCACCCAGAACACTAACACTATCCTCCATACTAGGCACAGTTGAAAATTAATAGGAACCAATTAATCTGCAAACCTGCATGGATTTGGATTGTGGGAGGACTCCGGAGGAGCTAGAGAAAATCCATGTAGTTACAGGGAGAAGGCCCAAACATAGAAACATAGAAAAACTGGTGCAGGAGCCATTCGGCCCTTCAAGCCAGCACCCCCATTCCATATGATCATCGCTGATCATCTAAAATCAGTACACCATTCCTGCTTTTTTCCCCCATATCCCTTGATACCTTTCGCCCTAAGAGCTAAATCTAACTCTCGCTTAAAAACATCCAGTGAATTGGCCGCCACCTTATGTGGCAGAGAATTCCACAGTTTCACAATTCTCTGGGTGAAGACGTTTTTCCTCATCTTAGTCCTCAATGGCTTAACCCTTAATCTTAAACTGTAAATCCACCAACATGCGAAACATTTTTCATGCATCTGGCCTGTCCAATCCTTTAAGAATGTTATATGTTTCCATAAGACGCCCTCTCATCTTTCTGAATTCCAGTGAATACAAGGCCAGTCGACCCATTCTTTAATCACATGTAAATAGACAATAAGTTCAGGAGTAGGCCATTCAGCCGTTCGAGCCAGCACCGCCATTCACTGTGATCATGGCTGGTCGTCCACAATCAGTACCCCCTTCATGCCTTCTCCCCGTATCCATTGACTCTGCTAACATTAAGAGCTTTATCTAACTCTCCCTTGAAAGCATCCAGATAATTGGCCTCCACTGCCTTGTGAGACAGAGAATTCCACTGATTCACAACTCTCTGGGTGAAAACGTTTTTCCTCATCTCCGTTCTAAATGGCCTACCCCTTATTCTTAAACTGTGGTCCCTGGTTCTGGACACCCTCAACATCGGGAACATAGTTCCTGCCTCTAGCATGTCCAATCCCTTAATAATTTTATGTTTCAATAAGATACCCTCTCATCCTTATAAATTTCTGTGTACTCAAGCCCAGTCGCTCCATTCTTTCAACAGATGACAATCCCGCCATCACAGGAATTTATCTCGTGAACCTAAGCTGCACTCCCTCAAGAGCAGGAATGCCCTTCCTCAAATTTGGAAACCAAAACTGCACACAATATTCCAGGCGTGGTCTCACCAGGCCCTGTACAACTGTAGAAGGACCTCTTGTCTCCTATACTCTACTCCTCTTGTTATTAAGGCCATTAGCTTTCTTCACTGCTTGCTGTACCTGCATGCTTACTTTCAGTTACTGATGCCTGCCTTCACAGTCAATGATTTGTCTATGAGTTAGGAAATCACGATGAAGCTTTATTGGAATTTGGTCAGGCCGCATCTGGAATATTGCATGCAGTTTTGGTTGCCCCATTGCAGGAAGGATGTGGAGGCTTTGGAGTGGGTGCAGAGGAGGTTTACCGGAATACGGCCTGAATTAGTGGGTATTAGTTACAATGTTAATTTAGTTTTATTTTGTCACTGAGGTACAGTAAAAAGCTTTGTTTTGCCTGCTATCCACACAGATCAGATTATAGGGGGGTTGTACGGAACGACATAAGGTCAAAGGGCATGATGCACAGGGCGCTCGAGCCTTCTGGACTACAAGGCAGCTTCCGGCATACACTTGTAACACACGCAAAACGTAGTTCTTTCCTGGAAAAACCGCCAAAATGGTATATTTTTGTGCTGTGAAAAATTGTGGAAATGGGGGTAAGATAGCAGTTATCGTCCTTCAGAATTCCAAAAGTGAGGAGAAATTATGGGAGAGAGAACCAAGAGCTGAAGGGACAACAACAGCTAAAGTGCTTGCCGAATATTGGCCGTGCAGATATCAAGATTGAAAATATTGTGAATTATCGCGTTTGCTCACTGCATTTCATCAACAGTAAGGCACTCCTTGTGTTTTTTCTTGATTCATTTGGTATCTAAAATGTTTTAGAAGTGATAAATCTGGCTCTAAAATTGGAAAATCGCCCATGGTTCTCAAGTGGGTTTTTACATGCAAAAGGAAAACGCTTCTGAAGCTATATTTAATCATAAAAAATCACAAACCATATGTGTGTTTTGAATTACATTTTACTTAGATGCAAGCCAAGGAATGGCATTGTGAGCTGTTAATTGGACATAATCCAGCTTTTTACATTTACAATATCTTTGAAAGGGAGTGGGTGGATAGGTTGTCAGGACATTTTATTATTTGCCAAAATATAAATTAAATTTTTCTTGTTTAATGCCTACACAATTATTTATATTGATTTATTTAAAAAAAATATATATTTTTATTGTTTTTTTTCCAAAAAACATAAATAAAACATAAAAAACAGAGCAAAAAGAATAATGATAAACATAACAATGGTATTGATACATAGGGCTCAGGATTACATTAATAACATGTATAACCTAATATGAGACCAGTGTCAAAATACACAATGGATATAGACCTCCCGGTCTCCATGTAACTGTAGTTAAATATTTAAAAGGAATCTTATCAATGTAAAAATAAAACGCAAAGATAAAAAGACAAAAAGAAAAAGAAAAAAGGAAAAAACAAAACCCCCTTATACTAATGAAAAAAAGAAACATTGATAATAATAAAATAAGAATAAAAATAAAATATTTTTTTTTAAAAACCAGAGCAAAACCGAATCTGAACTGAGAAATTCAACAATTTAAATTTGTTTGCCGTCAAGTCCGTTCCACCCTATGAAGGTAAAATAATTTTTATAACGGTTAAAGAGGGAGCAATTTATGTTGTATGAAAGTGTTCAATACATTTTCCCCAAGTCTTATCAAATTTAACCAAGGGTTCAACAATGTCACTTCTGATTTTTTTTTCTAAATTTAAACATGATATCGCTTCAGAATACCACTGGAGTGTGGTCGGAGGGATGGAATCTTTCCATTTAAATAAAATAAATTTTCTGGCAATTAATGTGGTAAAAGCAATCAACCGATGGGCGGTGCGGGAAGAATGAATAGAATCTAACATTGGTAACCCAAAATTGCTGTAATAGGATGAGGTTGTAAATCTGTACCTAAGACTACAGGAATAGTATCAAAAATATCTTTCCAATATTTTTCCAAACGAGGGCAGGACCAAAATATATGGGTCAGTGATGCCACTTCAGAGTTACATCTATCACAGGTAGGATTTATATGACCATCAAAACGAGCTTACTTATCTTTTGACATATGAGCTCCATGAACCACCTTGAATTGTATCAAAGCGTCTCTTGCACACATTGCAGACGTATTGACTAATTGAAGAATCCTCTCCCATTTCTCTATCGATAAAGAAATTTGGAGTTCTCTTTCCCAGTCATTCTAATTTTATCAAATGTATCTATTTGGAATTTCAAAATCAACACATAAATAGTAGTTATTAATCCTTTCTGATAAGGGTTCAAATGTAAACAACATTACAAAATTTCAGGTTGATGTGGTAGCGGAAAAAGGAGTAGAGTAACCTTAAAACATGTCTAATTTGTACATATCTAAAAATTGTGAATTAGGTAAGTTATATTTATTGGAGAGTTGTTCGAAAGACATAAAACAACCCTCAAAAAACAAATCACGAAAAATCACTAATCCCTTCCTCTTCCATAACAAAAATACTTGATCAGTACTAGATGGTTGGAAGATAAAATTGGATAAAATAGGACTCGTTAAGATAAAATCATTTAGAAATTGAAACCATATTCGGAACGTATGTCTTATTATTGGGTTCGTCGTATATTTATTCAATCTCGTAATTGTAAAAGGTAACGAGGCCCCTAGAATAGAAGCCAATGATAGCTCTTGTAAAGAATCACGTTCTAGGTTTATCCATCCAGGGCATTTGGTATATTCTAAATCTTTTGTCCAAAATGTTATATAACGAACATTGACTGCCCAATAGTAGAGTTTTGATTTTATAGAAACTCATTTTGATTTCTGTAGGTGTTTTTTACCTAGTCTGGGATTTTTATGCTGCCATATATATGAATACATTTGGAGTCTATAATATCAAAGAAAGATTTGGCAATACAAATTGGTATCGTCTGAAATAAATACAGATATTTAGGTAAAATGAACATTTTAATAGCATTGATTCGGCCAATTAAGGATAAGGACATTGGTGGCCATTTAGTAAACTGATGTTTAATATGGTCAATTAAAGGCATAACATTAGTTTTAAATACATCCTTGTGTTTCTTGGTGATCTTAATACCTAAATAAGTAAAACATTCGGTAGTCAATCTAAATGGAAACTGTCCATAACTCGAAACAAAATTATTTTGTGGGAAAAACTCACTCTTACTAAGATTTAGTTTATAACAAGTAAATCTACTATATTGATTAAGTAATGCTACTATTGCCGGAATAGATTTCTCAGGGTTAGAAATAAATAATAACAGATCATCTGCATAAAGAGATAGCTTATGTGTCTTAATCCCGCGGACAATACCAACAATATTATGGGAGTCCTTAATAGCGGTGGCTAAAGGTTCCAAATCAATATCAAATTGTAAAGGTCTTAAGGGACAGCCCTGTCTCGTACCTCGAAAGAGCCAGAAAAAAGGAGATATCTGATTATTAGTAAATACAGAAGCCTCAGGTATAAGATACATCAGCTTGATCCAAGAGATAAATGTTGGAACAATCATAAATTTATCAATAGTATTGAATAAGTATTCCCATTCTACTCTATCAAGTGAGATGACACATTCTGGGGTTTTATTAGACGCTGTATATACAATATTCATTAATCTCCTAACGTTAAAGTGTGAGTATCGATTTTTAATAAAACCTGTCTGATCTTCAAAGATAATTTGCGGTAAAATATTTTGCAATCTCCTAGCTAATATTTTGGAAGTAATTTAAAAATCTACATTTAACATTGATATAGGTCTATATGATGTCACTTCAGTAGGGTATTTATATTTTTTAAGAATTAAAGGAATAGAAGCTTCATAAAATGATTGTGGTAATCTACAGTATTCCTTAAAAAGGCTTCTTTAAATACCTTGCATATCCATGGAGACAATACATTTGAGAAATACTTGAAACATTCTACTGTAAACCCACCTTAAACCGGGTGCTTTACCAGAATTCATTGAAAAAATTATTTCTGTATTTCATCTTGCGTTCATCTAACAACACAGACTCGTTATTTGGTAAATTTGGTAAGTTCAGTTTCTTTAAAAATTCATGCATTATATTGGAATCAGTAGGAAAATCTGATTGGTATAGGGAGGTATAAAATTCCTGAAAGGATTTATTAATTCCGTCATGGTCTACAGTTACTGTACCATCCCGTTTACTCACTTTAGTAATCTGACGCTTGGCCGACACTGCTTTCAATTGATTAGCAGGTAATTTACCAGTTTTTTCGCCATGTATATAAAACTGACATTTGGTTTTAAGTAACTTGTTCTCAATCTGTGATACTAATAACAAATCATATCTCAATTGAAGTTCAAGTCTATTCTTATAGAGCTCTAAACTAGGAGCTTTTGAATATCTTTTTAATCAATTTCTTTAATCTCGTCAGCCAATGTGCGTATTTCCTTTTGTGTTTGTTTTTTTAGTCCCGCGGAGTATGACATAATTTGTCCACGAATATAGGCCTTAAAAGCTTCCCAACCTACACTATTGGATATCTCTTCATTAGAGTTTGTCAAGAAGTAAAAAGCAATCTGAACTTTCATAAACTTAATAAAGTTTAAGTCTTGAAGCAAAGTAGCATTAAATCGCCATTGTTTAGCACTAAACTTGGAATCAGGTAGTTTGATCAATAGTTTCAATGGTGCATGATCAGAAATAGCAATTGCATCATATTCACATGCAACGACCGAAGGAACTAGCCGGGAATCTTGTAGAAATAGTAGATCCTAGAATACCTATGATATACATGAGAGCAAAATGAAAATTCTTTGTCATTTGGGTGCAAGAATCGCAAAATTTCTAACATTCCCGAGTCAAGTAAAAAATAATTAATAAAATTAGCTGATTTATTTGGAAGCACATGATCACATGTGGACCTGTCAATCGAGGGATTCAAACAGCAATTGAAGTCTCCACCCTTTATTGAAAAGTGTTCATTTAAATTAGGAAAGGATGCAATTAACTGTTTAAAAAACTCAGGGTGATCAATATTTGCTGCATAGACATTCACCATAACGACTTTTTGCCTATAAAGGACACCAAGAATCTGCTATATTGATCAGAAATTGCTTCATGGTGAACAAACGGAATTGAGGAGTCAATAAAAATAGAGAATCCTTTCACCTTAGCCTGTGAATTTGAAGGAAACTGCAGTCCTCTCCAAAACGTGAAAAATCGTGATTTGTCATCTTGCCTTACATGAATTTCGTGAACAAAGATAATCTGAGCATTTATTCTGTGAAGAACTTTAAAAACAAATTCTTCTTAATGGGATGGTTTAAGCCATTCTAGTGGCAGCATGCTGTAAGGGTTGCAAATTCGTTTGCTCCCTTAACTTTTAACTTCCACTGACCACACTTTCAATGTTACGGGTGACTATTGGACTTCAAGACACCGTCTAACTGTTCATAAAATGTTGATAACACTTTTACACGCCTTAATTGTGAGACAGGAATGAAAGGAGGATCCCCAAAGAAGGAACTGGGGAAAGCCACAACCACAGCTGCAGCTTCTGATTCCAGTATCATAGAACCAATATCGAAAATGAACGATTAATTGAAAAATGAGCTGAAAAATTAAATTAAAACGATACTTCGCAGTTTGGATGATATAGTGAAAGGAGTTTCGACCAAATTGAAGGAAGTCCAAGGAAAAATGTATTTGTCACAAGATGAACCGTGAAAAAAAGGTTCAAATTGATATCTTCCGCACACTGGGACGGGAGATAAATTTGAAGATTTAAAAATTGGAACGGAGAATGAATGAAAACACCCGAGCACTTCAGCAATACAAGTCTAAAAATATGGACCTAGAAAACAGAAGCCGTCCTTTGAATTTACGAATTGTTGGTTTGCCGGAAGGCCAAGAAGGGGATAACGTTATAAAATATGCTTCTAAAATGATAAAGGAAACATTTAACATTTAGCACAATGAAAACCTTCCGTTTCTGGATAACGCACACAGGATAGGGAAGAAATCCGGTAATAAACCGAGACACTTGATCATTCAGTTTTTTTTTTTTCAAATGAAGGAGAATATTCTCCAGGCAGCGAAAAAGGTGGGCGTGGTGGAATATGAAGGATGCAAGTTTCGGTTTGTCCCTGATTATAGTTACGATCTTTTGGAAATAAGAAATACTTTTTATAATGTAATGTCTGATTTGTATAAGGAAAAACTGCGCCCAGCTCCATTATTTCAAGCTAGATTGCGAATTCGACTTTTCAACGGTAATTTTCGATTTTTTAACAGCCCACAAGACGCCTCCAGATTTCTATAGAGCTACGAGGAGGAAGGGGAGTAACTGATAGCTGATTAAGTTATAATTGGAGATTTACTGTTCCTATTTTGACAACATTTCGTTTGGTAATGAT
This sequence comes from Malacoraja senta, assembly GCA_038087875.1. NCBI lineage: Eukaryota > Metazoa > Chordata > Chondrichthyes > Rajiformes > Rajidae > Malacoraja > Malacoraja senta. The sequence continues at coordinate 7,048,725 of CM075981.1, read as the reverse complement.
TAAGAATTTAACTGGACGAGTTGTTTTTCTTTTATATATATTTTTGAAATAATTTCTTTGTTAATTCGTGTTCCCCTGTCGTTAGACAAACTAAGAGAACGCAGTTCTTGTTTTTCATATCTTGACCTTGGATAATAATAAGCAGCACTCCATGCCAGTCTGTATTTTTTTTCTTCTCTCTCAAAGAGCTAATAACGAATGTGTTATGACCGGGAGTGGTTAAATATTATTCGTTTTATGCTGAGCGCTGTTACTGGGAGAGATGCGATCGGGGAGGGGATTAGGTAGCTTGCTGACTGTCTATTGGTCAGTTTGGGGTTCTCCAGGGGTTGGAGGAGGGCGGGTCTTTTATTCCCTATTTAGTGTCTCCATTTGTGCAAACTCTGAACTACAAAAATGTCTGAAATGTCGTCACTTCTGGCCCCGCCCTAGATTTATCTTCTTCCAGTATTATTAACTTTTAGGCTTCAAGAAATTAACCCATTACATCCCACATGATTTTTACAAGCAATATGAATAAAGTTACTAATTTCATTTCATGGAATGTGAATGGCTTGAACCATCCCATTAAGAGGAAATACATGTTTAAAGTTCTTCACAGACTAAATACTCAGATTTTCTTTGTTCAGGAAACTCATGTAAGGCAAGATGACAAGTCACGATTTTTCAAGTTTTGGAGAGGACAGCAGTTTCATTCAATTTTTCAGGCTAAGGTGAAAGGAGTCTCTATTTTTTATCGACTCCTTAATTCCGTTTGTTCACCATGAAACAATTTCTGATCCATATGGCAGATTCTTGGTGATTATCGGAGTCCTTTATAGGCAAAAAGTCGCTATGGCGAATGTCTTTTTTTTTTCTTTTTTTTTTAATTTTATTAGAAATAAGTACAATTGTATACAATCATATTTTCATAATACATTTTATGTACAGCTTCTTATTTTTTTATTATAATATAGAAGAATAAGATAAATAAATTAGATAATAAAGTATAGAAAAACGTGAGATATATATAGTGTGTGAAGAAGAAGAAAAGAGAATGAAAGAAGAAAGTTAAAGAGAAAAAAATAGGGAAAAGAGAGTAAAAAAATAAAAAAATAAGTAAAGAGATCATTATTTATAATCTTGACCATCCCTCGCCGAGCCCCGAGACAGTTAGCTTTTACAATTGTGTTGCACCATATGATTTCAAAAAAACGACAAATGGAGACCAACTCGTTATGAATTGGTCTAATTGATCTATTAGGAGGAATCGCATTTCCTCAAGATGTGTGGTGTCCAACATGCTTGCGATCCACATTTTGAGTGTTGGTATTGGTGTATTTTTCTAAAATTTAAGTATTCATTTTTTTGCTATTATTAAACCATAATTAAATAATAAATTTTGAGATGAATTCAATTTATTCCCATCTTCCATTACTCCAAATATAATCAATTCAGTATTAGGTTCCATTCTTATCTTAAGTAATGTTGTAAATATTTCAAAAATATCATTCCAAAATCTATAAAATTTTATGCAGGAAACAAAAGAGTGTGGCATAGTTGCGTTTTGGTTTAAACACTTATCGAAAATAGGGGATATATTTGGATATAATGTATTCAATCGTGTTTTTAAATAATATAACCTATGTAAACATTTTAGTTGAATTAGATTATGTCTTGCATTAATCGAACATTTGTGAATGTATATCAAATACTTTTCCCATGTAACCTTCATAATTTTTATCATTAATTCACGTTCCCACTCTTCTCTAAGTACCTCTGTCGCTGGTAGGTCTATATTTAAAATACTATTATATAAATATGATATAATTTTTTGTGTCAGCTTTAATATTCATTGCTTCTTCCAATAAGTCAGGAGTTATTTTTTGATACCCTTGTATGGATTGCTTCATGAAATCGCAAATCTGAAGATATTTAAAATAATGGTTGTTTTTCAATTTAAATTGTTTTTGTAATTGTTGGAATGATAATAGATTTCCCATTTCACACATATCCCCGATCCTTTTAATTCCTAAACTTTCACATTGATTATATGTTTTGTCAATAAGAGATGGTTTAAATAAAGGATTATTCGCTATTGGCATTAACAATGATAAATTTATGATAAGGATAATTTTATTTGTTTCCATATTCTTATTGTATCATGTATAATTGGGTTCTTCTTATATATTGTATTGTTCAGTTTTTTCGGGGAGGATCGTTCCTATATAACAAGGGAAACAATCCTCTTTCTCCATTTTTATCCATTCTGTCTGTTGGGTAGAACTGTCCAACCAATACATTATATTCTTAATATGCACTGCCCAATAATAATACAAAAAAATCGGGAGTGAAAGTCCGCCGACATCTTTTGGTTTACATAAGTGTTTTTTTTAAATTCTATGTGATTTATAATCCCAAATAAAATTAGTAATATTAGAGTCTATTTTTTTTTTAAAGTATTTTGGTATATATACTGGTATAGACTGAAATAGGTATAATAATTGTGGTACCTCAATTCCGTTTGTTCACCATGATACAATTTCTGATCCATATGGCAGATTCTTGGTGATTACCGGTGTCCTTTATAGGCAAAAAGTCGCTATGGTGAATGTCTATGCACCAAATATTGATAACCCTGAGTTTTTTAAACATTTAATTGCATCCTTTCCTAACTTAAATGAACATTTTTTAATAATGGTTGGAGACTTCAATTGCTGTTTCAATCTCTCGATTGACAGGTCTACATCTGATTATGTGCTTCCAAATAAATCAGCTAATTTTATTGATTCTTTTTTACTTGACTCGGGAATGTTAGAAATTTGGAGATTCTTACACCCAAATGACAAAGAATTTTCATTTTTCTCTCATGCATACGCACATTGGCTGACGATATTAAAGGAATTGATTTTAAAAATATTCAAAAGCTATTTTAGAGCTCTATAAGTATAGAGTTGAACTTCAATTGAGCTATGATTTATTATTAGTATCACCGATTGAGAACCAGTTACTTAAAACCAAAATTCAATTATATATATACATGGCGAAAAATCTGGTAAATTACTTGCTAATCAATTGAAAGCAGTGTCGGCCAAACGTCAGATAACTAAAGTAGGTAACGGGATGGTACAGTAACTGTAGACCCTGACGAAATTAATAAATCCTTTCAGGAATTTTATACCTCCCTATACCAATCAGATTTTCCTACTGATTACAATATAATGCATGAGTTTTAAAGAAACTGAACTTACCAAATTTACCATATAATGTGTCTGTTGTTAGATGAACCCATCACGGAAGAAAAAATATATGTATTTATGTATTTATTCATTTGCATTACAGAACAGCCTACAGCATGGAACGATGTTACCAATCGTGATTGGGCACCAACTGTGAATATGTGATGACAATGCGAATGGATATAGAACGTACACAAGAACGCCATGCGCGTGCGACAAGAAGAGAGACTATGAAGGCAGATTTGATCTCAGCTCAAGCACTCGTAGCTCTGCAAGATGATGCTGAACAGATTAATGATTATAAAAACTTTGAATCGGAGCTGGAAGTACACCATGTACTTCACATGGATACACAAACACCAGTCAAAGAGACAATGGACACTTCAACACAAAGAGAAATGTGTGCAGCAGACATAACAGTACTGGAAGCACAAGCAGACAACAACAATAAAGAGCTCTCTAAAGCAAGACAAGAAACAGCCCAAATAAAGCAAACACGAGAAAGCTTTGCCAACGAATACTGAACATGCTGTTCATTTCTTTTTGGGAACCTTTCTTTGTGATGTAGGGAGGAGCCTACAATCTGGGCAAAACCATTATTTTGGTGTTTCGTAATTTTCTGGCAATTTCAGACATTCAAAATGACGGTGGCTGACGGTGAGAAAGGGATGGATACATGGAATGCAAAGGACCCCGGGAGTTGTACTTCTTGAGAACAGGTTCACCAACTTAGAAGGGATAAAATACGTAAACACACTGAGTGGCGCACTGGCTTGTGAAGCAAAAAGTGCTGTTGAACCAGAACCAAAGAAGCCGACGTCAGGCAACGCCATGGTAGTTGGAGCATCCATTGTGAGATGTACGGACCGGGGTTTCTGCGGCAACAGACGGGATTCGAGAATGGTGTGCTGACTCCCTGGTGCTAGAATCCAGGATGTCACGGACAGAGTGCAGAAAATCCTCAAGGGCGAAGGTGAACAGCCGGAAGGTGTAGTGCATGTTGGCACAAACGATGTCGGAAAGAAGGGGTTGAATATTCTGATGCGTGACTTTAGAGAGCTCTGAAAAGTGCTGAAAAGCAGGACCTCCAGGGTGGTTATCTCCGGTTTCCTTCCAGTTCCTCATGCTGGCGAGAGCAGGAACAGGGAGATACAGGACCTGGATGTGTGGCTGAGGAACTGTTTTGGAGTATGGGGGACTGTACAAAAGGGACGGATTGCACCTTAACAGGTGGGGAACCGGCATTCCGGCAGGCAGATTTGCCATTGCGACACAGGTGGTATTAAACTAAATAAGGGGGGGGGGTGTCAAATGTGATAGTCAAGGAAGGAGTTAAAGGGAAAGGGAGTAAAGGGATAGTCCATGACGCCAGAATTAACGGGAAAGAAAGCTTACAAAGTAGGACAGTATGGCCAAATATGTAATAGGGATCGATGTAAAAGGTGAGATGCGTAAGGAATTAAAAGTATTGTCTTTGAATGGGCGAAGTATAAGGCGTCAAATAGATGAGCTGGAGGCTCAGTTAGTGTTTGGTAGATATGACATTGTAATGATTACCTGAACGTGGCTGCAGGAGGATCGGGCCTTGGAACTTAATATTAAGGGTTATACATCGTATAAAATGACAGGCAGGTGGGCAAGGAGGGGGGTAGCTCTGCTGGTGAGCGATGGAATTCAGTCCCTTGTGAGAGAAGACATAGGGACTGACGAGGTAGAGTCACTGTGGATTGAGTTGAGGAATTGCAAAAGCAAGAAGACACGAATTGGTGTTATCTACAGACACCCAAATAGTAGCCCGGATGGAGGTATTAAGTTACAGCAGAAGTTAAAACTGGCATGTAACAAAGGTAATGCCACTGTGGTGATGGGGGATTTCAATACGCAGGTAGACTGGGAAAATCAGGTTAGTTCAGGACCCCAAGAAAGAGAGTTTGTAGAGTTCCTCCGAGATGGATTCTAAGAGCAGCTTGTAATGGAGCCGACCAGAGAAAAGGCAATTCTGGATTTAGTGTTGTCCAATGAACCAGATTTGATAAGAGAACTCGAGGTAAAGGAACTGATTGGAGGTAGTGATCATAATATGACTAGTTTTAATCTGCAATTTGAGAAGGAGAAGGTTAAATCGTAAGTGTCAGTGATGCAGTTGAACGAAGGGGACTGTGAAGGAATGAGAGAGGAGCTGACCAAGGTAGACTTGAAAGTGATCCTACCAAGAATGACGGGAGAACAGCAACGGTGGGAATTTCTGGGCATAATTCGGAAGACGCAGGATCATTTCAATCCAAAAAGGAAGACAGATTCTAAGGGGAGAGGATGCAACCGTGACTGACAAGAGAAGTTAGGGATATAATAAAACTAAAAGAAAAGATGTATAACACAGCAAAGAGTAGACGGAAGCCAGTGGATTGGGAAACTTTCATAGGACAACAGAAGGAAACAGAACAGGCTGAAAAGATGAGGTACGAGGGGAAGCTGGCCAGGAATGTAAAGAACGACATTAACAGCGTATTTAGATATGTTAAGGGAAAAATAATAGCAAAGTCAAATGTGGGTCCCTTGAAGGCAGACACGGGTGAAATTATTACGGGGAACAAGGAAATGGCAGAATAGTTGAACAGGTACTTCGGATTAGTCTTCAATGAGGACGATACAAACAATCTCCCAGAAGTATTGGTCGACAAAGGATCTAAGGGGATAGAGGTACCAAAATAATTTTTCATTCGGCGAGAATTAGTATTGTGTAGGCTAATGGGACTGAAGGATGGTCTGCATCCCATGGTCCTCAGTGAGGTGGCTCTAGAAATAGTGGACGCATTGGTGGTCATTTTTCAATGTTCAATAGATTCAGGATCAGTTCCTGTGGATTGGAGGGTAGAATGTTATCCCACCTTTTCAAGAAACGAGCGAGAAAGAAAACGGGGAATTACAGAACAGTTAGCCTGACTTCGGTGGTGGGAAAGATGCTGGAGTCAATTATTAAAGAGGTAATAATGGGAAATTTGGATAACAGTAAAAGGAATAGTCCAATTCAGCATGGATTTATGAAAGGAAAACGATTCTTGACTAATCTTCAGGAATTATTCTAGTATGTGACAAGTAAAATGGATGAACGGGAGCCAGTGGATGTAATGTATCTAGACTTTCAGAAAGACTTTGATTAGGTCCCGCACGGGAGACTGGTGACTAAAATTAAAGCACAGGATATTGGGGCTAGGGTGTTGACATGGATAGAAAATTGGTTGGCAGACAGGAAGCAAAGAGTAGGAGTGAATGTGTGCTTCGCAGAAAGGGATGCAGTGGCGAGTGGGGTGTCGCAAGGCTGGGTGTTGGGGCCGCAACTGTTTACCATATATATTAATGATTTGGAAGAGGGAATTAGGAGCAACACTAGCATGTTTGCGGATGACACAATGCTGGAGGCAGTGTGAACTGTGATGAGTATGTTAGGAGGTTGCAGGGTGACTTGGACAGGGTGAGTGAGTGGGCAGATGCGTTTATATGTGCAGTATAATATAAATCAAAAAGTGAGGTTATCCACTTTGGTGGCAAAAACAAGGGAGCAGATTATTATCTCAATGGGGTTAGGTTAGGGATGGGGGAGGTACAGCGAGACCTGAGTGTCCTTGTACACCGGTCACTGAAAGGTGGCGTGCAGGTACAGCAGGCAGTGAAGAAAGCTGATGGAATGTACTGTAGGCCTTCATAGCAAGAGGATTTCAGTATAGGAGTACAGAGGTTCTTCTGCAGTTGTATAGGGCTCTGGTGAGACCACATCTGGAGTATTGTGTACAGTTTTGTTCTCCTAACTTGAGGAAGGACATCCTTGTGATTCAGGCAGTGCAGCATAGGTTCACGACATTGATTCCTGGGAAGGCGGGACTGTCATATGAGGAAAGATTGAAAAGACTAGGCTTGTATTCACTGGAGTTTAGAAGGATGAGGGGGGATCTTATAGAAACATATAAAATTATAAAAGGACTGGACAGGCAAGATGCTGGAAAAATGTTCCCAATGTTGGGCGAGTCCAGAACCAGGAGCCACAGACTTAGTATAAAGGGGAGGCCATTTAGGACTGAGGTGAGAAAAAACGTTTTCACCCAGAGAATTGTGAATTTATGGAATTCCCTGGCAAATCACTGGATGGATTTAAGAGCGAGTTAGAAAGAGCTCGAGGGGCTGGTGGAATCAAGGGATATGGGTAGAAGGCAGGCACGGGATATTGATTGGGGACGATCAGCCATGATCACAATGAATGGCGGTGCTGGCTCGAAGGGCCGAATGGCGTCCTCCTGCATCTATTTTCTATGTTTCTATATTTCTATGAAACCACGAAATAGGACACTTTGGGTTATCACACGTGACCAATTTCGCGCTTTCAGTAACTGCATTCCTTACTCAAATCCCAGACGGAATTAGATGGCAGGGTGGAATCTGTTTAATGCATAGTATATATAGTGAAGGTTGACAGAGATGAATATGGTTAATCTACAGCCATTAGTGAACAAGTGCAGGTGGCCCAGCCTCGTTGTCGGGGACGTCCGCGGTCCCGGCCGCTTCCGATGTCTCCTTTACTGGTTGTGTCCCCTACGCAAAGCGATGTGTCCATGTGGTCCAGCCGCCACCTTCGTCTGCCGAATCGTTTTCGTGCTTCTGGTTCTCGGGAGTGGGGTAGGTGGTCCTGTGGCGCCTGTGGTTAGGCCACATACTGCCCGAACCCTCGGACCAAGGACTGGCAGGGTCACGTGACTCGCATTGGGGGGGGGAGAAATTGTCACGTGTCTTAGGCGATGTGCCCTGATGTATATATATATATACATCACAGGACCACCTACCCCACTCCCGAGAACCAGAAGCACGAAAACGATTCGGCAGACGAAGGTGGCGGCTGGACCACATGGACACATCGCTTTGCGCAGGGGACACAACCAGTAAAGGAGACACCGGAAGCGGCCGGGACCGCGGACGTCCCCGACAACGAGGCTGTATATATAACTCTGGGAGAACCCTCCCCAGTCGTGTGTGAGCTGTTCTCTGTTCAACTCAATAAAGATCACTATCACAACTCCTCTCGCTATACTACCCTAGATTTTACCAGCATCTGCAGTTCTTTCTTACACATAGATCAGTCAAACTTGAATGGCGGAGTAGACTTGACGGGCCAAATGGCCGAATACTATTGTCATTTATCACGTTATTACCTTATGAAGAAAGAAAGGAAATCCTAGATTAAAAAAAGTATATGAGGTGAGAAATGAAAACGGGAGAATCAGTAAATTGTAAGAAAGCAGAGTAGCGCAGCGGAAGCGTGCTGGGCCCAATACCCAGAGGTCGATGGATCGAAACCATCCTCTGCTATTCCTTCCATTGATATTTAGTAAAAAATAACAAATACTATCAGTTCTCCAGCGTATGCACATGACACATTTCCCTTAGTTTGGGGAGAAATATCATATTTCAATAGAAGGTTTTGCTTCATTGCATCATTTAATGAATTTAATTGGTGAATCAGTCAGTGTTTAACAAAATGATCACGGCCGTAAACTGCTACTGGCCATTCCATCATATTCTTTGCTGTATGAAGAGAGTTGTGAATTTGTGGAATATTCTACCTCAGAAGGCATGACGGCCAATTCACTGGATGCATTCAAAAGAGTGTTAGATAGAGCTCTGAGGGCTAGCGGAATCAAGGGATATTGGAAGAAGGCAGAAACGGGGTACTGATTGTGGATGATCAGCCATGATCAAATGGAATGGCGCTCTTGGCTCAAAGGGCCGAATGGCCTGCTCCTGCACCTATTGTCTATGTATCTAAGCTGCTATTTGGTATAGACCAGAGATGGGTAATATATGGTCGGCATGGACATCCTAGGCCCTGTTTCTATTTAGTCCATACAAGAGGACATGAGGAAGTCCAAGTCGGAATGTAGCGAGAGTGAGGAGAGAGAGAGTCCATGGAATAAATAGTGTAGGAAGGAACTGCAGATGCTAGTTTAAACGGAAGATAGACACACAAACTGGAGTAACTCAGCTGCACAGGCAGCTTCGCTGAAGAGAAGGAATGGGTGACGTTTGGGGTCGAAACGCTTCTTCAGACTGATAGGTAGCTGACGGAACTCGGTGTGAACCAATCGTCGGACATGTTGGGATGTGACTCTGTTTGCCAGCGTAATATGGAATCGAGTGGAATCAGGAAGCTGCACTGAACCAGGTAAAGGCGCGGGATGGGATTCCATCCCCGACCCACTGACCAGCTCACAGGGAATAATGGTGACTAAATGGTGATTGACTCACAGAATTCAGGAAGGCGGCTGGGGCAAATCGCGTGGTCCCTCGAGTTCTGCACAGTTCGTGTTCTTTCACGGTAGACAAAAGTGCTGGAGAAACTCAGCGGGTAAGGCAGCATTTACGGAGCTATGAAAATAGGCAACGTTTCCGGTCGAGACCGTTCTTCAGACTGATGTGAGGATGGGGGGGGCGGGAAGAAGAAAGGAAGAGTCGGATACAGTGGGCTGAAGGAGAGCTGTGAAGGGGAGGAGATAGCAGTGTCTACCTGAAATTAGTTAAGTAAATGTTCATACCGCTGGGGTGCAAATTGCCCAAGCGAAATATGAGGTGCTGCTCTTCCAACTGACGGTGGTCCTCATTATGGCCATGGAGGAGGCCCAGGACAGAAAGGTCGGATTCGTAAAGGAAGGGGATGTTGAACTGCTGGGCCACCGGGAGATCAGGTAGGTTAAAGCGAACTGAACGGAGGTGTTGGGCGAAGCGCTCGCCAAGCCTACGCTTGGTCTCACCGATGTAGAGCAGCTGACATCTAGATCAGCAGATGCAATATATTAGGTTGGAGGAGGTGCGGGTGAAACTCTGCCGCACCTGGAAAGTCTGCTTCGGCCTTGAATGCTGTCAATGGGGATGGTAAAGCGACAAGGGTAGCATTTCCTGCGGTTGCAAGGGAAAGTGCCAGGGGGAGCAGTGATTTGGGTGGGAAGGGACGAATTGGCCAGGGAGTTACGGAGGGAGCGGTTTCTGCGAAAAGCAGACAGGGGAGGTGATAGGAAGATGTGGCCAGTGGTGGGATTAAGTTGGAGGAGGCACAAATGTCGGATTTTATTTATTTGTATGTGAAGGCTGGTAGGGTGGAAGATGAGGACAAGGGGGGGGGAGCTCTGCCCTTGTCACGAGTGGGGGGATGGCGAGTGAGAGCAGAGTTACGTGGTACAGAAGAGACCCTGGTTCGAGCCTCATCTATAGTAGCAGAGGGGAACCCCCGTTCCCTGAAGAATGAGGACATCTCGGATGCCCTGGTGTGGAGCACCTCATCCTGGGTGAAGATGCGGCGTAGACGGAGGAATTGGGAGTAGGGGATGGAGTCCTTACATGAAGCAGGGTGGGAAGAAATGTAGTCCAGATAACCATGGGAGTAACTGGGTTTTTAGTGAATGTCGGTCAGTAGTCTATCACCTGCGATGGAGATAGTGAGGTCAGCAAATGGTAGGGAAATGTCGGAAACGGTGTATTTGAGTGCCGGATGGAAGTTAGTAGTGAAATGGATGAAGTCAGTGAGTTGTGTGTGAGTGCCAATAGCTACGTTTGTATTTGGGGGAAATGGGAGGAGTCAAAAGAAAACGTATTAAGGGTAAGGACCAGCTCCGCTAGGAGGAGGCGACTATCAGTAGACCGGGATTGGTTGGTTCTGTGGTCGTGGAAGAAACGGAGGGCTTTAAGACCCTCATGGTTGGGGATGGAGGTGTAGAATGACTGGACATCCATGGTGAAGATGAGGGACTGGAGTAGACGAAGAGCATGTGAGGTGTCTTGAACATAGGTAGGGAGGGATTTAACCAGGGGGGTTGCGATGGAGTCGAGGTATGTGGAAAGCAGTTCGGTTGGACACCAACAGGTAGAAACAATGGGTCTGCCAGGACTGTCAGGTTTGTGGATTTTGGGGAGAAGTTAAAATCGGGCCGTGCTGGGCTGGGGAACGATGAGGTTGGGGGCTTGGGAAGGCAGGGTGCCAGGGAAGTTGAAGTCAGTAATGGTGCTAGAGATAGAGGCCTGGTGTCGTCTGTGGGGTCATGGTCCAAGGATAAGTAGGAAGAGGTGTCTGAGAGTTGGCGCGAGGACTCAGCCTTGTAGAGATCAGCGCGCCAGACTACCACGGCTCCTCCCTTGTCGGCAGGTTTGATCACCAAGTCTGGGTTGTTGCAGAGTGAATGGAGGGCTGTGCGTTCAGGGGCGGGAGGTTAGTGTGTAACAGGGGAGTGGAGAATTTGAGGCGGTTGATGTCCCGCCGGCAATTTAACATAACATTTCTGAAGCCGGTAGATGGCCATGAGGGGGAATCCAAGAGGAGGAGGTCCGTTGGAGACTGGAGAAGGACTCATCACTGGGGTTCACACATGGCAGAACTCTTTGATGCGGGGCCGACGGAAGAAGATGCTCCACATCGTTGCGAACGCGGAACTCGTTGAGGTGGGGACAGAGGGAAACAAAGGCCTCTGCTGAAGACAGACCGTTCGGTATCAGGGAGAGGGAGGTCAGGGGGGATGGTAAACACACGGCGAGGATGGGGGTTGGGGCAGGAGGAAGGCAAGTGTGTGGACTAAGATCGATGCGATGTCTGGTGGGGAGGTGGTGGCTGGTCAGAGACTTAGGGGGTATGAGGACGATAGTGTGGCTGGGGAGGAGCTGGGGTCATATGGTTTGAGGGTGAACGGGAAGACACAGTGGAACAACCACTGAAGTTCCTTGGGTTAGGGGGCCTTGCACTAGGACTCAGCACTGACAGACCACGTGATGTCTAAGTCTGCAGCGTGGAGACTTCAGGCCCGGTGCTGTGCCCAGCAGGCCGCAGCCGTAAGGCGACGGCTGCGGCCTGCTGGAGAGCGGTGGAGTGGCGAGGATCGGGAGATTTGATGGTGGAGGCCCGCGGGGAGTGGAGTCCAGGTCAGCGGATAGAGGTCCCGGCCAGCGGATGGCTGGTGAAGCGGCGAAGTTTGACGGCCCCAGTGAGCCGGAGAGGTTCATGCGATCACGGTAAGGCAGAGAGGTTCGGCGATCCCGGTCAGGCAGAGAGGTTCGCCGATCCCGGTGAGGCGGAGAGGTGAGTAGGTCCCGGTGAGGCGGAGAGGTGAGTAGGTCCCGCTGAGGCAGACAGGTGAGTAGTTCCCTGTCAGCCAGAGAGGTGAGTAGGTGCAGATGAGCTGGAGAGGTTCGACGATCACGTTATGGTGGGGATAGTCGGAGGACTCGAGGAGGTAGCGGGGGTCGGTGTTATCGGTGAAGGGGGCGATAGGCATAGTTACCGGTGAGGCAGCGAAGATCGGCGTCATCGTTGGGCAAGTGAGGTCAGCAGCAGCATCCACGTGGATGTCCGCAACGGCGGCGTCTTCGGTGTTGCGGGTCTGAGGTCCGGGAGGCGGTGAGTGCTGGTGCTTGGAAAAGATGGCGTCGCAGGACTGGGTCTGCTGGTGTTCAGGCAAGCGGCGCGGGCCAGCGTTGGGGCCCGGGGCCTGCATGCGGTCGAGTCGCGAAGTGTCGGTGGCAGGAGTGGCCTTCAGGCGGGTGTGATTGAAGTCCTTGGTGGTGTCCATGTGGGCCAGGAATCGTTGATTGAAGACGTGGATCTGCTGCAGGATGAAGTAGAGATAGGGTCCGTTGCAGGTCTGGGTGAGTGAGGCCCGAAGTTTCGAGAGAGTCAAAGCGAGGTCCTGCTGGTGCCAGCGCATCGCGGCCAGCGTAGATCGCAGAGCACGGAAGGAGAATTGACGAGTATGCGGCCCATAGCCAATCGGTATCTACAGTCTAGTTGGGTCCGTACTGGGAGGTAGCGAATTGGAGTTGGAAACCATGAGGTACAAGATGGAGGCGCAGGCAAGTCACGAGAGAGAAAACGTGGCTGTGGTAACGGGTCTGGGTTAGGATGCGGTCGTCGAGTTGGAGGGAACGGGGAATCACAGAGGGGGGGGGTCTGTGAGAGAGGAGGTTGTTAAACTGTCTTCGGAGAGAGGAGGGGAACATCTTCAAAGTAGGCATACCTTGAGGATATTTCGCAGAGGACTGGACAAAATGTTTAAGAAGGAACTATAGATGCTGGGAAAACGAAGGTAGGCAAAAATGCTGGAGAAAATCAGTGGGTGAGGCAGCATCTATGGAGCGAGGGAAATAGACAACGTTTCGGGTCGAGACACTTTTTCAGACTGATGTGAGGGTGGGGGGGGGGCGGGCAGCAAGGAAGAAGCGGAGACAGTGGGCTACTTTCACGGGGTCATTGCAGGAAGGTTCGACGTCCGGACATCAGAATTACGCACAGCGCTATGGGCAGAAATGGAACCCGCATCAACCAGACCAAATGTAGAAACAAAGAAGTGCAGCTGCTGATTTACACCAAAGGCAGGCACACATTGCAGGAGTAGACCAGCGGGTTAGGCAACATCTCTGGAGAGAAGGAATGGGTGACGTTTCGTGTCGAGACCCTTCTTAAGACTGCCTCACCCGCAGAGTTACTCCATCATTTGATGCCTACATTCGATTTTACCAGCTTCTGCAGTTTGTTCATACACATAGATCAGCCATAATTAAATGGCGGAGTAGACTTGCTGGGCCGAATGCCAAATACTATTATCACTTATGACCTTATTACCTATTGAAGAAAGAATGCAAACCCTAAAAAAAGAAAATATACGAGGTGAGAAATGAACACGGCAAAATCGTTAAAAAAAACACAAGCGCAAAGTACATTAGCATGAAAGCAGAGTGGCGCAGCGGAAGCGTGCTGGGCCCACAACCCAGAGGTCGATGGATCGAAACCATCCTCTGCTATTCCTTGCACGGATATTTTGAAATACACCAACCTAGTATGAAAAAGGGTCTCGACCCAATTATTTTTCCCCATACATGTTGCTTCACCCGCTGAGTTTCTCCAGCATTTGTATGTCTACTTACAAATTCTCCTTAGTTTGGGCAAGGGTCCCGACCGAAACTTCGACTATTCCTTCTGTTCATAGATGCTGCCTCACCCGTTGTGTTACTCCAGCATTTTTTGTCTAGTTACAAATTTCCCTTGGTTTGGGGGAGAAAAATCATATTTCAATGGAACATTTCGCTTAATTGCATCATTTAATGAATTGTATTGGTGAATCAGTGGTAGACATAATGATCAAGGCCGTACTCGGCTGCTGACCTATTTATTATATTCTGTGCCGTATGAAGAGAGTTGTGAATTTGTGCAATTCTCCGCCTCTGAAGGCCAAATCACTGGATGCATTCTAATGATAGTTAGATGGAGCTCTAAGATTAGCGTAACCAAGGGATATGGGGAGAAGGCAGAAACGGGGTACTGATTGTGGATGATCAGCCATGATCACATTGAATGGCAGTCTTGTCTCGTAGGGCCGAATGGCCTACTCCTGTATCTAAGCTACTCTTTGGTGCAGAACAGAGATGGGTATTATATATTGTCGGCATGGACGTCCTGGGCAGAAGTCCCTGTTTCTGTTTAGTCCATTCAAGACGACAGGAGGAATTCCATGTCGGAATGTAGCAAGAGTGAGAAGAGAGAGTCCACGGAATAAAGAGTGTAGGAAGGAACTGCAGATGCTGGTTTAAACGGAAGACATACACAACAAGCTGGAGTAACTCAGCGGGGCATGCAGCATCTCTGAAGAGAAGGAATAGGTTACTTTTCGGGTCGAGACCCTTCTTCAGACTGATAGATAGCTGACGGAACTCGGTGTGAACCAATCGGGACATGTTGTAATGTAACTGAATTTGCCGGGGGAACGTGCAGGAAGCTGCACCGAACCGGGTAAAGGCGCGGGATGGGAACCTACTGACCAGCTCACAGGGAATAATAATGAATGAAATGGTGATTGAGTCCCGCTGCACACTCAACGAGAATCACCGAAGTGAATGATTTAATGAAGGCGGCTGGGGCAGGTCGCTCGGTCTCTCGTGTTCTGCTCTGTTTGTCTTCTTACTCGGGTTCATTTCAGGAAGTTTGGACATCCGGACACCAGAATTACGCAGAGCGCAACGGGCAGAAATGGAATCCATATCAACCTGATGAAATGCAGAAACAAAGAGGTGTAGATGCTGGTTTACATCAAAGACAGGCACAAATTGCTGGAGTAGCTCAGCGGGTTAGGCAGCATCTCTGGGGGAAAATGATGGATGGTGTTTCGGGTCAGAACCTTCTTTAGAAGGAAGACAGTCGTGCTCACCATTGGGCCAGGCGATTCAATCGGCAAGTGGGGAACGGAATTATGGGCGTAAATGTCGGGGGGATGGGGGACACGCCCCCTCACCATGTTTTGAGAGCGTAGCGTAAGGAGATCGACTAAGACGTCGCTTCATGAACGAGGCACTGCCTCCTCACATCCACCAACAGCCCGCAGGAAATTCGCGCCCAGCAGGGGCTGGGAGACGTCAGCAACCGTGAACGGCCAGGCAAACCGATAGGAGCCAAAGATGAGCGGGACCGTGAGAACCCCATACATCCGTGTGCAGCTGCCATTTGCTGCATTTAAAGAAGGCTCCCATTTTCCGGAACCCCCAAAGTGTTGACCCCCAATGCCGGCAAAACGCTAACCTCCGCCCCCGTACCAACGAGGAATTATCGACCCGAATGTCGGTCCGAGGCGTAAAGACGGTGTATCTGGCTGACCGCCGCTGCGATTACTGTCGGCCGGCCCCGGCATTTCCCGGATACGAGCAGAGTGGGCGGCAATGACGGGCGGCCGAACCCCAGCATTGATGATAATAACACCACTTCCCTTTACTGGCTTCTCCCGGGTCCGGAGACGCTGCCGAACCCCAGTGGACACATGGCCTGGTCGCTGGGCCCTCCAAGGCATTGCCGGCACCCGATCGAGCGAACCGCAGCCCTGCCGCTTGGCCTGCCACAGCTCGCCCGCATGCTCCGCTAGCTGCAGGGGGTCATCAAAATTCTCACTTGCGAAGAGCACGCGGATGTCGTCCGGAATCTGCTCCTGAAGGGCGTTTTCAAACAGGGCTGATGACCGACTATCAGTTTAATCATTTCGCTCATAAGCACCGACGGCTTGCGATCGCCGAGCCCAGCCGTGCTGATTGATCGACGTGTCTGTCCGAAGGTACACAGAAGACGCGCATTGAGGCCCTCGTACTTGTCCTCAGCCGGCGGCGCGGTAGGTAAGGGGCCAGGCGACAGGCCGTCTCCTGATCTAGCGCGCTCCATAATAGTACCGAGTGTCATCAGCCGTGGTGCGGCAAATGTGGAAGTGGGCCTAGGCCTACGACTGCTGAAACCATACTTGGGTCTGCGATGTCCAGAACACGGGCAGCTTAAGAGCGACAGCGGTCTGCTAGGCCGGATCGACGGCAACATAGGGTTGGGCATTGGCTGCATCCATTATCCAAATCCACAATAACCGTTTTGGATCATCAGGGTCACCAATATAGCGAGACACGTGTTGTGAAACAAAGTGATCTTTATTGTGTTAAACAGAGAACACCTCACGTGCGACTGGGGAGGGTTTATCCCAGAGTTCTTTGTATATATCCGGGCACACCCCTAAGCATGATGACTTTCGCGTGCCGACTTCTTCCCGCCAAACCCAGGCACGTGACGCTGCCAGTCCTCGGGCCGAGGGATCGGGCAGTAAATGGCCTAACCACCAGGTGGTGCCACAGTATGTAATCATGGCTGATCATCCACAATCAGTATCCCGTTCCTGCCTTCTCCCCATATCCCTTGATTCCGCTATCCCTAGGAGCTCTATCTAACTCTCTTTTGAATGCATGCCGTCAATTGGCCTCCACTGCCCTCTGAGGCAGAGAATTCCACAATTTCACAATTCTCTTCATACAACAGATAATATAATGAATAGGTCATTGGCCGAGTAAGGCCTTGATCATTACGTCAACCACTAATTCAACAATAAAATTCATTGAATGATGCAATGAAGCGAAACTTTTCAGTGAAATATGATTTTTCTCCCCCAAACCAAGGGAGATTTGTAAGTAGACAAAACTGCTGGAGAAACTCAGCGAGTGAGAGAGCATCTATGGAGAGAAGGAATTTGCGAAGTTTGGGTCGAGAACCCTTTTCAGACTGGGATAGGATATATGGATTAGGATATTTCTAAATATCCATGGCAGGAATAGCAGAGGATGGTTTTGATCCATCGACCTCTCGGTTATGGGCCCAGCACGCTTCTGCTACGTCACTCTGCTTTCATGCAAATGTTCTTTGCGTTTGTGCTCCTTTTACTGATTTTGCCATTTTCATTGCTCACCTTATAATTTATTTTTCTAGGGTTTGCTTTCTTTCTTCATAAAGTAATAAGGTCATAGTGATAGTAGTATTATGCCAGTCGGCCCATCAAATCTACTCGGCCATTCAATTATATCTGATATATGTGTAAGAAAGGACTGCGGTTGTTGGTAAAATCGAAGGTAGACACAAAATGGTGGAGTAACTCAGCGGGTGAGGCATTCTGAAGAAGGGTCTCGAACCGAAATGTCACCCATTCATTCGCTTCAGAGATGCTTCCTCACCCGCTTAGTTACTCCAGCATTTTCTGTATACCATGGCTTAGCTATACATCCGATATGGAGGACGCATGTGCATGACTTTATTTATCGTGGGGAGACTGGCGCACAGTCAGCCACCCCACGGTCCTTGAACGATATGGGTCAGGATCCGATGGCATTGAGTCCAAGATAATAATAATAATAATAATAATCATCATTTTATTTACTGGCGCCTTTCTAAAACCCAAGCACACGTTACAATGCATAGAATCACAACAAAACAAAAAACACATAATCGGAATAAATTAAATTAAAAAAAATAATAATAAATAAAAAACACCACAGTACACAAATCAAGGACAGAATTCAATTTCAAAAGCACCAACAGAAAATAAGAAACACAAGTTTGAGACCGGAGACCCTTTTCTGCTGCAGCCTTCATCCGCCTTCCCAGCCGCTGTGATGCTCCACTAAGGTCAGTCTTTGTCCTCCGCCTGTTCCACCCTTGAGGTCTTGGTTGGATTGCTCTTGGTCATAGATCTCCCTCTCGACCTTACCGCCATGGCTGGCCCTACCAGGAACATAGCTCCAGACGGCAACGCTCTCAGGATCTCAGGTCCACACAAGCTTCTCCACCACGACAAGGTAACAATCCACGGACAATCTATATATATCACCATGGAGAGGTGAAGGAAAATACCAAATGCAAACTTCCACTGCCTTGTGGCTATTCCCTTATTCAGGAAAGGTGAAGACTGGATCCGGCGGATTACGTGGAGGAAACCACTATTTCTCGGTCCAACGGTCAGAAAGGTGGACCCAGCAAAGCATCGTGAAGCATAATTTATTCCGATTATGTGTTTTTTTTCTTTTGTTGTGATTCTATGCATTGTAAGGTGTCCTTGGGTTTTAGAAAGGCGCCAGTAAATAAAATGATTATTATTATTATTATTATTATTATTAGGGCACAATGTTCAAGAAGAACACTGGTGGCCATCCACTGCATCCTGACCTATCGCCAGCCGTCTTGACTATGCCTTGCCAGTGGATCCAGATAGGCCGGGACGAGAGAGTGAGGCTGACGTTTGGCGCAACTCTCCCACACTTTAATCCAAGTCAAGCGCAAGTCATGACTTCAGGTCCCGTACCGCCCAACTGGGTGAAGCAAGATCACCACCGGAGCGCGTGCAGCTGAGAGGAAGCGCACCGCAGAAGCTCAGAGGAAACGCGCCGCACGCAAAGCTCGAGCCACTTCAACTTCTACTGCAGTACGCACCCAACTGTGTCCCATATGCGGGCGAGCCTTGCGGTCCTGGATCGGTCTCATCAGTCACATCCGGACCCACAATGAAAAAAAATTAAGTCATGGTCTTCTTCGACTCCAAAGAATGAACAACAACACGTCTCCCTCCAAACCTTATTTACCTGCCTTCTCCCCATAACCTCTGACATATAACTCTTAGAACTAAAGGAATCAAGGGATATGGGGATAAAGCAGGAACAGAGTACTGATTCTGGAAGATCAGCAATGACCATATTGAATGGAGGTGCCGGCTGGTAGGGTCGAATGGCTTACTTCTGCAACTATTTTCTATGTTTCTATGCTTCAATGATACCTGTAATAAACACACATCTATCTATCTCTGCTTTGAAATATTCACTGACGGCCTTAACAACTGTCTGTGCTAAAGAAATCCATAGATTCACCACCCTCTGACAAAAAAAATCTCCTCATCTACTTCCTAAATGAACGTCCTTTAATTCTAAATCTATGACCTCCAGTCCTTGACACTACCAATCGTGTAAACTTCATCTCCACATCCACTCTATCCAAGCCTTTCACTATTCTGTATGTTTCCATGAGGTCCCCCGCCATTCTTCTAAAGTCCAGCGAGTACAGGCCCAGTGCTGACAAATGGTCATCATTAGTTAACCTACTCATTCTTGGGATCATTCTTGTAAACCTCCTCTGAACGCTCTCCAGTGCCAGCACATCCTTGCTCAGATATGGTGCCCATAATTGCTCACAATATTCCAAATGCAGCCTTAGGAAGGCCTTTATATAGCCTCAGCAATACATCCCTGTGTCTGTAAACACGACCTCATGAAATAAATTGAGTTTACTTTCATTACCACCGATATTTCTCCACTTCTCACCTCCAATTTTCTCCTTCTCTCTATCACATTTTCTTTATTTCTCATTCTCTACCTTACTCTCTTATTTCTTATTATCCTTCGGATAATAACCCGCCAGTGCGCATGCGCGTCATTTCTTGTGACGCATGGCGCAGCGACCAGCTCGGAGGTGCAGCGCTCGTCCAGCGGTAAGTTTAAAAAGCCTCAGGTAAGTGTCAAATTTAGTCGGAGGTCGTTTCTGCGCTTGTTAAATCTTGTTACATGAGTGCAAGTCCAAGCATGGAGAAATCGTTGAGAGCAAGGCGAGTCGTTGCGAAAGTAACTAAAGACCGCGGGAGTGCGGGTAGCGGGCGGCCGCCTAGTTCATCTACCGAGTCGCTAATAGTAAAACCAGCGACTGCCGACTTGGTGCCTGAGGGCACAGTGGCTGCGCCTGTGGGGCGTAAAGCCACCAGGATGTCTGTACGGCCGATAGACTCGGACGAATCGGGTCGGGAGGGTTCCTCTCCGAGAAGTGATACCGTGTTTGGTCGGTTATCCAGGATGGAGCTCCTAATGGAGGGGATGCTTCATCAAGAGCGCCGGCCTCTCCAAGAGCCCGCGCCAGCGGCATCTACTACAGGGCTGCCTAATGTCTCCCTCTTGGAGGAGGAGAGCATAACGGGTCAGTATGAGTCTGACGCCGAGTCTGTGGGCTTAGCATTGGAGGCTTCCCCAAGGGACGAAGGGCACGAGCCGGACGTCCCATTCCTGGCAGCAAGATTTCACGTCCCGACAGATTCCGGAGAGCCGCTGGGTGAAGAATTGGCTGCCACAATATATTATTTGGCCTCACTTCAGCTTCATGAGCTGACCATGGATACAACAGCTAGGAAATACGACTCACCGGCTAATTGTATCCTGCTTAATGTGCCGGCAGTAAACCATGCCATGTGGGGCCATATGGGAGTAGGCATCAGGGCGCAAGAAATGAAGCTGCGAAGAGTACTGAAGCTACTCGCTTCCGGCATTACGGCAGTGGGGAGGTTACACTGGCTTCTGAAAGAATGGTATGGGATAACATCAGAGTTGTTTATACTGCAAACTATACAAGGGTTTCGAATTGAATTAATTCCCAATTTGTGTCCGCCTACACAACATACACCAAGGAGGGCACTTATTTTCTCACAAAAAGACAATTTGAAGGTGCAAGCTGAAATTGAAAAAATATATATAAAAGGTGTAATTGAGAAGACAGTTTGTTAACCTCTCCAATTCGTATCTAATATTTTTCCTAGACCAAAGAAAGATGGTGGGTGTCGGATTATGTTGGACTTGACGGACCTTAATCCGTTTGTGCAGTATAAACATTTCAACATGGAAACATTTGCGACTGCCAAGCAATTGGTTTCCAGAGGGTGTTATATGGCATGTATACATCTCAAGGATGCATATTACTCAGTGCCTGTTCATAAAGATCATCGGAGATATTTGAAATGTATCTGGATGAGGCAATTGTGGCAATTTAAAGCGCTGCCTAATGTGTTAACCTCAGCCCCTAGATTATTTACGAAGCTGCTAAAACCAGTACTGGGGCTACTGCGTGTTGAGGATCATATTGTAATGGCTTATTTGGATGATATCTTAATAATTGGAAAAATTTCGGGAGGCAGCTGAGTTATCTGTTTCAGCTATTAAACTCCTGTTTGAGAGATTTGGGATTTCTCATTCATCCAACTAAATCAAAATTGATACCGGTTAAAGTTATTATTAATTATCTGGGATTCACATTTAATTCAACTCACATGTCTGTAACTCTGCCCAAGGTCAAGAGATTAGATTTAAATGTAGGCTGTATCAAGCTCATGGGAGAGCAATAACCTTCAATTAGGCATGTGGCTAGCTTGATTGGCAAATTGGTGGCTGCCTTTCCAGCTGCACCGTATGGACATTTGCATTACAAACATTTACAGAGGGAAAAGGTACAGGCACACAGGATACATGCAGGTCATTTCAACAGACCCATGCATTTACCAGCTGGAGTCATTGCTGAAGTACAGTGGTGGATAAGAAACATTTCGAATTGTTCCAGCAAAATTTTGATTGAAGCACCTTCAGACGTTCAGAAGGCTTTCGAGAAGGTCCCACATAAGAGATTAATATACAAACTTAAAGCAGACGGTATTGGGGGTTCAGTATTGATGTGGATAGAGAAGTGGCTGGCAGACAGGAAGCAAAGAGTAGGAGTAATCGGGTCCTTTTCAGAATGGCAGGCAGTGACTAGTGGGGTACCGCAATGCTCAGTGCTGGGACCTCAACTATTTACAATATATTAATGATTTGGAGGAGGGAATTGAATGCAACATCTCCAAGTTTGTGGATGACACGAAGCTGGGGGGCAGTGTTAGCAGTGAGGAGGGTGCTAGGAGGCTTCAAGATGACTTGGATAGGCTGGGTGAGTAGGTAAATGCATGGCATATGCATTATAATGTGGATAAATGTGAGGTTATCCACTTTGGTGGCAAAAACAGGAAAGTAGACTATTACCTGAATGGTGGCCGATTAGGAAAAGGGGAGGAGCAACGAGACCTTGGTGTCATGGTACACCAGTCATTGAATTTGGGCATGCAGGTGCAGCAGGCAGTTAAGAAAGCGAATGATATGTTAGCATTCGTAGCAAAAGGATTTGAGTATAGGAGCAGGGAGGTTCTACTGTAGTTTATACGTGGTCTTGGTGAGACCACACCCGGAGTATTGCGTACAGTTTTTGTCTCCTAATCTGAGGAAGGACATCCTTGCCATAGAGGGGGTACAGAGAAGGTTCACCAGACTGATTCCTGGGATGTCAGGACTTTCATATGAGGAGAGACTGGATAGACTCGGATTGTACTCGCTGGAATTTATAAGACTGAGGGGGGATTTTATAGTAACTTACAAAATTCTTAAGGGGTTGGACAGGCTAGATGCAGGAAGATTGTTCCCCATGTTGGAGGAGTCCAGAACAAGCGGTCACAGTTTAACGATGAAGGGGAAATCTTTTAGGACTGAGATGAGAAAAACATTTTTTTACACAGAGAGTGGTGAATCTCTGGAATTCTCTGCCACAGAATGCAGTTGAGGCCAGTTCATTGGCTATATTGAAGTTAGATGTGGCCCTTGTGGCTAAAGGGATCAGGGGGTATGGAGAGAAAGCAGGTACAGGATACTGAGTTGGATAATCAGCCATGATAATATTGAATGGCGGTGCAGGCTCGAAGGGCCGAATGGCCTACTCCTGCACCTATTTTCCATGTTTCTATGTTTCTATGTTTCTATGTTTCAGTTGTTTTACAGACTGATGTTAGTGGCCTAGGTTGGGGGGGTACTGATACCATCTCTAGCTGTGGAGGCAGATGGAATGTGCATGAGGCGTTTATTCTCCAATCACAGGGAATTAATTATTTGGAGTTACTGGTTGCATTTTATGAGCTTATGGCTTTATGTACCACCAAGCCTAATTTACATGTGTTAAAGAAGGAACTGCAGATGCTAGAAAATAGAAGGTACACAAAAATGCTGGAGAAACTCAGCGGGTGCAGCAGCATCTATGGAGCGAAGGAAATAGGTAACGTTTCGGGCCGAAACCCTTCTTCAGACTGATAGGGGGTGGGGAGAAGAAAGGAAAAAAGGAAAAAGGCGGAGGAGCAGCCCGAGGACTGGGGTAGGGGAGGAGACAACCGGATGGCTGATGAAGGGGAGGGGACAGCAAGGGCTAGCAGAATTGGGAGAATTCAATGTTCAAGCCCACAGGATGTAGACTGCCCAAGCGGAATATGAGGTGCATTTCCTCCAATTTACGGTGTTGCTCGCTGTGGCCATGGAGGAGACCCAGGACAGAGAGGTCAGATACGGAATGGGAGGGGGAGTTGAAGTGCTGAGCCACCGGGAGGTCAGGTTGTTTATTGCGGACCGACCGGAGGTGTTCGGCGAAACGATCGCCAAGCCTCCGCTTGGTCTCATCGATGTAGATCAGCTGGCATCTAGAGCAGCGCATGCAATAGATGAGTTTGGAGGAGATGCAGGTGAACCTGTGTCGCACCTGGAACGACTGCTTGGGTCCTTGAATGGAGTAGAGGGGGGAGGTGAAGGGACAAGTGTTGCATCTCTTGCGGTTGCAAGGGAAAGTACCAGTGGAGGGGGTGGTATGGGAGGGAAGGGAAGAATTGACAAGGGAGTTACGGAGGGAGCGGTCTTTGCGGAAGGCAGACATGGGGGGAGATGGGAAGATGTGGCGAGTGGTGGGGTCACGTTGGAGGTGGCGAAACTGACGGAGGATCACTTGTTGTATGTGACGGCTGGTGGGGTGAAAGGTGAGGACTAGGGGGACTCTGCCCTTGTTGTGAGTGGGGGGATGGGGAGATAGAACAGTGTTGCGGGGTATGGCAGAGACCCTGGTGCGAGCCTCATCTATGGTGGAGGAGGGGAACCCCCGTTCCCTGAAGAATGAGGACATTTCAGATGCCCTGGTGTGGAACGCCTCATCCTGGGAGCAGATGCGGCGTAGACGGAGGAATTGGGAGTGGGGGATGGAGTCCTTACAGGAAGCAGGGTGGGAAGAAGTGTAGTCCAGATAGCCATGGGAGTCGGTAGGTTTGTAGTGGATGTCGGTAAGGATTCTAAGGTAAGCCTAATTTACATATTCAGCTTCAGATTGACAACACCACGGCAGTGGCATATGTGAATCATATGGGTGGAACCAAGTCGGAATCTTGTGACAGATTGGCTAACCTTATTTGCATTGGTGCATTAAAATAAACATTTGGGTTTCAGCTGTCTATTTGCCAGGCAGATTCAACATGGTGGTAGACACCAGGTCACGCAAATTCAATGACAACACAGAATGGATGTTGAATCAATATGTATTTAATGATATTATTGTTCGGTATGGGATGCTAGATATCGATTTGTTTGCATCCAGACCCAATCACCAGGTATCGACGTATGTTTCATGGGAACCAGACCCAGGGGCAGTAGCGGTAGACGCTTTCGCGCAACACTGGGGCGGAGCGTTTATATATGCATTTCCCCCATTCTACCTCATCAGTCGGTGCTTGACCAAGATCAAGCAGGGCTCCGCTTCAGGAGTTTTGGTTGTACCCGATTGGCCAACATGGTTCCCTCTCATTTCGGACATTATAACTCAACCTATTATGGTGGTTCCAAAACGTAATAACCTATTGGTGAACCCTGTGACTGGGGATCAACACCCGTTATATGATCGTATTAATTTGTTAATTTGCAGATTTTAAGGAGGCCATACCTGGGTCTGGGACTATCCAATCTTACCGTGGATATCATCACACGTCCTGGAGGGATAGTACTGAAAAGCAGAACATCTCTCATGTCAGGCAATGGGAGGAGTTTTGCTTACAAGGGAACATTAGTTACCAAACAGCTTCCATCCCAGATATGTTAGAGTTTCTGTCCAAGTTGTATTTGATCAAGGGTTGAGCTATAGTGCCATCAATAGTGCCAGGAGTGCCCATTCATCGTACATATGCTTGGGGTCAGAACTACAGTCTGTAGGATCTCATCCGTTAATATCCCGGATTATGAAGGGTGTTTTAATTCCAATCCCCCCTGGCCTAGATATTCAGAAATCTGGGATGTGAGTGTGGTACTCACGCTGCTTCGTCAGTGAGGTCCAGCCACATCCTTGTCTTTGGTGAAGATTACCCTGATGTTGGTCATGTTTATGGCGCTGGTGTCAGCGCAAAGTGTTCAGACTCTGCAGAAGTTGCGACTGGACAGGATGGTGTCATCTGGGTACGACGTTATGTTTTACATCTATGATCTCATAAAACAGAGCAGACCAGGGGTGTCAGGATTCAAGATTGTCCTGTCAGCATATCCCACGGATTTACGAATGTGTGTAGTGGCGCACGTGCGAAGATATATCGAGGTCACCAAGGGCCTCAGAGGCTCGGAAGTGTCATTGTTTATTAGCCACAAAAAGCCACATATGAAAGTGTCGGTTCAGACCATTTCAAGATGGCTGAAACAAGTGCTGGTTTGTGCAGGAGTTAATACTGAAAATTTTAAATCTCACTCCCGCAGGGCGGCATCAACGTCAGCAGCGAGGGCAATGGACGTCCCTCTAGACCATATCATCGCGGCCACAGTATGGTCAAATGAACTGACTTTTCAGCGGTTTTATAAAATTTCAAGTTCTATTTCATAGCTTCCCCCTGCGAGAGAGCGGTCGCTATTGTGTTTCTTTATTTTGTTTGTGGATTAAAGCATCAACATGTTAATCTGTACCATGTTTCACTGTATTGCTCATTATTCACTCCTCCTGAGTCAACTGATGCAGTTTGAGACGCCTGGAATCGTATCTACGGCATGAAATCACGGAGCTTTGAAATCTTCACGGAAGCACTCACGTGACTCCGAAGTAAAATAGTATGATTAAACGAGAACTTACCAGTTTGAAGATTGATCTTTATCTTATGAGGAGTTACGTGCCCACGGCTCCCGGCCCTCAACATCATAAAGATCAACTGGAAGGTCTGGTTTATAGTCTAACTATGTTACTTCAGTTACTATTATCTGTGATATCACACCGCTGCTTTGAAGATTGACGCGCATGCGGACTGGCGGTGTTCTTCACGTAATCGCTCATCATAACTCCTCATAAAATAAAGAGCAAACTTCAAACTGGTAAGTTCCCGTTTAATAGCAAGATTAAACGAGAATTTACTAGTTTGAAGTTTGATCTGTATTTTATGAGGAGTTACGATGAGGGATTACGTGAAGAGCCCGTCCAGCACGCATGCGCGCAATTCTTCAAAGCAGCGGTGTGGAATCACAGGAACCACAATAATTGAAATAAACATAGTAAAGAAAAGGAGAACTAAGATACCAGTTGATCTATAATTGAGGGTGGGAGCGGAGGGCACGTAATCCCTCATCGTGACTCCTCATAAAATACAGATCAAACTTCAAACTGGTAAGTTCTCGTTTAATCCTACTATTTTACTTCGGAGTCACGTGAGTGACTCCGTGAAGATTTTAAAGCTCTGTGATTTCAAACCCTGTAACAGTTCATACTTCACTCGCTGCCGAAGTCATTCAAGGGAGGAAGTATGTTATCGTAATCAACCATGAATCTGTTTGCAAACAATAATGGTATCTATTAAACAATAACAAAAGACAAAATGCTCCCCCGGGCTTAAATTATATATTTTTGCAGATTCTAAAATTCTTTCTGCAAATAACACAGGTTCTGCTAGCGGCTTGTTGTAGAACGTTTGTAACGTTTTCTCCATGTTCATTCTTTTAGCCGCCGATGTGGATGCTGCCCTGGTGGAGTGAGATGTATATACATCAGTATCTACTCCAGCAGCTCCCAGTACCTGCTTGAGCCATCTCGAGATGGTTTGGCTCGACACCCAACCATGAGGTTTCTTGTGGCTGACCCATAAGGCTTTTTTTCCCCCCTTCTCCCTCGAGAATCTCTTGTTGTGTTGATGTAAGTGAATAAGTGAGTCATGACACACAATCGTAGGTCAGGTGGGTATGCCCGGAAATCCATAACTAGGACTCAAGTTCCTGGCCTGCTCTGCTTTAGCAGCTCCTGAATGGTGAATGCGACCCGGTCTGGTGTTATAACCATGTTGTCCAGTCGCAGTAAGTGGAGGGACTGGACTCTTTGTGCTGAGACTAGTGCCATCAGCATAACCGTTTTCATCGTTAGCTGTTCCAGTGTGAGAGACCTGGCTGGTGACCATCACCTTAGGTATGTCAGGACCACACTGACATCCCAGATTTGGGTATACCTAGGTGTAAGAGGGTTGGAGTTGAATATACTCCTCATGAGTTTGATCACCAGCGGGTGAGACTCTATGGCCTGTTGTCCTGGCACCTGTTTTAAGTAGGCTGACAGAGCACTTCTGGCAGTATTGATGGCGCTGTAGCTCAGTCCTTCGTTATGGTGAAGGCCCCCCAGGAACTCCAGTACATTGGTTATGGTTGCAGATGAGTACGTTGTCCCAGTAGTCGAGCAGTATCTTTCCCACTTCCTGATGCTCGATAGGTATTGTTTCCTGGTGGACATACGGTGTCATCCCAGTCCCTGCAGTGGTCTTTTGATAATCTGCAACCCAGTAGGTTAATTTTGTCATGGCATGGATGACTTATGTCTGATACCGGGTGCGTCAATAGGTCTGGGCTACTGGGAAAGGTCATAGGAGTTACGATGACCATGTCGAGGACCATGTCGAGGACCACTGGGAACCATGGCTGTGTAATCCAGTTGGTACTATCAAAATACCTGAAGCAGAGTCCATCTGTATTTTGCGTAGTACCCTACTGATGAGGCAGAAGGGGGGAAACGCATAGAAGAAAAATGTCCCCCAGGTCAGCGCGAATGCATCTATCGCTGCTGCCTCGGGGTCTGGTTCCCAAGCGACATACATTGGTACCTGGTGATTTAGTCTGGATGCAAAGAAATCTATATCTGGTGTGCCATATTGCTTTGTAATTTTAGCAAAAGCTATAGGATTTAACATCCATTCGGTGCTATCATTGAATTTGCGTGACCTGGTGTCTGCCACTATATTTAGCTTACCTGGTAGGTAAGTTGCTGATAGCCAAATATGTCTATCGACACACCATTGCCAGATTTTGTTGACCAAATTGTCACATGATATCGATTTTATTCCGCCCATATGGTTAATATAGTCCACCACCGTGATATTATCAATTTGTAAACGTGCATGCAAATGGTGCATATTCGTAGAATATGCTTTTAAACCATAAAACGCACCCAACATTTCCAAATAATTTATGCCCAGTCTTTGTAGTAAAGATGATTCTAGGTTAGTCCATCTACCACCAGTGCTGGATATGGTATTAGTTGCTCCCCAGCCTTGAGCACTGGCATCTGTTTGTATAGTTAATGTTGGGTTATTGATGACGATAGGGCTGGGACTATGCCAAATGTGCTCTATCCACCATTGTAACTCTGATATTGCTTCAATGGGCAATTTCATTGTTCGGTCAAAGTGACCTGCATGTCGTTGTAACGCCTGTACCTTTGCCCTATGAAGGTTTTGATAGTGCAGGGTCCAAATTGCGTAGCTGGAAATGCTGCTAGCATTTTGCCAATTACTCTTGCCATTTGTCGGATGGTTGGTCGATTGCTAACCATTAAATTGTAACACGTCTGTGCCAATTCTGCTGCTTTATCTTTTGGCAACGTTACGGACACGTGGACTGAGTTAATTCTGAATCCCAGATAGTCCATAGTTGTGGATGTGTCAACTTAGATTTATCTGGATGTATGACTAATCCCAGGGTTTCAAGCAATTGTTTGGTAGCTAATACAGCTGATTTAGCCAACTCCATGGTTTTGCCTACTATTAGAATATCATCAAGATATGCCATGACAATATGTCTGTTTTCTTAATGTTGCCAAGGCTGGTTTTAATATATTGGTAAATAGTCTTGGGCTGATGTTAACCCATTAGGCAACGGCTTAGACTGCCATAGTTGCCCCATCCAGGTAAATTTCAGGTATCTGCGATGACCCTTTTGAATGGGTACTGTATAGTAGGCATCTTTTAAATCAATGCTTGCCATAAAGTATCCTTTGGAAATCAGTTGTTTGGCAGTTACAAATGTTTCCATTTTGAAATGTACATACTTAACAAAGGTATTTAGTGAAGTTAAGTCAATGATGATGCGACATCCACCATATATTTTGTGTTTGGTAAATATATTTGAGACAAATTACAAAGGTTCATGTTTGGATTTCTCAATGATACCATTTGTAATTAACCTCACCAGTTCTGCTTGTCCCTCTAGTTTTTCTTTGACTGAGAGGGTACAGACGCTTTGAGGTACATGCTGAACTGGTGGCATATTTTCTTGAATGAACTCTATTTTGTACCCACGAATACTGTTAAGTATATAACTATCATTCGTGATAGACCTCCATGCTTCAATGAATAGGTGTAATATCCCCCCTGTTAGTACAGTTCCCCCACTTTTACATGCTGGTAGGAACCAGACCCACCTACCTCCATAGGTATGGTAGTGTTCCTTACTTCGGTTTGTTCATCCGTCGTTGTACTGCTGGATGTACTGCTGGTTGGGGGTGGCGCATTTTCCATGGGGTCCGCTCTGGGCCCTGGCCTAAAAAGGCTTTCGGGGATGGTATGCGGACCCCGAGCTTTCACCAGTCCCATAAATTTGACGTCGACTGGTGGACGCGGTGGGGTACTGCCGTCTGGTTTTTGTGTGGGTCTGCTCGTTCCGGGGCCTGCGCTCATGAGGCTAAATGCTTTGTACTCTTCCACCAGGTTTTTCACTTGTTTTATCAAGTTCTCTCCAAGTAACAGGATCTGCGGCTTTGAGGCCGGTGTCTTACACAATCCTCCATTTTGGGATTGAGGGCAGGTCTTATTCTCTCCTTGCGGAGGTTTGTTTGTCTCATATTGAGTGTTGCACAGCAGAGCCAGAGTGTCGCTGGTTGGTGGGCATATCCACCCCATCCACGGAACGAGCACACGCTGTTATCCCTGTCGTCAGGAGCTTGAGGATTTTAGCTCCTGGTTCCGGATACTCTGTCCAACATACCCCCCCTCCCAGATTTGGCTGTTAACAGCCGGTACATTGAGCGAACTGCAGTTCTCCAGTTCAAGTGCCTCATTAGGTACCTGTTCTTGTAGGGGTTTGAGGGACAGGTGGTTAATGCTGGCCGCCAGTTTTGGCTCCAATGGCCGCTCTGTTCGTGGTGTAGCCACGTAGCGAATCTCCGCACCCAGCAGCTCTTCTTGGTCCTGTACCCCAAGCGTACTCCCGATATCTTCAGCCAATGACCCCTGTTCCTGACCAGCCCAGTCCTGGTCGCCAATGCTGCCCTCGGCTGAGGGGGAAGCGATGGCCAGTGCATTGTAAGGCACTGTGGGAGTGCCTGAATTCCCTTGGCGAGACTGCTCCAGCTCCCGAAGCAAGTCTCGCTGGAGCAAGTGCTCCATGAGCGTTTCCATGCAACTCAGGCGGCTACCCCTTCCGCTCTCAGGCGGAGCCTGCTCATCGGAGTGAGACATAACCGGCCGGTATGTTTTTTGCCATGATTTGCCTCCAGCCCACTGCTGTTCATCAGCCTACGCTAGCGGTACTGGGCTCGGCTCGGTCTCGATGAGGATGGACCGCAGCATATGCGGTCCAGGTGCCGCCTCTCGCCCCCCACTGATGGGACACTCCCGTTCTGTTGGAGTCGAACGTGGGGTGGTTTTCTTCCTTTGCCGAGCTTTACTCATTTTTCCAGTTTCCCCTGGAATTTACAGAGCAGAGCACAACTTGCTGATTACGACCTCAGAGTAAGACTTACCTGATGGTCCGCTGTTTAAACTTGTAGCGGGACCGCCTATACTCCCGGTCGTCGCTGTTGCACTGCGTGAACGCTAATGTCGCGCATGCGTGCTCGACGGGCTCCTCACGTAGTCACTCACGTGACTCCGAAGTAAAATCTTACTATTCTCTAGCACTAGAATTCAAAAAACCGCACTGTATTGCTAAGGCTGTACAAAGAGCTGGTCATACCGTATTTAGAGTATTATGAGCAATTTTCTTCCCCATTTCTGAAGAAGATGCGCTGGCACCGGAAAGGGTCCAGAGGGCGTGTGGGAGAATGATCCCAGGAATGAGTGGGTTGACATATAATGAGCTGAATCTCTACTCACTGGAGTTTAGATGGATGAGAGGATCCTCATTGAAACTTACCGAATAGTGAAAGGCCTGGACTGAGTTGTCGTACAGAGGATGTTTTCTACTAATGGGAGAGTCTAGGACGTGTGATCAGAGCCTCAAAATTAAAGGCCGTTCCTTTAGGAAGGAGATGAGGAGAAATATCTTTAGTCAGAGGGTGGTGAATCTGTGGAATTCTTTGCCACATAAGACCATGGTGGCTAAGTCAGTGGATATATGTAAGGCAGAGATAGATAGATTCTTCATTGGTACATGTGTCTGAGGTGATGGGGAGAAGTCAGGAGAATTGGGTTGGGAGGGAGAAATAGATCAGCACTGATTGATTGACCGAATGAACTAATTCTACTCCTATCTCTTAAAATCTTTTGACCTTATTAGATGGTAGGCCGATGGGCCTGTTGATGTGCTGTATTGTTTTTTTGTTCATACCAAATGTTCAATGAATAATCACATAGAATCTTTGCACAGTTTTAGATGCCTCTGCTTGCAGTAACATTTAGAAATACAACCAAGATTCTCATAGAGGTGAGCACAGTTTAGTCTTTAATTTAGAAATACAACTTGGTAACGGGCCCTTCAGCCCACTGATTCGGCACCGACCAGCGATCACCCGTACACCAGTCGTACCCTACACACTAAGAGCATTTTACAGAATCCAATTAATCTACAAACCGGCACGTCTTTGGAATGTAGGAGGATTTGGCTCTTAAGGCTATAACGGGATATGGGGAGAAAGCAGGAACGGGGGGGGGGTACTCACCCTGAATGATCAGCCATGATCATATTGAATGGCGGTGCTGACTCGACGGGAAAAATGGTCTACTCTTGCAACTATTTTCTATGTTTCTATCCAACAAATAATTCTTTGTTGCAGTCACAATTTCTTAATCAAAATGTCTAAAGAAAGTCCTGACCTGAAACGACATCCATCCTATTACTCCAGAGATGCTGCCTAACCCGCAGAGGTACTCCAGCACTTTGTGGCTATATTTGGTGTAAACTAGTATCTGCACTTTTTTGTTAATACATTTCATCTGGTTGATGCGTATTCCATTTCTGCCCATCGCGCTGTGCGTAATTCTGATGTCCGGACGTCGAAACTTCCTGAAATGAACCCGTGAAAGAACACGATATGTGCAGAACTCGACGGACCGAGCGACCAGCCCCAGCCGCCTTCCTGAATTCATTCACATTTGTAATTCTCATTGAGTGTGAAGAGGGATTTAATCACCATTTAATTCATTATTATTCCCTGTGAACTGGTCAGTGGGTCAGGGATGGTATCCCATCCAGCGCCTTTACCCGGTTCGCTGCAGCTTCCTTATCCCACTCGATTCCACATTCCCCCGGCAAACTCAGTCGCATCCCAACATGTCCCGACGATTGGTTCACACCTTATCAATATAGATGTACCCCTCTCCCCTTAACCTCAGTCTGGAGAAGTGTCCTTTGGTGGCAAGAACAGGAAGACAGATTATATTCTGAACGGTGTCAGATTAGGAAAAGGGGACGGGCAATGAGGCTTGGGTGTGCATGTACATCAGTCATGCAGGTACAGCTGGCAGTGAAGAAAGCTAATGGCATGTCGGCCTTCATTGCGAGAGGATTTCAGTTTAGGAGCAGTAGAACATTTAGGAATGAGATGAGGAAAATCCTTTTCACCCAGAATCGCTACCACAGAAGGCAGTGGAGGCCAATTCACTGGATGTGTTCAAGGGAGTGTTAGATTTAGCTCTTAGGGCTAAGGGAATCAAAGGATGACAGGAAGAAGCCGGAACGGACTACTGATCAGCCAAGATCATATTGAATGGCAGTGCTGGCTCAAAGGGCCGAATGGCCTACTCTTGCATCTATTTTTTCTATGTTTCTATGTTTCTAATCTATTCTACATTTTCCTTGAATCTCGTACCCTTTGATGTCTCATCTTCACAACATACCCTTCCATATCTCTGTCTCCCTCTCCCACGACCCTCAGCCTGGAGAACCGTTCCACTGTCACTACTTGCTCCCGCCGTGTTGCTCCGGAGTTTACAACAGCCAAGTGTTAAATGCTGGAAGACGGATATGTTACACTTGAAGTGAACTTGCAAAGACACCAGATAAGTTTCGCAAACAGACAACGTGCACTGTTGGCCCTTCAACACTGAAGCAATCTGGCGTATATTCAAACCACTAGACGGAATTGGGAAGTTAATTGTACCGAGGAATTGGACAAAAAGAATAGCGAGGTGTGGGTGAATCATCGGCTGCAGCTCGGTCGGTGCTCTTAGATTGAAGTGTGATCGGAAGACCGGCCCGGAGACTCAGAATGTGGGAGAGACCCAGAGCAAGATAAACAGATGGAAGTGTGGAAATGTGGAAAGAAAGCAAAGACTACAAAATAAACTGTTTAAAGTGAGAAATGCAAACGGCACACCCAATAAAAGGGAACATACTCAGTAAAAGGGAGCGTACACGCAAACAATGTTTCTGTGAGAGCAGAGTGGCGCAGCGGAAGCGTGCTGGGCCCATAACCCAGAGGTCGATGGATCGAAACCATCCTCTGCTATTATTTCAATTGATATTTTTTGAGAAAATACCGCCAGCTCACACGTTCACACAACATATATTTAGTTTGATTTGATGTAATCGTATTTCATTTGAAAGTTCCGTTTATTTGTATTAGATTATGTGTTGTTGTGCACGGGGTAAATATACAGCTGACGGAACTTGGTGTGAACCAATCGCCGGGACATGTTGGGATGTGACAAATTTGCCGGAGTAATGTGGAATCGAGTAGGATCAGGAAGCTGCACCAAATCAGGAAAAGGCGAGGGACGGGATTCTATCCCTGCCGCACTGACCAGCGAACAGGGAATAATAATGAATGGGATGGCGATGAAACAGATCAACCAGACGACATGTTGGAACAAAGATCTACAAATGGTGGTTTATTCCAAATATAGACGCAAAGTGGAGGACTGGCTCAGCGGGTCGGACAGCATCTCTGGAGCAGAAGAATGGGTGACGTTTCGGATCGGTGCCTTCTTCGGACAGAAGGCAGCCGTGCTCACCATTAGACAACACGATTGCTTCGGCGAATGTGGAACGCAACCGTCTCCAGTGCTGTTTAACTCTGTGACTCGATCACAGTCCCGAAGCTGCCTTCTGATCGCAGTTCCGGTTACACGCGTTGTGAAAAGAGAAAGAGCCTCCATGTCAACGAATTCAACACGAGCATGTACTTGAATAAGTGACTGGAAAGCGGAAGAAGCCGCGAGGACACGTCAGGGGACAGTTAGAAGTGAATGCCTGAAAGATGCACGTTCTCAGTAAAAGGAAAGCAGACGGGATGAATATTGAATTCTCCAATTTTATGGAACAATCCGCCCCCTCTCCCACCCCCAATCGCACACACCCTGTGCCCACCTGGACTCGCACCCATTTCTCCGACTACATTCTATCTCTGTTACGCCCACTCCCCAGACGTCAGTCTGAAGAAGGGACTCGACCCGAAACGTCGTCCATTCCCTCTCTCCAGAGATGCTGCCTGTCCCGCTGAGTTACTCCAGCATTTTGTGTCTTCCTTCGATTCAAACCAGCATCTCCATTTGTTTTCTACACATTGCGTCTACCTCTCCTTCTAAACCCTCCGCTTCAAACTCCATTCCATGCTCTCCTTCACGAGGCAGTTTCCAAAGCGGCTCCTCGTTAGTATAGTGGTTAGTATCCCTGCCTGTCAGGCGGGAGACCGGGGCTTCAATTCCCCGATGGGGAGACGTTTTCCTCTTCCTAAATGTAACCGGAATTCCAGGTCGTATTTTGAACATTTTGATTTATAAATGGTGTCAGCAACAAACAATTAGTTGGTGATTGTTTCATTGATCATTCGCATGAGCATGGAACAGGCCCTTAGGCCCACCATCTCTCGCCCTAACTCTCACCCTCTCTCTTGCACTCTCTCGTGCCCTCTCCCTCTCGCTCTCCCTCTCTCTCCCTCTTGCCCTCTCACACCCTCTCTCCCGCTCTCTCTCTCCCTCTCTCTTTCTCTCTTGCCCTCTCCCTTTCGCTCCCCCCCTCTCTCTTTATCTCTCGCCCTCTTTTTTTCTCTCTGGCCATCTCTCTCACCCTCTCTCTCGCCCTCTCTCGCCCTCTCTCTCGCCCTCTCTCTCGCATTCTCTCTCTTGCCCTCTCTCTCACCCTCTCTCTCGCCCTCTCTCTCTTGCCCTCTCTCAATCTCCCTCACTTGCCCTCTCTCACTCTCTCTCTCTCTCTCTCTCTCTCTCTCTCTCTCTCTCTCTCTCTCTCTATCTCTATCTCTCTCTCTCTCTCTCTCTCTCTCTCTCTCGCTCTCTCTCCCTGTCTCTGTCTCTCTCTCTCTCTCTCCCACCGTCTCTCTATCTTGCCCTCTATTTATCTCTGCATCTCTCTTTCTCTTTCACTTTTTCTCTCGCCCTCTCTTTCTCTCTCGCCTTCTCTCTTGCTCACTCACCCCCTCTCCCATGCCCCCCTAGGGCTCTCTCTCTCTGGCCTTCTCTCTCTCCCTCTTGCCCTCTCCCTTTCTCTCTCACCCTCTCTCTCTATTACCCTCTCTCGTCCCCTCTCTCTCTCTCGCCCTCTCACTCTCTGCCCTCTCTCTCACCATCTCCCCGTCTCTGTCTGTCACTCCCTCTGTCAGTCTCTCTCTTTGTCTGTCTCTGTCTCTCTATCCCTCTGTCTCTCCCTCTGTCGCTATCTCCCGCTGTCGCTGACTCTGTCGTCGTCTCCCTCTGTCGCTCTCCCCCTCTGTCGCTGTCTCCCTCTCAGGTAGAGGTTCCTCTCTAGATGAAGCTCTGCTCTAATGGTGGAAGCATGCACGTACTGTATATAATAAGTTAATCTCTAATAACAATAGGTGACTGTGTCAAGACCAGCTACCTTCAATGGTACCACGATGGTGTGGGTCACGTGTCCTATAAGACACCAACCTAGTCTCAGATGTCTCTAGGAAGGAACATTTTAAATTAGTGACCTCGCAGGAGGTCTCGTGATGTACTGGCCCGTTCACTTTAGCCTAAGTATTTTTTTAATACATCTACTTGTTTTCCTAAGCAGGGTTTGAAATGTGGTGCTGCTAATTTGGCTGACAACATTTCATTTGACATAGTCTGTTTAACACTGACATCACGCGAGGGCAGAACAAATTCCCCAGCATAATGCCTGGAATGGAGGGATGAGGTGAGGATAATTTGGGTAGTCTGCATGTTTACTGGATTATAAGCAGCCAAGGAATGTGTTCTCTTTGTCTGTATAATTTAGAGATTTCTGTAATCATGAAGGATATGTATAGGATATAAAATCAGAGCATTTCACCCCGGAGCACGGGAGTGTAACTCTATACGAAACAGGGAACAGTGAGAGGCAAGCTGTTTAAAGGAGATCTAATCGGCTGATTTGCTCGCGGAAGGTGGTGGTTTTCTGGAAGATGCTTCCGCAGGAGGTGCAGTGACAATGTTTAAGGACGTGTGGATAGGTACTTGGATGGGAGAGGCATCGGTGGATCTGGTCCTAATGCAAGCAAATGGGATGACAGTGGATGGACATCAGAGTCGGGACTTGTACCAATGCAGGAGGTCACAGACAGACAATGCACAATGACTGGCAGGCCTAGAACGTAACCCAATCTCTCACACTGGACCGGAGAATGAGCCCCACACTCTCACACTCTACCAGAGAATGGCCGGCACAGAATGAATCACGCTCCCTCTCCCTACCGCACGGAAGGACACATAAACAGACATGCACAAATACACACCCACAGTGCCAGAAACAGTTATGTTACAAATTGCTTAGAGGAAGCAAAGCATGGAAACAGGCACGTTGGTTCAACTTGCCCACACCAACCAACCTGTCCCATCTACACTAGTACCACCTGCCTGCGTTTGCCCATATCCTTCCAAACCTGTACCTGTAAAGTATTTCTAAAATGTTGGAATAGGCCTCAACAACGTTGACTGAGGGGAGGCGGAGCAAGAAAGCTGTGGGATATCGAGGAGACATATGTTAGGGCTTCATCTATGATATATGTGGAGAACCCTGTTCCCTGAAGAATGCGGATATCTTCGATGTCCTTGTATGGAACACCTCAGATGCGGCGTAGACGAAGGCATTTGTAGGTCATAGATGTAAAGACTTGTCAAACACGTATTCTCTTCACTCTTAGTTTATTGCATACATTGTAGTCGTATACACGCATATTGCCCTACCTGTTCGTGGTCCGTTACCGGAGCTAGAGAGCGAGCTGGGGGTGGGAAGGTTACAATTATACTGAAGATAATGGGGAGTGGTTAGTAGTGGTGAGGTCATTATGTTAAAGGAACATGCACTGATCTACATCCTTCCCCTTGGAAAGGGAAACATTACAATGATGACAGTGAGACCACGACTCATATGCTAGACACAAACCCGCGCGTACATCGTCAGGAAAAAACTTGAAACATTCAAGCAAACTCCCCGTAACGCTCATGCGGCTTGACCAGACGCCCGGAGTGGGTACGCAGCCCGCCTGCCCCCCCCCCCCCTTCGAAGGAAGAGCAGGTACAGGAGCAAGAGGGGTGATAGGGGAGCTGACAGGAGAATGAGCAGGAGAGGGAGGACGAGGAGACCGGGGAGGAGAAACGGGCACGGCAACGGGCACGCGAGCGGGAGAGGTATGGTGGGGGGGGGCAGGAGGAGCAGTGGGAGAACGGGGCACCAAGGGTTGAGAGGGCAGAGTCCTGGGCATGGGAGGAGCGGTAGGCAAAGAGGTGGCAACCGGGGGAGCAAAAGGTGCTGCGGGAGGCGGGGCGGGCTCGTTAACCGGTATCAAATCCTGGCGGGACCGGCGGTAGATGGTGCCCTCGTAGTCAACTAGGTAAGAGCGCGGAGAGTCTGCAAAGTCGATGACAACAGCCAGTCGGTGGTGTCCGGAGGGGGACTGCATCCGGACGACCTGGCCCTTGAAGAGGGGCTGAAGGGGACGGCATGATTTGTCGTGGGAGCGCTTCTGGACGGCCTGTTTCTGGGCAATGCGCTCCTGGACAGCAGCAGGGCTGCGGACTGCGGGGTGTAGGGATCGCTGGGAGACAGGGATCGGAGGGCGTGTGGTGCGGGACATGAGCCGCTGAGCAGGCGAGCCCATGGCATGGTCGCGACAAATATTTCGGAGATTCAGTAGTGCCAGATAAAAATCTGAATGCGATAGTCTGCACTGCTCCAACAGCTCCTTGGCACTGCGGACGGCGCACTCAGCAAGGCCGTTGCTCTGCGGGTATTCAGGGCTGCTTGTGATGTGGCGGAAGTTATAGGCGGCAGCGAAGGCGCGGAACTCAGCAATCGAGAACTGGCCCCCGTTGTCAGACTGCACAGTCACAGGAATGCCAAAGTTGCGTTTCAGCTTCCCGATGAGAGCAGCAGAAGTGAGGGAGTGCCGACGCTCCACCTCGAACCAGCTGGAGTAGGAGTCGACAAGGACCAGGAAATGTTTGCCACGCCACTCAAATATGTCCGTAGCGACCACCATCTACGCAAGGGCGGGGGCAGGCTGTTGCAGGCGTGGCTGGCGTTGCTGGTGGGGAGAGACGGTATTGCAGGTTGAGCAGGCAGAGACCCTATCCCGGATGTCCTGTCCCATGCCGGGCCAATAGAATTGGCTCTGGGCCTGGGACAGGGTGGCATCGGATCCGGGATGGCCGCTGTGGGCAGTTTGGAAATAGTGGTCCCGCAGTGCAGCAGGCACCACAACCTTGTGGCCCTTCACCACCACGCCATCATGCAGCACAAGTTCATCCCGGACTAGGAAGTAGGGCGCAGCACCAGCCGGCAAGGATGAGCGACGGTCAGGCCAGCCACGACGGATGACGTCTACAAGCTGTTGCAGGGCAGGATCATTGGCAGTGTGGTGAATCGGGGACTGCATCTGCTGGGAAGGCACAAAGTTAACGTTTAGTACCATCAGGTCGGATGATTCGTATGGGTGGCGGGCAGTAGACGCCAGCGGTGCGCGGCACAGCGTGTCGGCCACAAACATGTCCTTGCCCTTTCGGTACACGATTTGAAACGTGAAGCGTTGGAGCTGCAGCATCATACGCTGCAAACGGGAAGAACCACGTGGATCGGTTTGTTCAAGATCGTGACGAGCGGCTGGTGGTCGGTTTCAATAGTGAAAGTGTTACCCAGAATGTAGTCCTTGAACTTCGAGCAGGCAAACACCACGGCAAGGAGCTCCTTCTCGATCTGAGCGTAGCGTTGCTCGGTAGGGGTCATAGTAAGCCTGACATTCTGCTGTTTGAATCCCACTTCTGACACCATGTAAAGACTTGTCAAACACGTAATGTCTTCACTCTTAGTTTATTGCATACATTGTAGATCCGTTACCGGAGCTAGAGAGCGAGCTGGGGGTGGGAAGGTTACAATTATACTGAAGATACTGGGAAATGGATAGTAGTGGTGTGGTCGTTATGTTAAATGAACATGCACTGATCTACAATAGACTCTCTCTCCGTCCCTCCACCATCCTAGTCATGGTATAAATTTCAACGTCGTCCTGGTGAGTTTCATTATAGTTCTTTTGCACCGAGCCCACAGCTAACAATGGCCTGTTTCCTTTTTCATTATTACTTGTTTGCATATCTTTCATTCTTTTGTTCTATATCTCTCCCTATCACCGTCTATATTTCTCATTTCCTTTACCACTCATTCTCTGAAGAAGGGTCTCGACTGGAAATGGCCCCTATTTATTTTCTTCAAATATGCTGTCTGATCTGCTGAGATACTCCAGCATTTTGTGTCAATCTTCCGTTTAAACAAGCATCTGCTGTTCTCTTCTTACAGATTTTGTCTGGCAGCTCATTCCATTTACCCACCAACCTCTGTGTGAAAAAGCTGCCCCTCAGCATTACATCTTACCCCTCTTACGTCTTCTGGTACTCGATTCCTCTAAGGTAGACAAAAATGCTGGAGAAACTCAGCGGGTGCAGCAGCATTTATGGAGCGAAGGAAATAGGCAACGTTTTGGGCCGAACCCCTTCTTCAGACACGATACCTCTACCCTGGGGGTGATAGATTCTATTAATTTATCCTATCTATTCCCGTCATGGTTTTATACACCTCTATACACCTCTACCTCTTGGTGCAGCGTTAGAGTTGCAGCCTTACAGCGCCAGAGACCCAGGTGTTGATCCTGACCACGGGTTCTGTCCGTATGGAGTTTGTATGTTCTCCCTGTGACCTGCATCGGTTGTTTCTGGGTGCTTCAGTTTCCTCCCACATTCCAAAGACGTACAGGTTTTTAGGTTAATGGGCTTCGGTAAAATTGTAAATTGTCGCTAGTGTGTGCAGGATACTGTTAGTGAGTCGGGATCACTGGTCATAGAAAATATAGAAAATAGGTACTGGAGGCCATTCGGCCCCTCGAGCCAGCACCGCATGAAGTCATAAGGTCATAAGTCATAAACGATAGAAGAATTAGTCCATTTGGCCTATCAGTTCTACTGCGCCATTCAATAATGGCTGATCTATCTCTACATCCTAACCCCATTCTCCAGCCTTCTCCCCATAACCCTTGAAACCCGTTCAAGTCAAGAATCTCTCTATGCATTAAAAATATGTATAGGCCTCCATATTTATAGGTCTTCTGTGGAATAAACATCTACAGATTCACCAGCTTCTGTCTAAAGAAATTCCTTCTCATCTCCTTCCTAAAGGAATGTCCTTTAATTCTGAGGCTACGACCTCTGGGCGTAGACTTTCCCACTAGTGAAAATATTCTCTCCACATCCATCTATCCAAGCATTTCACGATTCAGTACGTTTCAATGAAGTCCTCACTAATTATTTAAACTCCAGCATGTACAGGCCCAGAGCCATCAAACGCTGATCATATGTTAACACACACATTCCTGGGAACATTCTTGTAAATTTCAAGATTCAATATTCAAAAAGTTTATTTGTCACATACACATACATGATATGTAGTGAAGTGAAAGTTGCAATGCTTACGGGATTGTGCAAAACAACAGAACCAGTATTTACAACAAAAAAAATAAACAACAATGTTTACAATATTTATAATAAAAAGAGCAACACCATTTGCAGTACAAGTGGATATAAATAAGTATAAATAAGTATGTGTATGCATTATAAGTATCTATGTGTGTGTGTGAGTGCATGAGATGGGCAGTATGTGCGACATGGTGGGGGGCCCTGATGAGATCATTATTTACAGCCCTGATCGCCTGTGGGAAGAAACTCCCTCAGTCCCTCTGTTTTAGCTGCGTGACTGCGGAGGCGCTTGCCTGACCGCAGCAGCTGGAAAAGTCCGTTTGTTGGGGTGGTAGGTGTCCTTCGTGATCCTGCAGGCTCTGGATCTGCACATCCTGGCGTATATGTCCTGCAGGGGGTGGGGGGGGGGTAGTTTCCATCGTACGTTTGGTCGAACGCACTACACTCTGCAGAGCCTTCCTGTCCTGGGCAGAGCTGTTGCCAAGCCAAGCAGTCATGATTCCTGTCAGGATGCTCTCTGCAGCACCAGAGTACAAGGATTGAAGGATCCTCAGAGAGACTCTGAATTTCCTCAGCTGCCTGAGGTGGAAAAGATGCCGCCTTGCCTTTCTCACCAGTGCGGCAATGTTTGTTGTCTATGATGTGGACTCCCAGTTATTTAAATGTGCTCACCCGATCCACAGGTGCGTGTACGTCCTCGGTTGTTGACCATTTCTAAAGTCCTCAATCAGCTCCATAGTTTTTGTGACATCCATGAGGAGGCAGTTGTTCTGACACAGAGTGCCAGGTCAGCCACCTCCTCCAGGTACGACTTATCATCGTTGTCGTAGATCAGGCCAAACACCATTGTGTCATCAGCAAACTTAATGATGGAGTTGGAGCTGAACCTGGCCACACAGTCTATTGTGTACAGGGACTACAGTAGGGGACTGAGGACGCAACCCTGGGGGGGATCATGTGTTCAGGGTGAGGGGGTCGGAGGTATGTCTCTCCATCTTGACCACCTTGAGCCTGGCGGTTAGACAGTCCAGGACACAGGCACAGAGGGGAGTGTTCAGTCCCAGTTCCAACAGCTTATCAGCAGGTCTGGTGGGGACTATGGTGTTGAAAGCTGAACTGTAATGAATGAACAGCATCCTCACATAGCCCCCCTTCTGGCTGTCAACGTGAGGGAGCGAAACATGGTAGACTGTATCATCCGTGGATCTGTTCGGACGGTATGCAAACTGCAGCGGATCCATGGTGTGGGGGAGGAAGGCGCAGATGTAGTCCTTGATCAGCCTATCGAAGCATTTCATAACCACTGAGGTGAGGCCACTGGTCGGTAGACATTCACGCAGGCTGGAGATGCATTCTTAGGCACTGGGACAATAGTGGATCTCTTGAAGCAGGTAGGGAACACGGACTTGGTCAGGGAGAGGTTGAATATTGTGGTGAACATTGGAGCTAGCTTATTAGCACAATATTGTAGTACTCGCCCAGATATACGTTCTGGGCCTGCAGCTTTCCTTGTGTTCACATACGTCAGAACCCTCCTCACGTCGTGCTCGGACACCGAGAATGTGTGCACATCCTCAGCAGTGTGCCTCATATCAGCCCCAGTAGCCAGCGCACTGAGGCGTTGTTGTTAGCCGGCGAGCTAGGGTAGTTTGTGTCCGCCTCAAATCGTGCATAGAAAGAGTTCAGGTCATCAGCTAAGGAGGCGCCGCACTCCCTGTTGAGGGGGGCTGCTCTGGTATTTCATTTTATTGTCCGTAGCCCCTGTCATTGGCGTCTGGTGTCACGCTGCTCCATCTGCGACTCCATCCTGTCCCTGTACTTCATTTTTGAATCCTTTACCGCCCTTTGCAATCTAAAGGACTCCGACTTGTATTCATCTATATTACGGATACGTGGCCGGAGTTGTAAGCAACAGTGCGAGCATTCAAAGCAACGCAAATGGATCTATCAACCCGGGATTTTTGGTTACGGAAGAAACTAACCCTTACCGTGGGGACGATGTTGTCGGCTAGTGTTGCTATACAGTCCGTCAGAACTTCCACAAACTCACTGACGTCTGTGGAACTTGATTGGAACATATTCCAGTTGACTTTTCTTCTTAACACTCACTGCACGTTGTATATTAAAGATATGAATGAGGAGATTGAAGGCTTTGTGGCCAAGATTGCAGATGATGCAAATATAGATGGAGGAGCAGGTAGTGTTGAGAAACCAGGGACCCTGCAGAAGGACGTGGACCGGTTGGGAGAGTGGGCAGAGAATTGGCAGATGGAATATGTTGGAGCCAGCACATTCTTCCTCAGATATGGTGCACAAAACAGGGTTCAACATTCCAAATGCAGTCTGACCAGTGCCTTTTTGAGCCTCAGTATTACATCCCTGTTTTGCATTCTAGCCCTCTTGAAATAAATGTTAAAATTGTGTTTTTCATCCTTACTACCGATTCGCCTTACAAATAAAATTTTGGGGAAACCTGCATCAGCATTCAAAAGTCCCTTTGCACCTCCGATTTCTGGATACTCTCCCCATTTAGAAAATAATCTATGCCTTTATTCGTACTACCAAAACGCATGACTCACGCTTTGCTACACTATATTCCATCTGCCACTGTTCTGCCTACTCTCCCAACCTGTCCGAGTCCTTGTGTAGAAGCCTTACTTTCTCTACCTACTTGCCACTCCACATATATTTGTATCAGCTGAAAACTAGGCCACAGCGCCATCAATCCCCCTCATCCAATCA
Organism: Malacoraja senta; assembly: GCA_038087875.1. NCBI lineage: Eukaryota > Metazoa > Chordata > Chondrichthyes > Rajiformes > Rajidae > Malacoraja > Malacoraja senta. The sequence goes on along the minus strand of CM075981.1, from coordinate 7,004,384 downwards.
TTAATATACAACGTGAAGAGTAGTGGCCCCAGCACCGACTCCTGCGAACTCCACCGGTCAATGGCAGCAAATCAGAAAAAGCCCCTTTTATTGCCACTCTTTGCCCAGTCAACCTGCTATCCATGCTAGTATCTGCCCTTTGATACCACGGGCTCTCATCTTCCTGAGTAGCCTCACGTGTGTCACTTTATCAAAGCCTTACTTAAAATCTAGTTTAACAACATCTACTGACTCGCTAGTGTCTGTCCTGCTAATTACTTCTTCAAAGAATTCCAGTAGATTTGTCAGGAAAGATCTCCCCTTCACAAAACTATGCTGACTTTGGCCTATTTTATCTTGAACTTCTATGTAATCCGTAACCTCATCGTTTATAATGGACTCTAAAATCTTACGAACCACTGAAGTCAGGCTAACCAGCATCTAGTTTGCACTATTCAGCTTTGCTCCCTTCCTGTGCAGCGGGGTAATATTATCAATTTTCCAATCGTCTGGAACAACTCCTGACGAGTCAAATCTTGAAATATCACAATTAATTCCTCCACAATCTCAAAAGCCATCTCTTTCACTGGGGTGCAGTCTTTCCAATCCGGGTGACTTATTCACCTTCAGCCCTTTCATCTTCCCAAGCACTTTCTCCCTAGTAATAGTAGCAATGTTACAAAAATTACCATCAGCGGCGCTCGACATCTGTCACTGGCTGCGTGCGCGACTTCGGAGGGGGGGGGGGTTGTATTGCTTGTCGGAGAGGGATTTCCTCGGGCTGCTAGTTGATGAAGAAAAATCGATCGGACTTCCGTTCCCGGTATATTTTTAACGCCCTCAATGCCTTCAACGTCACCGATCGCAATATCAGGACAAAACAAAAGGTATGTTGTCTATTTCACATATAATCTTGCTTCTTGGTGTGGCTTTAGTCTAATCGTATGATGCGAAAATGTTATTTAGGCCCACATACGAATCGGATATGCCTTGCCTGTCGATAAGGGCTTCAAATCCTGCCTTCCTGCCTACAGACAGGAAGTGTCACAGCTGGCGTCCTGGTGCCGGAACAACAACCGAGAGCTCAATGCTCTTAAGACAGTGTAATTGATTGTAAACCTTAGGAGAGCTCCCCCTCCCCTCACCCCACTCACCATCAACAACACCACAGTCACATCTGTGGAGTATTTTAAGTTCCTGGGAACCATCATCTCCAATGACCTTAAGTGGGCGGCTACCATCGACTCCACAATCAAAAAGGCACAACAGATGATGTACTTTCTGAGGCAGCTGGAAGCACAATCTGTCACAGGTAAAGATGGTCCAATTCTACTCGGCCATCGTAGAGTCTGTTCTCACCTTCTGGTCTGGTTTGGCTCAGCCACCAAGCACGACAGCTGGAGGCTGCAGCGAATCGTCCGATCAGCAGAGAAGACTATTGGCTGCAACGCCATTGATGAACTGCACACTGCAAGGGCAGGATGCGAGCGGGCAAGATCATCTATGACCCCTCTCACCCTGGCCACATACTCTTTGAATCACTTCACTCTGGAAGGCGACTCCGGATTGTCAAAGCTGCCACAGCCAGACATAAAAACAGTTTTTATCCGCGAGTAGTTGCTCTACTCAACAGCCAACAATCTGTAGCCTCCCTTTGATCTGGCATTGTGTTGGTTCACATGCTTGATCAATGGTTTTTTATCATTAATGTTTTATTAGTATTAATGTTTAGTGTTTTCTGAGTCAATCATAACTGTCACTGTATGTCATGTTGTTACTTGTGGGCGGAGCACCAAGGGAAATTCCTTGTATGTGAATACTTGGCCAATAAACGTACTTACTTACTTAAAATTTACGGCAACGGCAACGTTCCAATCGACCACAAACTTCAAACACCCACTCTCAAGGTGAATAAATTCATTATTTTCCAGCACAATCATGTCATAAGAGCATCTAAATCATCTCTATTTTGTGTTATATTCTATACATGATTAATATTTTCGTAGTAAATATCCACAACAGTTTTTTTCACATGTATTGTGCAAAAAATAATAATTTTGATTATATTGAGTGGATCTTTCTGGATTAATTTATGTGAATTAAACATTATATTCCTTCCATTTGGCATATACGTTCATGACAGTGAGATTTAAGGGCCTGTCTCACGAGTCTGCGGTCTATGGCGGCGAAACGGGAGGAATCTGCCGCCATAGACCGCGCACTCGTGAGAAAGTACAATTCCCGGGCCGTGCGGCGGTGTTCCGGTGATAAAATAAAATCGACAATGTCCAAAACTAAATATTCACCGCACAACCTCCACCAGTGATGCACAAGTGCGGCACGGCCGCTCGCACGGGCCGCCGCCAGTATGGCTCGAGCGCCGTGCGTCAAACCTCCACTGCCACAGCCTCCGCCAGTGACGCACGTGCCGCCGCCAGTGAGGCACGTGTGCTGCACGGCCGCAGGCACAGCCACCGCTACAGCGCCGCGATCAGGATGGCCGCCGCCACAGCCGCCGCTGGTGAGTCACGTGCGGCGGGCCGACGTCATCGCAGTCGGCCCGCCCTTTTTTTACTTACCGCATGCACGTGGGACCAGCCGTGTTTGAATTAACTCGGCCCCCGCGCAGCATCCGTGAGGCGCTCCGGTGGATAGGCTCGACGCTCTCGCCGTTGCCGCGCGGTCCTCGCTACCGGCGACGCCGCGCTTCACCTCCGATGACCGCAAACAGGTAAGACAGAGCCTTCAGAAATCATGTTATATTGTGAATTATTGTGTGAATGGGATCAGTTTGTTATTTGTTATTTGGATACTTAGGCTATTTAAACATTGTAGCCTTTTCTTAAGAAATGGATAGATATTTAGATCAATAATTGAATTTAGATGAATTTAATTTGAAGAGATGAAAGTGATGAATATGAATTTTTTGTTGCGTATTTACTATTTGTTTTAGCGTTTTCTTTATTATTTCTACCTTTACTCTAAAACTGCAAATAACAACTTGTTACCGTTAATGCTGTTCAGTGATTTTATTTACTTTACATTGTAAACAGATGTCTCCGAAGAAGAAATGCAATATTGTCAATCCAAATTCCCAGCAAAGGAGACTGATTTAGACAGCATTCGCAGAGATTATCCGAATTTGGACTACTCCAAATGTGATGATCTCGAGGACATTCTTAATATGAAAGTAGTGGGCAGAAAGGCATTTCGTGCACGGATTGAAGAGCAAACACCTGTAGTTTACAATGCCAAAATTGAAAAGTTGAGGAAAAACAAGGTGTACCGAGTTGCTTATTGGTTAGAATCTGAGGAGTATGATGATGCTACAAATTATGATATGCCGATATACCAGCTAGTAAATGATCATCTCCATAAAGACTTGGTCTATTGATAGAAATTGTAATTTATTTACGTATCTGTTACAGACTTACTGCATATAATACAATAATATTAAAGTTCTGATCTAGAGAATATCACATTTTTGAATTTTCAAGGCAGTCTGGGTGTTTATTACTATTTCCGTCACAAAGGTCAATTTTGTAATTAGCTATAATAGGTAACTAACTAATTATATGCTTTAATTTCAGGTCATCCAAGTAAGATGATTTATATTTGTTTCAGAATGCTTCAATCTATAATAACTGAAAATGTCATTCAGTTCTCTTAATTTTTAAGAAAGTTATGGGCTTTTGACTGTCCTCGATCACAGCTTTTGTGTTAAGTTAATGGAAAAGCAATTGGGAACAAGATGTTCCCGAGTATGAAAATGGCCATAACTTTTATAACACTGAAGGTATGAAAGTGAATTAGGTATCAAATTAAATATCTTTTTATGATTTATCTGACGGGATAAATTACAGGCTTGACTTTTAAAATTTCAACATTGTGTAACATTCCTAGTAATATCCACTCCACCAACTTCCACCCTCTGACACTCTTGAATTTCAGGCACGTTGCTGGTGTCTTCCACTGTGAAGACTGATGCAAAAAAGTTATTCAACTCCTATGCCATTCTTTATTCCACATTATCACTTTCGAGGATGTAACTAGTAGAGTGCAAAAGGGAGAACCAGTGGATGTGTTATATCTGGACTTTCAGAAGGCTGTCGACAAGGTCCCACATAAGAGATTAATATACAAACTTAAAGCACACGGTATTGGGGGTTCGGTATTGATGTGGATAGAGAACTGGCTGGCAGACAGGAAGCAAAGATTAGGAGTAAACGGGTCCGTTTCAGAATGGCAGGCAGTGAATAGTGGGTTACCGCAAGGCTCAGTGCTGGGACCCCAGCTATTTACAATACATATTAATGATTTGGACGAGGGAATTGAATGCAACATCTCCAAGTTTGCGGATGACACGAAGCTGGGTGGGGGGGGCAGTGTTAGCTGTGAGGAGGGTGCTAGGAGGCTGCAAGATGACTTGGATAGGCTGGGGGAGTGGACAAATGCATGGAAGATGCATTATAATGTGGATAAATGTGAGGTTATCCACTTTGGTGGCATAAACAGGAAAGTAGACTATTACCTGAATGGTGGCCGATTAGGAAAAGGGGAGATGCAACGAGACGGGTGTCATGGTACACCAGTCATTGAAAGTGGGCATGCAGGTGCAGCAGGCAGTGAAGAAAGCGATTGGTATGTTAGCATTCATAGCAAAAGTATAGGAGTATAGGAGCAGGGAGGTTCTACTGCAGTTGTACAGGGTCTTGGTGAGACCACACCTGGAGTATTGCGTGCAGTTTTGGTCTCCTAATCTGAGGAAGGACATTCTTGCCCTAGAGGGAGTACAGAGAAAGTTCACCAGACTGATTCCTGGGATGTCAGGACTTTCATATGAGGAAAGACTGGATAGAATCGGCTTGTACTCGCTTGAATTTAGAAGACTGAGGGGGGATCTTATAGAAACTTACAAAATTCTTAAGGGGTTGGACAGTCTAGATGCAGGAAGATTGTTCCCGATGTTGGGAATGTCCAGAACAAGGGGTCACAGTTTAAGGATAAAGTGGAAATCTTTTAGCACTGAGATGAGAAAAAGAAATTTACACAGAGAGTGGTGAATCTCTGGAATTCTCAGCCACAGAATGTAGTTAAGGCCAGTTCATTGGCTATATTTTTGAGGGAGTTAGATGTGGCCCTTGTGGCTAAAGGGATCATGGGGTATGGAGAGAAAGCAGGTACAGGATACTGAGTTGGATGATCAGCCATGATCATATTGAATGGCGGTGCAGGCTCGAAGGGCCGAATGGCCTACTCCTGCACCTATTTTCTACGTTTCTATGTTTCTATGCATCATTCTGCAACGGCCCAACGTTCACTCTTGCCTCTTTTTTGCTCTTTATATAACTGAAGAATCTCTTGCCATCCTCTTTTATATTAATAGTAAGCTTAACTTTGTATTTCATCTTTTCTCCCCATATTGCCTTTTTACTTACCATTGTTGTTCTTTAAAAACGTCCCAATCCTCTGGCTTCCCACTAATCATTGCAATATTATACGTCTTCCCTTTTAGTTTTATTGTGTCCTTGACCTCGCTTGTCAGTCACAAAAGCCTCATGCTCCCGCTAGAATCTTTCTTCCCCTTTGGAATGAAAATAACCAGCATCTTCTGGATTATTCCCAGAAATTCCTGCCATTGCTGTTCCATCGCCATTCCTGCTACGGTCCATTTCCAGTCAACATTGTCCAGCTCCTCCCTCAGTCCCCTTTGCTGCAATAACCAGACGTCCGATTTTACCCTTTCCCACTCAAATTGAAGTTTAAATCTTATCATATTGTGAGCGCTACCTCCTACTGGTTCTTTACCTTGAGGTCTCTTATCAAATAAGTTTCATTGCATAATACGAAATCTAGTATTGTCTTTTCCCTGGTAGGCTCCACTACAAGCTGCTCTAAGAAACCATCTCAGAGGCACTACAAATTCCCTTTCTTGGGGTCCAGTACCAACCTGATTTTTCCTGTCTACCTGCATATTTATATCTCCCACGATCACTGTAACATTGCCTGTCTTATATGTTGATTGTATCTCCTGATGTAACTTGTACCCTATATCCTTGCTATTTGTTTTTTTGAAGGCGTGACCAAAAAGATCGGTGAAGGCAGAGTAGTAGAATTTGTACACATGGATTTCAGTAAGGTATTCAACAAGCTTCCGCATGGTAGGCTCCTCTGGTAGGTTAGGTCGCATGGGATCCAAGGCGAGATATCTGAATAGATAGAAAATTGGCTTTGTGGCAGGAAGCAGCGGGTGATTGTGGAAGGTTCCTTCTTGGACTGGAGGCCTGTGACTAGTGGTGTGCCGCAGGGTTCAGTGCTGGATCTGTTACTGTTTGTCATCTATATCAATGATTTGGTAAGAACATACCATATAACCATATAACCATATAACAATTACAGCACGGAAACAGGCCATCTCGACCCTTCTAGTCCGTGCCGAACACGTATTCTCCCCTAGTCCCATATACCTGCGCTCAGACCATAACCCTCCATTCCTTTCCCGTCCATATAACTATCCAATTTATTTTTAAATGATAAAAACGAACCTGCCTCCACCACCTTCACTGGAAGCTCATTCCACACAGCCACCACTCTCTGAGTAAAGAAGTCCCCCCTCATGTTACCCCTAAACTTCTGTCCCTTAATTCTCAACTCATGTCCCCTTGTTTGAATCTTCCCTACTCTCAGTGGGAAAAGCTTATCCACGTCAACTCTGTCTATCCCTCTCATCATGTTAAAGACCTCTATCAAGTCCCCCCTTAACCTTCTGCGCTCCAAAGAATAAAGCCCTAACTTTTCTCTGTAACTTAGTTGCTGAAACCCAGGCAACATTTTAGTAAATCTCCTCTGTACTCTCTCTATTTTGTTGACGTCCTTCCTATAATTAAGCGACCAAAATTGTACACCATACTCCATAATTGGCCTCACCAATGCCTTGTACAATTTTAACATTACATCCCAACTTCTATACTCAATGCTCTGATTTATAAAAGCCAGCACACCAAAAGCTTTCTTTACCACCCTATCTACATGACATTCCACTTTCAGGGAACTGTGCACAGTTATTCCAAGATCGCTCTGTTCACCTGCATTCTTCAATTCCCTACCATTTACCATGTACGTCCTATTTTGATTTGTCCTGCCAAGATGTAGCACCTCACACTTATCAGCATTAAACTCCATCTGCCATCTTTCAGCCCACTCTTCCAACCGGCATAAATCTCTCTGTAGACTTTGAAAATCTACTTCATTATCCACAGCCCCACCTATCTTAGTATCATCTGCATACTTACTAATCCAATTTACCACACCATCATCCAGATCATTGATGTACATGACAAACAACAGTGGACCCAACACAGATCCCTGTGGCACCCCACTAGTCACTGGCCTCCAACCTGACAAACAACCATCCACCATTACTCTCTGGCATCTGCCATTCAGCCACTGTTGAATCCATCTTGCTACTCCACCATTAATACCCAACAATTGAACCTTCTTAACCAACTTTCCGTGAGGAACCTTGTCAAAGGCCTCACTGAAGTCCATATATACAACATCCACGGCTTTACCCTCATCAATTTCCCGAGTAACCTCTTCAAAAAATTCAAGAAGATTAGTCAAACATGACCTTCCAGGCACAAATCCATGTTGACTGTTCCTAATCAGACCCTGTTTATCCAGATGCTTATATATATTATCTCTAAGTATCCTTTCCATTAATTTGCCCACCACTGACGTCAAACTAACAGGTCTATAATTGCTAGGTTTACTCTTAGACCCCTTTTTAAACAATGGAACAACATGCGCAGTACGCCAATCCTCCGGCACTATTGCCTTTTCTAATGACATTATCAATATTTCTGTCATACCCCCTGCTATTTCTACACTAACTTCCCTCAATGTCCTAGGGAATATCCGGTCCGGACCTGGAGACTTATCCACTTTTATATTTCTCAAAAGTGTCAGTACTTCCTCTTCTTTGAATCTCATAGTTTCCATAGCTACTCTACTTGTTTCCCTTACCTCACAACATACATGGCAAAATTAGCAAGTTTGGTGATGATACAGAAGTGGTTGGATTTACAGATAGTGAAGATGACTGAAAAGTTGCAACATAATCTTGATCGATTGTCAGGTGGGTTGAGCAATGGATGATGGAATTTAATACAGAGAAACGTGAGGTGTTGCATGTTGGGAAGTCGAACATGGGCAGGACATAGACAGCAAATGGTAGGGCTCTGGGGAGTGTTGCAGAGCAGAAGGATCTAGGAGTGCAAGTGCATGGTTCCTTGAAGGTTGAGTCGCAATTAGATAAAGTGATCAAAAATACTTTTAGTACATTGACCTTCAAAAGTCAGAGTATAGAATATAGGGTATTGCGTGTAGACGTTTGTTGCAATTGTATAAGACGTTGGTGAGACTGCATTTGGAGTATTGTGTTCAGTTCTGGGCACCATGATATTGGAAATATTTTGTCAAGCTTGAAAGGGTACAGAAAAGATTCACGAGGATGTTGCTAGGACTGGCGGGACTGAGCAATAGGTAGAGGTTGACTCGGCTGGGACTCTATTCCTTGGAGTGCAGTAGAATGATGGGTGATCTTATAGAGGTGTATAAAATCATGCGAGGAATAGATCGGGTAGTGTCTCTTGCCCCGAGTAGGTGAATCAAGGACCAGAGTTTATCGGATTAAGATGAAGGGAAAATACAATTAATGGGAATCTGAGGGATAACTTTTTCACACAAATGGTGGGAGGTTTATGGAACAAGAGGAGGTCGTTGGGGCTGGGATAATCCCAACATTTAAGAAACAGTTAGACAGGTACATGGATATGACAGGTATATAGGTATGTGTAGCAAATGCAGACATGTGGGACTAGTGTAGCTGGAACATGTTAGCCGGTGTGGGCAAGTTGGGCTGAAAGGCGTGTCTCCACACAGTATCACTCTATGACTCTTGACACTATGGACTGTAAATAACTCCCTTCATGGTATTTTTACCCATGAGACTACTCAGCTCTAACCACAATGACTTTACATCTTCTGATCCTATGTCACCCGTAGCTAAGGACCGAATTTCATTCCTTACCAGCAGAGCTACCTCATGCCCTCTGCCCACCTGTTTGTTTTTCCGATAGGACACATCTCAGAAATCCTACATCATATCTATCAAATTCCAACCGTGCTACAAGATCATCCACTTCGTATCTTATACTACGTGCATTCAAATACACACCTCTAATTTGGTATTCACCTCCCCTCCTCTCACACTGGTCCCGATTTTACCCAACCTTACTCTCTTATACTTTCTTAAGCTTTACGACCTAGTATTTCTGGAGACTTCTGTAACTTTTCCTGCACTCTCTTTCCCTTTACCTCCACCATTACACTTCCAATTTGTTGACCCCACCCCCCTCCCACCACTATTTAGTTTAAGCTGTTTAACGGCCCTGGTTGTACAGTTTGTCAGGAGTCTGCTCACAAACAGGTTCCAGTGGAGTCCACTACATTGGAACAGTTCCGTCCTTCCCCAATAAAAGTGCCAATGTAGCACACTCGGCACGGACTCGATGGCCAGATAGGTCTGTTTCCGCTTTGCATCTTTAAACAAAAATAAACTAAGATCACCCCACACACCAAACTCCACACCCAAGGAATAAAGTCCTAGCCTGCCCAAACTCTCCCTGTAGCTCAGTCCTGGCAACATCCTGTAAATCTTCTCTACACACCTTCATTCTTCGCTAAATATTTCTGAGCTCTTCTCTGGACTTGAGTGGACATAATATGAACCACAAATTAAGCGCTTAAAAGTATTCTAACATTGCTGAAATTTCTGGTGATCTTTCAATACAATTCTGCACAACAAAACCATACACTATAAACATCTTATCTATTGAATACAATTATCTCAAACTCTCTATTTATATCTGGATGGCAAATATCCATTATTGTTTCTGGTTTCGGAGTCATTGAAACTCATTAAAAAGTGTCAAGTTAAACTGGATCTACGTGTTGTTGAATTTTATGACACACTCCGGGATATCTATGATTCTATATATAAACCCCACACGCCCCGCCCCCTCCACCCCGCCCCCCCTCCGACCCGCCCCCTCCTCCACCCCTCCCGTATTAGATCCCAACGTGTAATGGGCCTGTCCCACTTACGCGATTTTTCAGCGGACTGCCGGCGACTGTCAAGTTGCCGGCAGTTGCCTGAAAACCCGGCAACTGGAACGGCGACTGTCAGATTGGAACACACAAACACATCACTTCCTTCAACAGCCCGTGTGAATGTTTTAGACAGCGCTAGCCCCCCTTGCCCTGTCTAAAATAGTCGCACGGTGCAAAGCCAATGTGATACAGACATACACCGCGATGAACAGGAAGGTTGGCGCTGTAAAAAGACAGGTGAAGCGCAGTGTACGGTAAGTCCTTTAAAAGAGGGGTTAGAGGGGGGAGAAGGAGTGGAGACTACTTTTAAGAAGCCAGAGATACACGGCTGTGAAGCTCGGCGGACATTTAACCTTACCGATCGTTTATCCTTACCGGTCGTTTTCCCCAATGACCCAATGAAATTCACCGGCCAGCACCGGCTACAACCGACGAGAACCTCCGACAACCTTCGACCTCCTGGCAACCCACTGGGACCTACTTGCGACCCACCTACGCCAATATCCATGGCGACTTCATTCTAGTTGCGACTAGTTCCCAAAATGTGGGACCATGAAGCCGACTACCCGTCAACCACCCGCGAACATGTGGCGATTGCATTGTCTTCTGCAGTCGTCTAAAAAGTCGCCTATGTGGGACAGGCCCATAACCCATATCCCAAAATCTGTCTTTCTACATATCAAAGATGGACACAAAAAGCTGGAAAAACTCAGCGGGCCAGGCAGCATCTCTGGAGAGAAGGAATGAGCGATGTTTCGGTTTGAGACCCTTCTTCAGACCAGCTAAGCTTTAAGGCCTCAGACCGCAGCCTCAAAAAGTAACTGACTGATATTCCGTAACTTTAAAATCCGCAAGCGCGTATGAGTTCAAGTCTCCCTGGCGTGAGGGATTTGAAATGACCGCGGCGCTGAGGCTGGGGGCGGCGGCGTTCCGGGGGAAGAGCGAGGATGGGATGCGGGGAGGAAGCAGAGTAGGGTTGGTGGAGGATGGGCGAGGGAGGATAATGGAGGAGGGGAATAGGAGAATGAAGAGGGAGAGTGAGGTGGTCACATTGATATTATATTTTACAAGTTATTGCCATTTTAAACTTTAAAAACATCAGCTGCCCCTGCGTAGTTGGGGGCTATTTGTGTGTGGTGGAATATTGCATTGAGAGAACGGGGCCCAACGGGTCCCACTTAATCTAGTTCTATATATAACACCCCCCCCCCCTCGAACCAACGACTAGATCCCAGCCTATAACCCACTCCTGCGAATCTGTTATTCCATCTATAAAACCCCGTAAATCCCTGGAATTGATCCCAGCCTGTAACCCACTCCCAGGGATCTCTTATTCCACATATAACACCCCTCCGAACCCCTGGATTAGATCCCAGCCTGCAACCCTCTCCGGGGATCTGTTATTCTTAATATAAACCCTCCTGAACTACTGGATTAGATCCCGGTCTGTAACCCACTCCTGGGATCTAAAACATCACCCATTCCTTTCTTCCGGTGATGCTGCTTGTACCGCTGAGTGACTCCAGCATTTTGTGTCTAATCTGGGGATCTGTTATTCTATTTTGAGATTGAAAGTGGTCACAGGGCCGGGAAAGGAGGTGTAGGTGCTAGTGGGGAGCGGAGAAGGTCACCAACACCGGGAGAGGGATGTGGGGGGCAGACGTGAGCGGTTACAGAGATGGGGAGAGGGGTTAGAGGGACGGGGAAGTGTGTAGGAATCGCAGTGGTGGTTCTCCGCCACTGGGAGGTGGTATTACTCTATCTCAGGCTCTCTCCATCTCACACCCAACGCCTCCCCCACCTTATAACCATAAGTGGGTGAGAAAAAGAGAGGGGGTAAAATGTCCATTCGATTCCCCCCTTTTCCCACACTATTTAGACATATAAATGCACAGGAAATGATTAGAGAGAATTAACTATAAGGACAGTTTGTATAGACTTGCATTGTTTTCGCTGGAACGTCGGAGGTTGAGGGGAGACCCGCTAGAAATATCTAAAATTATGACAGGCGTATATAGGGTAGACAGTCAGAACGTTCCATCCAGGGTATTTATGTTAAAGACTATTGGGCATGAATTTAAATGTTGCCTATTTCACCTTAAAGAAGATGTGCAGTGCAAGTTTATTTATACACGGAGGGTGGTGGGGGCCTGGAAAGCGCTGGCAGGGGTAGTGGTGGAGCCCAGACGAAGCCCAGATCTTCACGGAAAACAACCTCCATTCCATCGACTCCATCTGCACATCAACAAATACTCTCTTGAAATTATTTCCTGCTCCATCCATGTGTGTTGCCACCTTCCATGAGCTATGAACATGGACTCCAAGTTTGCTCTGCATATCAATGCTGTTAAGGGTCTTGCCATTAACCATAGACTATCCCTTTATGTTCAACCTCCCAATTGCAACAGATCACACACAGTTAAGTAGCAACTAATCTATATCCTGATGTATCTTCTGACAGTCTTCCTCACTGTTTTTCTTCCAATTTTACATACCAACCAAAATCGTCTCCCTTTAGCTCGTACCCCAAACTGTATATGGTAGAGAGTATATTGACTGGTTGCATCGCGGCCTGGTTCGGCAACTTGAACGCTCAGGAACAAAGGAGATTACAGAGAATGGTAGACACTGCCTGGTCCATCATGGGTACAGACCTCCCCACCATCAAAGGGATCTACAGGAGTCACTGCCTCAAAAAGGCAGCCAGTATCATCAGATACAAACACCACCCTGACCACCCTCTGATTTCACTCCTGCCATCGGGCAGTAGAAAGGTGAGAAGATCATATCTATGACCAACGTTACAAGGAGAAAATACAACCAGCAGCTTGTCTAAGACCAGCCACATTGAAGCAATAGCCCAGTAAGCACATCAACCCCTCTACTTCCTTGGAATGCTTAAGAAGTTCACTATGTCCCTAACAACTCTCGCCAACTTCTAAGACGCACCATAGAAAGCACTGTATCGGAATGCATCACAGCATGGTTTGGGAACAGCTCCATCCAAAAACCACAAGACATCGCAGAGTTGTGGACGTAGCCCAGACTATCACGCAAACCAACCTCCCTTCCATTGACTTCATCTACATTTCATGTTGCTTCTGCAGTAACCAGCATAATCAAGGACCAGTCGCACACCAGTCACTCTCTCTTCTCCCCTCCCATCAGGCAATAGGTTCAGAAATGTGAAAATGCATACTTTCAGATTCAGGGACTGTTCCTTACAGCTGTCATCAGTCAACTGAATGGTCCTCTCAACAGCTAGAGAGCGATCCTGACCTCCCGTATACCTCATCATGCAAAGGGATCTTGGAGTTCAAGTTTATAGTTCACTGAAGATGGCAGCACAAGTAAATAGAGCAGTAAGAAAGGCATAGGATGTGCTTGCCTTCATCGGTTGGGACTGTGTATAAGAATCAGAAGGTCATGATGGAGCTTTGTCGGTGTTTGTTCATGCGGCATTTGGAGTAGTACGTGCAGTTCTGGTCGCTCCAATTAAAGGAAGGTTTGGAGGCTTTTGATAGGATGCGGAGGAGGTTTTCCAAAATGCTGGTTGGATTATCGGGTTCCAGCTGCTGGGGGAGGCTGGGGAGGATGCAGACGAGGTTTACCAGAATGTTGCCTGGATTAGAGGATTTCAGTTACATGGACAGGTTGGACAGACTTGGCTTATTTTCCTTAGAATGCGGGAGGTTAACTGGAGACCTGATAGAAGTATATAAAACTACGAGAGGCAGAGAACATGTTCCCCCAGGGTGGAAATGTACAAGACAAGAGGGATAACTTGAAGGGCCGAGATGGCCTGTTTCAGTGTTGTTATATTTATATGGTGAGAGGGCAAAGTTTAACGGAGATATGCGGAGCAAGTTTTCTTTTACACTGCACGTGGTGTGTGTCTGAAGTGAGGGTAATGGTGGAGGAAGATACAATAGAGGCTTTCAGATAGGCACATTGAAGTGCAGGGAATGGAGGGATATGGATCTTGAGAAGGTCGAAGAGATCAATTTAACATGGCTTTGTGAACGGACTTTGTGGGCCGAATGGCCTGTACCTTTGCTGTAATCTTCTCTGTTGTATCATACAATATAGGAGGATAATTAGGCCATTCAGCCCATCTACATCATTCAATCGTGGCTGGTTTATCCTCCCCTCTCAACCCCATTCTCATGCCTTCTCCCCCCTAACCTTGGACTTCCTTATTAATCAAGAACCTGTTAATTTTTGCTTTAAAAATACCCTGCGACTTGGCCTCCAACGACATCTGTGGAAATGAATTCCACAGATTCACCATGCTTTGGCTAACGATATTCCGCTTCATATTTCGAAAGGTAATCTGAATTCTTTATTCTGAAACTGAGCCCTTTGGTCCTGGACTCTCCCACTAGTGGAAAAATCCTTTCCACTTCCACTCTGTCCAGGCCTTTCACTATTCTGTAATTTCAATGAGGTCCCCCTTCATTCTCCCAAACTCCAGCGAGAACAGACCCAGAGCAGTCAAAGCTCATCCCCGGGATCATTCTCGTAAACCTCCTCTGGACACTCTGCAACGCATCATATCTTTCCTCAGATATTGGGCCCAAAACTGTACACAATACTCCAAATGCAGTTAGACCAATGCCTTAGGAAGCCTCAGCCCTGTTTTTATATTCGAGTCCTCCTGAAATGAAACTGATGTTTGTCTTCCTACTGCCATCTGTTGGTCCTTTTTTCAATGTCTGGAGGAAACCATCACCTCCAGGTTTAGGAACAGATTCTTCCCAGCAACCATCAGGCTGTTGAATACTGCCTTAAAACCAACTAAACTCTAAACTACGAACTGTCTCGGAGAGAGAGAGAGGAGGAGAGAGAACGAGCGAGAGAGAGAGAGAGGGAGATGGGGAGGTACGGGAGAAAAATGGAGGGGGATTGGGAGAGAGGAGAGGGTAGGAGAGAGAGGGGAGAGAGCGCCGAGGGCTAGAGCAAGAGAGAGGGGGAAATGGAAAAAGAAGAAAGATTTGTAGACATTTTATTTAGACTTTTAGAGATATAGCGTGGGAACAGGTTATTTGGCCTACAGAGTATGCGCCGAGCAACGATCACCCCGAACACTAACACCATCCTCCATACTAGGCACAGTTGAAAATTAACAGGAACCAATTAACCTACAAACCTGCACGGATTTGGATTGTGGGAGGAAACCGGAGGACCCGGATAAAATCCATTGTGGTTACAGGGAGAAGGCACAAACATAGAAACATAGAAACATAGAAAAAGAGGTGCAGGAGCCATTCGACCCATCGAGCCAGCACCGCCATTCGATATGATCATGGCTGATCATCTAAAATCAGTACCCCGTTCCTGCTTTATCCGCCATATCTCTTGATTCCTTTAGCCCTAAGAGCTAAATCTAACTCTCTTGAAAACATCCAGTGAATTGGCCTCCACTGCCTTCTGTGGAATATAATTCCACAGAATCACAACTCTCTGGGTGAAGAAGTATTTCCTCATCTAATTCCTAACTGGCTTAGCCCTTCTTCTTAAACTGTAACTCTACCAAGATGCAGAACATTTTTCATGCATCTGGCCTGTCCAATCCTTTAAGAATGTTATATGTTTCCATAAGATATCCCCTCATCCTTCTGAATTCTAGTGAATACAAGGCCAGTCAACCCATTCTTTAATCACATTTCAATAGACAATAGACAAAAGGTGCAGGAGTAGGCCATTCAGCCCTTCGAGCCAGCACCGCCATTCTCTGTGCCATGGCTGGTCGTCCACAATCAGTACCTCGTTCGTGCCTTCTCCCCATATCCCTTGACTATGCTAACGTTAAGAGTTTAATGTAACTCTCTCTTGAAAGCATACAGAGAATTGGCCTCCATTGCCTTTGAGGCAGAAAATACCACCGATTCGCAACTCTCTGGGTGAAAAAGATTTTCCTCATCTCTGTTCTAAATGGCCTCCCTTATTCTTAAACTGTGGCCCCTGGTTCTAGACACCGCCAACATCGGGAACATGTTTCCTGCCTCTAGCGTGTGTAATCCCTTAATAATTTAGTGTTTCATTAAGATTCCCACATCCTTCTAAATCCCAGTGTATTCAAGCCCAGTCGCTCCATTCTTTCAACAGATGACAGTCCCGCCATCCCAGGAATTAATCCAGTGAACCTACGCTGCTCTCCCTCAATAGCAAGAATGCCCTTCCTCAAATTTGAAACCAAAACTGCACACACTACTCCAAGCGTGGTCTCACCAGGCCCTGTACAACTGTACAAGGACATCTTGTCTCCTATATGCTTTCCTCTTGTTATGAAGGCCATTAGCTTTCTTCACTGCTTGCTGTACCTGCATGCTTACTTTTAGTGAATGATCAACAAGGACACCCAGATCTGGTTGTACCTCCCCTTTTCCTAACATGACACCATTGAGATAATAATCTGCCTTCCAGATCCTGCCACCATAGTGTATAACCTCACATTTATCCACTTTACACTGCATCTGGCATTCATCTGCCCACTCACCCAACCTGTCCAAGTTACCCAGCATTCTCATTGCATCTTCGTCACAGGTCACGCTGACACCCAACTGTGTGTCATCTGCAAATTTGCTTATGAGATGGAGGAACTGAGTGAAATCCAGGTTAGACGGGAAGTGGTGTTAGGTAAATTGAATGGATTAAAGGCCGATAAATCCCCAGGGCCAGATAGGCTGCATCCCAGGAGTACTTAAGGAAGTAGCCCCAGAAATAGTGGATGCATTAGTGATAATTTTACAAAACTCTTTAGATTCTGGAGTAGTTCCTGAGGATTGGAGCGTAGCTAATGTAACCCCACTTTTTTTAAAAAGGGAGGGAGAGAGAAAACGGGGAATTACAGACCAGTTAGTCTAACGCGATAGTGGGGAAACTGCTACAATCAGTTATTAAAGATGGGATAGCAGCACATTTGGAAAGTGGTGAAATCATTGGACAAAGTCAGCATGGATTTATGAAAGGTAAATCATGTCTGACGAATTTTATATAATTTTTCGAGGATGTAACTAGTAGAGTGGATAAGGGAGAACCAGTGGATGTGTTATATCTGGACTTTCAGTAGGCTTTCGACAAGGTCCCACATAACAGATTAGTATACAAACTTAAAGCACACGGTATTGGGGGTTCAGTATTGATGTGGATAGAGAACTGGCTGGCAGACAGGAAGCAAAGAGTAGGAGTGAAAGTGTCCTTTTCACAATGGCAGGCAGTGACTAGTGGGGGTACCGCAAGGCTCAGTGCTGGGACCCCAGCTATTTACGATATATATTAATGATTTGGGCGAGGGAATTGAAGGCAACATCTCCAAGTTTGCGGATGACACGAAGCTGGGGGGCAGTGTTCGCTGTGAGGAGGATGCTCGGAGGCTCCAAATTGACTTGGATAGGCTGGGTGAGTGGGCAAATGCATGGCAGATGCAGTATAATGTGGATAAATGTGAGGTTATGCACTTTGTTGGCAAACAGGAAAGTAGACTATTTCCTGAATGGTCGCCGATTAGGAAAAGGGGAGATACAACGAGACCTGGGTGTCATGGTGCACCAGTCATTGAAAGTAGGCATGCAGGTGCAGCAGGCAGTGAAGAAAGCGAATGGTATGTTAGCATTCATAGCAAAATGATTTCGGTATAGGAGCAGGGAGGTTCTACTGCAGTTGTACAATGTCTTGGTGAGACCACACCTGGAGTATAGCGTACAGTTTTGGTCTCCTAATCTGAGGAAGGACATTCTTGCCATAGAGGGTGTACAGAGAAGGTTCACGAGACTGATTCCTGGGATGTCAGGACTTTCATATGAAGAAAGACTGGATAGACTCGGCTTGTAATCGCTAAAATTTAGAAGATTGAGAGGGGATCTTATAGAAACGTACAAAATTGTTAATGGGTTGGACAGGCTAGATGCAGGAAGATTGTTCCCGATGTTGGGGAAGTCCAGAACAAGGGGTCACAGTTTAAGGATAAGGGGGAAATCTTTTAGGACCGAGATGAGGAAAACATATTTCACACAGAGAGTGGTGAATCTCTGGAATTCCCTGCCACAGAAGGTAGTTGAGGCCAGTTCATTGGCTATATTTAAGAGGGAGTTAGATGTGGCCCTAGTGGCTAAAGGGATCAGGGGGTATGGAGAGAAAGCAGGTACAGGATACTGAGTTGGATGATCAGCCATGATCATATTGAATGGCGGGTGCAGGCTCGAAGGGCTGAATGGCCTACTCCTGCACATATTTTCTATGTTTCTATGTTTCTATTTTACTCATAATCCCTTCATTTAAATAGTTAATGTGTATTGTGAATAGCTGCAGGTCCCTGGACCGAGCCTTGTGGTACCCCACCATTCTGAAAGTGACCCGTTAATCCCTACACTTTGTTTCTTGTCTGCCAACCATTCCCCTCTCCATGTCAGTACCCTACCCCCAATACCTTGTGCACTAATTTTGCCCACTATTCTCCTATGTGGGACCTTATCAAAGGCTTTCTGAAAGTCCAGGTACACTACATCCACTGGCTCTACCTTGTCCCTTTTATTAGTTACATCCTCAAAAATTCCAGAAGATTAGTCAAGCATGATTTCCCCTTCGTAAATCCATGCTGTCTCGCACTGCTATCCTGTTACTGCTATCTGAATGTGCCGCAATTTCATGTTTTATAATTGACTTCAGCATCTTCCCCACCACCGATATCAGGGTAACTGGTCTATAATTCCCTTTTATCTCTCTCCCCTTTCTTAAAATGTGGGAGAACATTAGCTACCCTCCAATCCACAGGAACTGATCCTGAATCTATAGAATATTGGAAAATGATTCCCAATGCATCCACAATTTCTATAGCTACTTTTTAAAATACCCTGGGAAGCAGACCATCAGACCATGGGGATTAAACAGCATTCAGTCCCATCAGTCTAACCAACACCATTTCCTACCTAATGTGAATTTTCTTCAGTTCCTTCGTCTCCCTAGGTCCTCTGGCCACTAGCACATTTCGGAGATTGTTGTGTCCTCCTTAGTGAACACAGATACAAAGTACCTGTTCAACTCATCTACCATTTCCTTGTTCCCCATAATACATTCACCTGTTTCTGTCTTCAAGGGGACCACATTTGTTTTAACTATGTTTTTCCTCTTCACATACCTAATGAAGCTTTAACTATCCTCCTTTATGTTCTTGTCCTGCTTACCTTCGTACCTCATCGCTTCTCCCCGTATGGCCTTTTAAGTTATCTTCTGTTGCTCTTTATAAGTTTCCCAATCCTCTGGCTTCCCACTCATCTTTGCTATGTTATACTTCTAGTCTTTTATTTTAAATTTTCCTGGACCTCCCTTGTCAGCCATGGTTGCCTCTTAACACCTTCTGTATTATTCCCAGAAATACCTGCCATTGTTGTTCCACTGTCATCTCTGCTAGCGTCTCTTTCCAGTCACATTTGGCCAGTTCCTCCCTCATGCCTCCATACTGCCCTTTGCTCAACTGTGATAATGACACTTCCGATTTTCCCTTCTCCCTCTCAAATTGTAGATTAAAACTACCATATTATGGTCACCACCTCCTAAAGGCTCCTTTAACGAGAGTTCAAATCCGGTTCATTACACAACACTAAATCCAGAATTGCCTTCTCCCGAGTAGGCTCCAGTACAAGCTGCTCTAAGAAACCATCCCAAAGGCACTCCACAAACTCCCTTTCTTTCGGTCCAGTACCAACCTGATTTTCCCAGTCTACCTGCCTGTTGAAAGCTCCCATAACCACCATTAGCTTTAGGACATGCCAGTCCCACCATCGCAGGAATTAACCTGGTGAACCTACGCTGCACTCCCTCAATAGCAATAATGCCCTTCCTCAAATTAGGACACGAAAATTGCACACAACATTCAAATGCGGTCTCTCCAGGGCCCTAAACACAAATCCCCTCGCAATGAAGGCCAACATGCCGTTAGCTTTCTTCATTGACTGCTGTACCTGCGTGACTAATGTACATGGTCACCCAGGTCTCGTTGCATCTCCCCTTTTCCTAATCTGACACCATTCCGATAATAATCTGCCTTCCTGTTCTTGCCACCAATGGACCCTTCTCCAGACTGAGGGTCAGGGGAGAGGGAGACAGAGATATGGAAGAGTAAGCTGTGAACTAATCGTCTGGATATGTTGGGATGTGACTGAGTTTGCAGGGGGAATATGGAATCGAGTGGGATAAAGAAGCTGCAGCGAACCGGGTAAAGGTGCGGGGTGGGATTCCATTCCTGACCCACTGACCAGCTCACAGGGAATAATAAAGTGCATAACCTCACATTTATTCACATTATACTGCATCTGCAAGGCATCTGCCCACTCATCCTACTATCCAAGTCATCCTGCAGCCCCATAGCATCCGCATCGCAGCTCACACTGACACCCAGCTCTGTGTCATCCGCAAACTTGGAGATGTCACATTTAAATTCCCTCATCTAAATAATAGAAACATATAAACATAGAATATAGGTGCAGGAGGAGGCAATTTGGCCCTTCGAGCCAGCACCGCCATTCACTGTGATAATGGCTGATCGTCCCCTATCAATAACCCGTGCCTGCCTTCTCCACATATCCCTTGATTCCACTAGCCCCTAGTACTCTATCTAACTCTCTCTTAAATCCATTCAGCGACTTGGCCTCCACTGCCCTCTGTGGTAAGAGAATTCCATAAATATCTTTCAGTTCCTCTACCCCCTTAGATCCTCTGTCCCTCAGTACATCTGGGAGATTGGTTTTGTCTTCCTTAATGAAGACAGATCCTAAGTGCTTTTTTAACCCTTCTGCCATTTCCTTGTTGCCCATAACCTTCATAATCATAAATATATATTGTAAATAACTGGGGTCGCAGCACCGAGCCTTGCAGCACCCCTTCAATTCCGATAAGGGCCCGTCAATTCCTACTCTTTGCTTCATGTCTGCTAACCAGTTCTCTATCAATGTCAATACCCGAACCCCAATACAATGTGCTCCAATTTTGCACACTAATCTCTTGTCTGGGACCGTGTCAAACACAGTAAAGGCAGCACCCATAGTCAGGAATGAATCTGGGTCTCTAGCACTAAGGCAGCAGCTCTCCTGCTTCACCAATGTGCCACACTAAATATAGAATGGTAAAGACAGCGTATGGTATGCCTGCCTTCATCGGTCAGTAGATTGACTATGAGTTAGGAAGTCACGATGCAGCTTTATTGGACTTTGGTCAGGCAACATCTGGAATATTGCGTGCAGTTTTGATTGCCCCATTGCAGGAAGAATGTGAAGGTTTTGGAGAGGGTGCAGAGGAGGTTTACAAGAATGCTGCCTGAATTAGTGGGTATTCGTTACAAGTTTTAGGTTTAGGTTTATTTCGTCACTGAGGTACAGTAAAAAAGCTTTGTTTTGCCTGCTATCCCAGCAGATCAGATTATAGGGGGGGGGTGTTGCAAGGACGTTCTTAAGGTCAAAGGGCATAATGCACAGTCGCTCAAGTCTTCTGGAGTACAAGGCAGCTTCCATCATACACTAGTAACACGCGCAACACGTACGTTCTTACCTGCTAAAATTACCAAAATTATCAATTATTGTGCTGTAAAACGTAAATAGGGGTAAGATAGGGGTTATCGTACTTAAGAACTCCAAAGGTGAAGAGAAATGAAGGGAGAGAGAAGCGAGAGCTGAAGGGACAACAACAGCTAAAGTGCTTGCCGAATATTGGCCCTGCAGATAACAAGATTGAAAATATTGGGAATGATCGCGTTTGCTCACTTGCATTTCATCAACAGTAAGGCATTCTTTGTGTTTTTTCTTGATTCCTTTGGCATGTAAAAAGTTTTAGAAGTGATAAATCTGGCTCTAAAATTGTAAAATCGCCCATGGTACTCAAGTGCGTATTTACATGCAAAATGAAAACGCTTCTGAAGCTATAATTTATCAGTAAAAAAATCGTCAACTGGATGTTGGTTTTGAATTACATTTTACTCAGATGCAAGCCAATGAATGGCAGAATTCTTAGGTGTTAATTGGACACAAACAAGCTTTTTACATTTACACTATCTATGAAAGGGTGTGGATAAGCTGTCAGGACATTTTATTATTTGCCAAAATATAATTTCAATTTTTCTTGTTTAATGCCTACACAATTATTTATATTTATTTATTCATTCATTTTTACATTACCGAACAGCCTGCAGCATGGAACGATGTTCCTAATCGTGATGGGGCACCAACTGTGAATATGGGATGCAGTGATGACAATGAGAATGGATAGACAACGTACATGCGCGTGCGACAAGAAGAGAGAGTATGAAGGCAGATTTGATCTCTGCTGAAACACTCGTAGCTCTGCAAAATGATGCTGAACAGATTCAGGATTATGAAAACTTTGAACCGGAGCTGGAAGTACACCATATACTTCACATGGATACACAAAAACCAGTCAAAGAGCCAATGGACACATCAATACAATCAGAAATGTGTGCAGCAGACATAACATTATTGGAAGCACAAGCAGATAACAACAATAAAGAGCTCTCTAAAGCAAGACAAGAAGCAGCCCAAATTAAGTAAACACAAGAAACCTTTGCCAACGAATACTAAAGGTTAAGTTCTACATGGGTTTAGCAACATTTGCCATTTAGATGCTGCTCTTCAATTACGTTAATTGCTTATCACCATGATGAAGCTCAGACTTGCAATGCTTCATGAAGATCTTGCGCATCGATTCCTTGTAAGTGATCCCACAATATCGTACGTATTCAATTCTGGGATTGATGCCCTTTACGGCATATCCGTTAATTGCTTGACATGAAAGAGAGGTTCTGTGGAAGACCATTGCAATGCAATTTCGGCGGACAATTGGACAGCGTGTGGCAGTGAATATAGGTTGCTTTGAAGTATTTTGTGATACACCTACGAGTTTACAAGCGCGCGCACAGACTTGGTCGAACTATAAACACCATAACACCATCAGGATTTTAATAAGTGTAACACCATGTGGTGCTATTTCATTTTTATCTGCGGCATGGCGGGGCGGAGGGAAGGGCAGAGGCCCAAATATAACAAATACACTTTCATTTTTGACCACCTGCTCCCTGGAGATATCATTTTAGCTGATCGCGTTTTTGACATAAAAGATGATGCCGGATTTTACGGTTGTGAAGCAGAAATTCCTGCATTTACAAGAAGGAAATCAAGTTCAAATTCAAGTGAGTTTATTGTCATGTGTCCCTGATAGAACAATGACATTCTTGCTTTGCTTCAGCGCACAGGACATATTAGGCATTTACAACAAAACAGATCAGTGTGTCCATATACTATTATATAAATATATACGCACATGAATAAATAGACTGATGAAGTGCAAATAACAGATAATGGGTTATTAATGATCAGAGTTTTGTCCGAGCCAGGTTTATTAGCCTGCTGAGTGGGGAAGTAGCTATTCCTGAACCTGGTTGTTGCAGGCTTCAGTCTCCTGTACCTTCTACCTGAAGGTAGCAGGGAGATGAGTGTGTGACCAGGATGGTGTGGGTCTTTGATGATACTGCCAGCCTTTTTGAGGCAGCGACTGCGATAAATCCCCTCGATGGAAAGAAGGTCAGAGCCGATGATGGACTGGGCAGTGTTTAATACTTTTTGTAGTCTTTTCCTCTCCAGGGCGCTCATGTTGCCGTACGAAGCCACGATGCAACCGGTCAGCATGCTCTCTCCTGTGCACCTGTAGAAGTTAGAGGGAGTCCTCCTTGACAAACGGACTCTCCATAATCTTCCCTGGAAGTAGAGGCGCGGATGAGCTTTCTTGATAATTGCATTAGTGTTCTAGGACCAGGAAAGATCTTCAGAGATGTGCACGCCCAGGAATTTGAAGCTCTTGACCCTTTCAACCATCGACCCGTTGATATTAACGAGACTGTTGGTCCCCATCCTACTCCTTCCAAAGTCCACAATCAGTTCCTTGGTTTTGCTGGTGTTGAGGGCCAGGTGTTTATGCTGGCACCATATGGACAGTTGCTCGATCTGTCTTCCATACTCTGACTCATCCCCATCAGTGACACGTTCCACAACAGTGGTGTCGTGAACGAACTTGATGGTGGAGTTCGCATCATCAAAAGCACAACTGTCCGCGCTGGATGTGGAAAAAAATTGTGATTTAGCATATTTACGCAATAATGTAGGTGGTGTCGGGCAAAAATACCTAATTCTAAGTCATACTGTACCACTGGAGTACATGATGTACAACTGAAAGTCAAGTACCCAAAATAGATAAAATTGCAAGGATCTGTTGTGCACTTTTCTACTTAAATGAAATCATAGACCAAACAAGGTGCAGATAATTGTGCTCTCCTATGGGGCATATACGAACAATATAATCTTTCCAAAAAGTTACTTGGCTCATCAGCATTTATCATGGATGAAATTGCAAGTAATTGTCAAATCATTGAATAACAAACAGAAGTTAAAGTGCACTTCAATTTCTTTAACATTATACTTAAATTTAACAGTTTGAAAAAGAGACTGTTGTGTGAAAATTAACACAAAATGTCTTATTATGTGCTTGTATGCAGTGCAAGGCTACCTTGGTATACAAATGCCAGATTTCGTATTGGTGAGAAACCTGTTCAGCACAACACATGCAGTTCATTTATTTTTGGGGACTTTTCTTTGTGATGTAGGGAGCAGCCGACAATTTGGGAAAAGCCATTATTTTTGTGTTTCGTGATTTTCCGGCAGTTTCAGACATTCTAAATGAAACCACGAAATAGGACACTTTGGGTTACATAGAAACATAGAAACATAGAGAATAACTGCAGGAGGAGGCCATTCGGCCCTTCGAGATAGCCATTTATTCTCATGATGGCTGATCGTCCCCATCAATAACCCGTGCCTGCCTTCTCCCCATATCCTTTGATTCCACCAGCCCCTGGAGCTCTATCTAACTCTCTCTTAATTCCACCCAGTGATTTGGCCTCCGCTGCCTTCTGTGGCAGGGGATTCCATAAATTCACAAGTCTCTGGGTGAAAACGTTTTTTCTCACCTCAGTCCTAAATGGCCTCCCCTTTATTCTAAGACGGTGGCCCCTGGTTCTGGACTCGCACAACATTGGGAACATTTTTCCTGCATCTAGCCTGCCAGTCCTTTTATAATTGTATATGTTTCTACAAGATCCCCCCTCATCCTTCTAAACTCCAGTGAATACAAGCCTAGTCTTTTCAATCTTTCCTCATATGACAGTCCCACCATCCCAGGGATCAATCTCGCGAACCTACGCTGCACA
Organism: Malacoraja senta; assembly: GCA_038087875.1. Taxonomy (NCBI): domain Eukaryota; kingdom Metazoa; phylum Chordata; class Chondrichthyes; order Rajiformes; family Rajidae; genus Malacoraja; species Malacoraja senta. Next base: position 6,978,970 of record CM075981.1, on the reverse strand, counting down.
GCCTCAGTCATAAGGATCTCCTTCCTCAAATTATGAGACCAAAACTGTGCACAATACTCCAGATGTGGTCTGACCAGAACCCTATACAACTGCAGAAGAACCTCTCTACACCTAAACTGAAATGATATTGTTGTGAAGGGCAACATTCTATTAGCTTTCTTCACTGCCTCCTGTACCTGCACGCCAACTTTTAGTGACCGGTGCACAAGGACAGCCAGGTCTCGCTGTACCACCCCCTTACCTAACCTAACCCCATTGAGATAATAATCTTCCCCCTTGTTTTTGCCACCAAAACGTATAACCTCACATGTATCTATATTGTACTGCATCTGCACGCATCTGCCCACTCTCTCAACCTGTCCAGGTCACCCTGCACCCTCCTAACATCCTCTAAACAGTTCACAGTGCCACCCAGCTTTGTGTCATCCGCAAACTTGCTCATGTTGCTCCTAATTCCCTCTTCCAAATCATTAATATATATGGCAAACAGTTGCGGCCCCAACACCTAGCCTTGCGGCACTCCACTCGCCACTGCCTGCCATTCTGAAAATGATCCGTTCACTGCTTCTCTTTGCTTCCTTTGTCTGCCAACCAATTTTCTATCCATGTCAACACGCTAGCCCCAAAACCATGTGCCCTCATTTCAGTCACCAGTCTCCCGTGCGGGACCTTATCAAAGGCTTTCTGTAAGTCTAGATACCATACATCCACTGGCTCCCCTTCATGCATTTTACTTGTCACATCATCACAAAATTACAGAAAATTAGTCAAGAATGATTTTCCTTTCATAAATCCATGCTGACTTGGACTATTACTTTTACTGCTATCCAAATGCCCCATTATTACCTCTTTAATAATTGACTCCAGCATCTTTCCCACTACCGAAGTCAGGCTAACTGCTCTGTAATTCCCCGTTTTCTCTCTCGCTCCTTTCTTGAAAAGTGGGATAACATTAACTATCCTCCCATCCACAGCAACTGATCCTGAATGTATTGAACACTGGAAAATGATCAAGAATGCGTACACTATTTCTAGAGCCACCTCCCTAAGGACCCTGGGATGCAGACCATCAGGCCCAGGTGTTTTATCATCCTTCAGTCCCATTAGCCTACCCAAAACAATTTCTCGCCTAATGAACATTTATTTCAGCTCCTCTACCCCGTTTGATCCACTGTCCTCCAGTACTTATGGGAGATAGTTTTGTGTCTTCCTTAGTGAAGACAGATCCGAAGTACCTGTTCTACTCTTCTGCCATTTCCTTGTTCCCCATAATAATTTCACCCGTGTCTGCCTTCGAGGGACCCACATTTGACTTTGCTATTATTTTCCCCTTAACATACCTAAAGAAGCTTTTACGGTCCTTCTTTATATTCCTGGCCAGCTTCCCCTCGTACTTCATCTTTTCAGCCCGTATTGCCCGTTTTGTTTCCTTCTGTTGTCCTATGAAAGTTTCTCAATCGCTTGGCTCCCGGCTACTCTTTGCTGTGTTATACATCGTTTCTTTTAATTTTATTCTATCCCTAACTTCTTTTGTCAGCCATAGTTGCCTCCTACTCCCCTTAGAATCTTTCTTCCATTTTACCGCTTTCCCCCTCCTGACAGTAGCACAATTTTTTATTAATCCTACTCATCGGTCTCCACAACATTCTCTGACATATTTTTGGGACGACTGGTAAAATGCTTGCCAACAAGCATTTGTAACACGCCTACCTTGAAGAAGCACCTACAGCATCTGTCCAAAAGGTATGATTACCCACTAGACGCTCTATGTGGGGATGGACGTCATCAATGATCCAAATCACAAAATCGCAAAAAATCTCTCCGAGACAAATATTTTGGCCTGGACCTGGCATAAGCATGATCATTGGACAGATGAAGCTCATCATTCACATCCTGAAGACAACACGGTTTGTCCATGTAAATTAAAGACATGCCTTCTTACAGAACGGACATTTAATTTGAAAAACACCGAAACGCTTATCTGCGCAACTATGCTCAGCACAATGAACCAGCCCATCCAGTGTTGCACTCAAATGAGGGTACATGGGGTCTAAGATGAGTCCTGTGTTTCACTATGAAACCGGAGTATTCAGTACGCTATAATCCTCATAAGCTTGCTCATGATCACGGTCCCATCTTGTTGCCTCGGTGCTAAATCTGCACAGAGTATCACATCGATTTGATCAGACTATTTGCAGGAGAACCTGCATTTGTCCTGCAAGCAGTTTCAGTTTTGATGTTGTAATCCGGCCTGCCCTTTACCAGAACCAAATATTTGATTTGGCTTGCTGACGAATGTGCACCTCCACAATCTTTGCCCCCTCCTCTGTAACAGAATAATCAATATCTTCACACCTCTTTAGAAAATCAGCATATGTTAAGGTGAATGTGTTTTTGTCTGTAAGAATGGGTGGAAACTTCTATAACAGTTGCAGGAGGAATAAATCTTGCTGCATAAGGATCAACAGAGCTGAGAATGGCCAATTTGTTGTCATCAGGGACAGGCCTAACAGAGGTTCACTCAGTGATTTGTTCTGCATGAGCTCCGATGTAGGACATGAAGCAGATGACACTGTTGGAGCTTCATCTCTGGTTTGTTGCTGTTTCGGCTCCATCCCATATGTGGCAGCATCAAGACATATTTTCCTCTTTGCTGCTGAAGAGGTCAACATTGCTGACAGGCACAGATTTAACCTGCTATCTCGTTGGCTCCATCCAATATGCTTTGACCTGGGTGACTGTTGTTTTCTCACGAATCGCACTCCAGCGTCAATACCAAAGAGAAGCGTTGTTACATGGGTACAAACTTCGCCGAGCCCTGCCTTGCAATCACAGTGGGCACTGCATATCTGGCCATTTGTCCCAATAACCCACGATATCAATGACTTAGAAGTCACGCCTACAACCTGCAAATGCAGAACCTGTAGTACGAGGATAATTGAAATCCTCGCACTACAGAGAAAGAAAAAGTGTTAAAATAGCTTCCAATAAGTAATAGCATAAGTAAATGATAGAAAACTTATATTTTCACACACCACTAGTAAGTGTGGACGATTATTTGGGATATATACACTAGTGTTGTGTAACTAACCATTTGCAATCTGATTGTAAGCCTCCGATGTCTTGTGCGCCTGGAAATTATTTGTTGTGTATGGACTAGGCGTTGAGATGCGGTATGCCATGATGTCTTTGGAATTCAGTTCTGGCAGTTGGGTGATGTCACTGTATTTCTCAGATTCAGGCACTAAGTAAGGGTCAATACCAATCAAGGAGACTTTTTGGCATTTTGTGTGTACTCCTCAGTTGCTAGATTGGAAGTATACTGCGACAATTGAACGGAGGCTGGGACAGAAGACGGGCTTGCTGTACTGGCAGCCATAGTATGTGCTTACCCGCGGTTCACCGCTTGAACTCCAGAAGGCATTGTGTGGCAGCAGTACGGGTCAGGGGTCGTGACGTCGCCTGCCGTGCAAGGGCACTCTTCACTACATAATAACAATCAGTTCAAACTCAAGTACAATATGTAGAACAAAGGGGAAAATACATTGTGGAATAGAGATGAGCATTATAGTACATCAATTCAGTTGACAAAGTGGGGTTGGACAGATTTGGATGTTTTTTCTCTGGAACATCAGAGATTGAGACCTGAGAGAAGTAAATAAAATTTCGAGGCATAAATAAGGTAGGTAGTAAGAACCGCCTCCCAGGTTGGAAATGTTAAGACAAGTAGGCATTGGTTTAATGTGAGAGGGGCAAAGTTTAAAGGAGATGTGCGGGGCCATTTAGTTTCAGTTTAGTTTATTGTCATGTACAGTGAAAAGCTTTTGTTGCGTGCTAACCAGCCAGCAGCAAGACAATACATGATTACAATCGATCCATTTACAGTGCAAAGATACATGACCAGGGAATAACATTTAGTGCTAGGTAAAGCCGGCAAAGCCCGATCAAGGATAGTCCGAGGGTCATCAAAGAGGTAGATATTAGTTCAGCACTGCTCTCTGGTTGTGGTAGGATGATTCAGTTGCTTGATAACAGTTGGGAAGAAACTGTCCCTGAATCTGGTGGTGCGCGTTTTCTATACCTTTTGCCTGATGGGAAAGGGGAAAAGAGGGAATGCCCACGGTGCGACATGATTATGCTACTGGCCTTGCCGAGGCAGCGTGAGGTATAAGTGTAGTCAATAGAAGGGAGGTTGGTTTGTATGATGGTCAGGACTGCGTCCACAATTCACTACAATTTATTGTGGTCTTGGATGGAGCTGTTCCCAAACCAAGCTGTGCTGCATCCTGATAAACTGCTTTCTATGGTGCATCTGTAGAAGTTGGTGAGCGTTGTAGGGGACATGACAAACTTCCTATGCCTTCTGAGGAAGCAGAGGCAATATTTTTACAACGGGTGGCCGGGAACGCGCAGCCGGGGGTGGATGTGGAGGCAGATACAATTGTGCCGATTAAAGGGCTTTGAGATGGATATGAACGAATGGAGGGATATGGATCATGTGCAGGCAGAGGAGATTAGTTTAACTTAGCGTCGTGTTCGGCACAGACAACAAGGGGCTGCTCCTGTGTTGTGTCGGATATTCCACATATTGCTGTTGCTGTTAATTCTTCGAAGAGTCTCCTTTTTCAAGAGTACTAATTCGGAAGCAATGTCATATAGACTTTGACATTTCCTCCTTGAGGGGGGGAAGATTCTGACTGTCTACCCTATCTACACCGCTCGTAATGTTGTATACTTCCATTTGATGCCAAATTAAACTAATCTCCTCTGCCTTTGTGTGATCCATATCCCTCCCATCCCTGCCTATCCAACTAAATCCATCCAACCTGCACATCCTCTTCTTGTAGCTAAGGCCCTCGAGTCCTGGCAACAACCTCGTAAATTTCTCTGAACCCTTTCCAGCTTGACGACATCCTTCCTGTAGCAGGGCAACCAAAACTGAACTCAATACTCCAAGTGCGGCCTCGCCAACTGCTTAAACAACTGTAACAGGATGTAACTGTAACAACTGTAACTTCTATATACAATACCCTAACTAATGAAGGCCAATATGCGAAAGTCTTCTTGACCACCCTATTTATCTGTGATGCCACATTAAGGGAACTATCTTCCCGCACTCCTAGATCACTCTGCTCTACAACACTCCCCGTCTACCTATGATCCCACTTTCAGGAAACTATGTACTTGCAATCCCATATCCCATGGCTCTACTAGATTCCCTGTACACCTGTGACACAATTTTCAGGAATCGATGTACCAAATCTCCTACATCCCTCTGGTCTGCAATCCTATCTTCCTGTGATGCTAATTTCAGGCAACTATGTTCTTGCACTCCTAGATCTTTGGCTCTGCAACGCTTCCTGTCTATGTGTGATGCCACTTCAAGGGAACGGTTTTCTTGTAGTCCTAGAACCGTTGGCTATGCAACGCTCAATCTGTGATGCAATTTTCAGGGAAATATTTACCTGCATTCCCAGATTCCTTGCTCTCCGACACTCGCTGTCTACCCGTGACGCCACTTTGCAACGGAACTACGCAGAAAGGGGGAAGGGGGAGAAATCACGTGTTTGTTTCTGACTTGTACAATTTGGCATCCTGTGGCTTCAGAAAATACTGAGTCAAACGGAAACAAAAGCTGACAGAGATCGAGCAAATGCAGGGGAGTGGAGAACAACAAGTAGCAGGTGCCTGGGAGGAGGCGGCAGTTCTTGCGGATGTGGTCTATAGAACATTTGTCTGTTCCACTACAACTGCCTGTCGAAAGTAGGTCACACCATATATGCCTGGCTTGTGGTCTAACAAGCTCTCGACATGTGAGTTTTAGTTTGTCGTTGGGGGAAGGGATGACGTTTGGTGCTCTTATCTTTGTGCACCTGTTTTTCTCTCTCTATCTCCCTCAACATTTCCTCTCACTCCCTCATATCTCTCCCACTCTCTCTGTCTCTCCGTCTTCGTCTGTTACTGTTGAACAAGACAATGAGCAGAGGATAGAGAGCTAGAGTGTATCTTTGTCCCTTGCTCTCTCTCCCTGTCACTCCATATTTCTCTCTGTTCGCTTACCCTATCCACCCCCCTCTCTCTCTTTCTCGCTCCTATCTTTATCTCCCTCTTTCCCCGCCATCTGATATAGTCGTACAAGACAATGGGGAGAGGAGAGCTAGAGAGGAGAGAGTCTCTCCCTCTCTCCCTCCCTCTCTCTCTCCCTCTCTCTATCTCTCTCCCTCTCCTTCTGATACAGTTGTCTGAAACAATGTTGAGATAGGGAGAGGAGAGTCTCTGCCTCTCTCTGTTACCTTTCTCACTGTGTCTATCCTCCATCTCTCTCTCCCCTCCTACTCATCAATGTCCGTCCGTCCGTCTGTCTGCCCGTCTGTCTGTCTCTCCTCCCTCTGATAAAAGACAATGGCGAGAGGAGAAAGATAGAGAGTGTCAGTTTGTCTCTCCCTAGCTCTCTCTCACTATTTTTATATCTCTATCTGTCTCTCGACTGTCTACTCTCCTATCGCTTTTTTTTCTTTTTCTCCCTTCTCTCCCTCCCCGCTCAATTTATCTCTCTCTCTATCTGCATAGATAGAGGGGCTAAGCATAGAGGGGAGAAGGCAAGCACGGGTTATTGATTGGGGACGATCAGCCATGATCACAATGAATGGCGGTGCTGGCTCGAAGGGCCGAATGGCCTCCTCCTGCACCTATTTTCTATGTTTCTATGTTTCTATGCATCTCTCATGTTTCTCTATCTCTACTCTCTTCCCAATTCCATCCCTCCCTCTCACCGTCACGTCTCCTCTCCTCCCTCTATCTCTCTCTCTCTCCAATTCCCTCTGATACAGTTGTACATGACAAGGGAAATAGAAGAGAGGCAGAGAGAAAGAGAGAGAGAGAGAGAGATAGAGAGAGAGAGAGAGAGAGAGAGAGAGAGAGAGAGAGAGTGAGTGAGTGTGAGAGAGAGAGAGATAGTGAGTGAGAGAGAGAGAGAGAGAGAGTGATAGAGAGAGAGAGATTGAGAGATAGATAGATAGAGAGAGAGAGAGAGAGAGAGAGAGAGAAGACAAAGAGAGTCATGCAGTACGTAAACAGGTCCTTCCGTCCAAATTTATAAAGACTGATGCAAAACATTTTTCAAGTCCTCTGCCATTTATTTATTCAGCATTACTAGATCTGCGTCATTCTCCAGCAGTCCAATGTCAACTTTTGCCTCTTTCTTGCTCTTTATATTACTGAAGAAACTCTTGCCATCCTCTTTTATATTATTGGGCAGCTTACCTTCGTATTTCATCTTTTCTCCTCCTTTGTCTTTTATCTACCCTCTGTTGTTCATTAAAAGCTTCCCTATGCTCTGACTTCCCATTAATCTTTGCAATGTAAAACGCCTTCTCTTTTAGTTTTATACTGTCCTTGACTTATCTTGTCAGCCACAGTCGTCTCTTTCTCCCCCTAGAATCGTTCTTCTTCTTTGGAATGAAAAGAACCTGCATCTTCTAGATTATTCCCAGAAATTCGTGCCATTGCAGTTCCTCCGTCATCCCTGCTAGGACCCCCTTTCCAGTCAACTTTGGCCAGCTGATGCCTCTGTAGACCGCTTTGCCCAGCTGCAATACTGACACATCCGATTTAAACTTCTCCCTCTCAAATTACATATTAAAACTTATCATTTTGTCTTCTTTACCTCGTAATGATTCCTTTAACTTGACTTCCCTTATCAAAGCCGGTTCATTACATAACACTAAAACCAAAATTGCCTTTTACCTGGTAGGCTCCACTCCGAGCTGCTCTAAGAGTCCATCTAGGAGGCAGTCTACAAATTCACTTTCATGTGGTCCAGTACCAATCTGATTTTTCCCAGTCTACCTGCCTATTAAAATCGTCCACGACCACTGTAGCATTGCCTATTTTACATGCAAATGTTATCTCCTGTTATAACTTGCTTCCTATATTCCGGCTACTGTTTGGGGGACTGTGAATACAGTAACTCCCATTAAGGTCTTTTCACCCTTATAATTTCTCAGCTCTATCCACAATGACTCAACATCTTCTAACCCTATATCATCCCTCACTAAGGACTGAAATTCATTCCTAACCAACAGACTATCCCACCCCCTCTATCCACCTTCCTTTAATTTCGTTATGACATATCACCCTGAATGTTTAGTTCCCAGCTCCGATTCTCTTGCAGCCATGTATCTGTAATTCCCATAACATCATATATATTCTTGATTGGTATGGGCGTCAGAGGTTATGGGGAGAAGGCAGGAGAATGTGGTTAGGAGGGAGAGATAGGTCTGCCATGATTGAATGGCGGCATAGACTTGATGGGACAAATTCCCTAATTCTACTCCAATCACTTATGATCTTATGATCTTATGAACTAAAAGTCCTCGTAAATCTTCTCTACGTTCTTTGCAGCTCAACAACATCCTTCCTGCAGCAGTGTGGTCAAAACTATACACAATTGTTCAAATATGGTCTTATATGTTCGGAATAAAGAATCTTTCTTTCAGTGTTAAGTTTATTATTGTCACCAGTACCAAGGTACAGTGAAAATCTTTGCTTTGCAAGCTAGCCAAACAGATCAGATAATACTCTTCTTAAATACAATCAAGGCAAACTGAAGTATAATAGGTGGAGCAAAGCAGAATATAGTCTTCAGCATTGTAACGCTTCAGTTCGAGAGACAAAGTACAATGTCCACAAAGCGGTAGAGTGGAATCGGACAGTATCTTAGCTTATGGAGTGACCCTTCAGAAGTCTGATTTCAGAGGGGAAGAAGCTGTTCCTGAGTCCGGTGGTACGAACTTTCAAGCTTCTGTACCTCTGCCGGATGGGAGCGGGGATACGAAAGATGACCAGGGTGGGACTTATTTGATTATGTCGACTGCTTTGCCCGAGGCAGCGTGATTGTACATTGAATCAAATGTTGGTCTGTATGACAGGCAGGGCTACATTCAGAACTCTGAGATTACTTGTGGTCTTGGGCAGAGCTGTCACCAAACTTAGTTGTGAAGCTACCCAACAGTGTTCTTTTGACAATCCAGGACAGGACCTTCACAGTGAATGATAGAAGAACATTGTAGAAGAGAGAGATCTAGGAAAAGAACCGCAGATGCTGATTTAAATCAAAGGTAGACACAACATGCTGGAGTAACTCAGCGGGTCAGGCAGCCTCTCTGGAGAGAAGGAATGGGTGGCGTTTCGGGTCGAGACCCTTCTTCAGACTGATTGTCGAGACCCTTCTTCAGACAGTCTGAAGAAGGGTCTTGACCTGAAATGTCACTCATTCCTTCTTTCCAGAGATGCTACCAGACGCGCTGAGTTACTCCAGCAGTCTGTGCCTTCCAGAGGGAGTGCAGGTACATAGTTCCTTGGAAGTGGCGTCACAAGTAGATAGGGTGGGCAGAAAGATTTTCAGCATATTGTCCTTCATCAGTCAGAGTAATGAGTGAACATTTTTCTCCCCTACTCCCAGATCCCTCTGCTCTACAACAATCCCCAGAGCCTTTCCATTCACTGTGTAGGTCCTCCGCTTGTTTGATTCCCCAAGATGCAACATCTGACATTTCTCTGTATTAAACTCCAGCAAACATTCTTCAGCCCACCAGCCCTACCGATCAAGATCCTTCTGCAATTTTTGACAGCCATCTTCACTATCTACAATTCCACCCACTTCAGTGTTATCTGCAAACTTGCTAATCATGCCTTGTACGTTCTCATCCAAATCATTGATATAGACGACAAACAGCAAATGGCCCAGCACCGAATCCTGAAGCACACCACCAGTCACAGGCCTACAGTCTGTAAAACAACCTTCCTTCCATGAAGGTAATATTCTCTCCATTCAGTTATCCCTACATGGCTCCTATGCGATGTAACCTTCTAGTGCAGCCTGCGATGCATTAACTTGTCAAATGCCTTGCTGAAATCCATATATACAACATCTACAGCCTTCCAAGGTATACAGTTCTTGCCTGCTCAGCCTCTCCTTGTAGAGGTCTCCCTCTCCCGCATTGGCTAGTGTCCAGAGGAGGTTTACGAGAAAGATCCCAAGAATGATTGTGTTAACAGATGATAAGCATTTGAGGTCACTGGGCTTGTATTCGCCTGAGTTTAGAACGATGACGGAGGACCACATTGAATCTTACTGAATAGCGAATGTCCTGGGTAGAGTGGATGTGGAGAGTATATTTCCACAAGTGGGAGAGTCGCGGACCAGAGGCCATAGTCTCAGAATAAAATAAAATATATTTAGAAAGGCCAGAGGGTGGTGAACCTGTGAAATTAATTGCCACAGAGGGTTGTGGAGGCCGTCAATATGTATTTTTAAGGCAGAGATTGACAAATTGTTCATTAGTACAGACATCAGGGGTTACAGGGAGAAGGCCGGAGAATGGGGTTGAGAGGGAAAGATAGATCAGCCATGATTGATTGGAGGGGTAGGGTTGACAAATACTGCTCTTATAACTTATTATGAACTTTCTGTAACTCAGGCACTTTGAATTCTGGCGATTTTTGTTTTACAAAAGTACGACCAAAGTAAACGATAAACTTGCGATATATTTATAGTAAATCTTTCTTTATTGCTTAAGATATGACCATGGACAGAAAAAAAGAGCCAGACGGCAAGTTCACTGGTGAATTCAGAGTGCTGTGCAAAGACCTTAGTTCGATTTGGAAATATCACAGAATTTACGAGCAAATTGATTCCCGAGTCAAAGATGTAACGGGGTCATGAGCAAACACACTTACCTAACGCGGCAAAGCAAATTATTATTCCACAACGATTGTAAATCCGAGAATAGGTGGGATCATATAATCGTGAAATCACAAGATCGTGGAGATATGCAAGCCTGAAATCAGAGATATCATGGAATCATATAGTTATACAAAGCTGAAATCAATGATATCATGGAATCACAACATTATACAATCTTGAGATCAGGGTTAAAATGGAATAATGATATTATACAATATTGAAATCAGAGCAATTATGAAATCAATATTGTGGAATCACGAAATTCTGAAATCAGGTATATCGTGAAATCATGGTTATATAACCTTGAAATTTGAGATATCGTGTTTACAATGTTATAAAGTCTCAAAATCCTAGAAGAAAGTCATATAATGCTGAAATTAGACGGTCATAACATTATGCAATATTGAAATCAGGAATATCATGGAATAATGAAGATATGCAATCTTGAAATCAAGGGTATCATGAATATCAAAGATATCAAGAATTCAGAAAATAAATGTATAATCGAATCATGAAATGATAAAGCCACATAATCATAAAAATAATGGAGCCATGAAATGAGAAATTCTGAAATTGGAGATATTGTGGAATCATCACGTTAGAGAAATAATGAAGTAATAAAATGATGAAATATTTTAATCATAGTTCAAAATCACAAAATAATAATCATGCAACCCTGGTGTTATGGAATCATGGAATCGTTGATATAATTCATGGAATTATAATGCTAAAAAGTCACAAGAGCATAAAAGCACAGAAGTATACATTGAGAAAATCACGAAACATTCATATAAATTCAGAGATCAGAAAATGGGAATCGGAGCATTCGGAGGAAACTTACGCAGTCACAGGGAGAACATGTAACTGCACACCGTCAGCACCCGGGGTCAGGAATGAACCGGCTCTGTGCCGCTGTGAGGCAGCAGCTCTACCAGCTGTGCGTGCTGAACACAGCAACAGAAATGGCTGAAGAAATGGCAGATAGAGTGTAAAATAAGGAAATATGAGGTGCACTTTGGGAGGTCGAAGATAATGGGAAAGTCTGCAGTTAATGGCAAGTCTCAACACCATTAACTGAAAGTGCAACGCAAGTAGGTCGATTGATAAAGAGGGCCTTCATCAGTTGGGCATTGATCTAAGAGTGCGGAAGCCACGATGCAGCTTTATAAAACTTTGGTCAGGCTGCATTTGAGGTGTTATTTACAGTTCTAATTGCCCCCATTAGAGGAAGGATGTAGAGGCCTTTGGAGAGTGTGCAGAGGAGGTTTCCCAGAATGCTTCCTGGATTAGAGGGTTTCATCTATAGGAAGAGGTTAGACAGACTTGGATTGTTTTCTGTGGAACAGTTCATGAACATTGATATAATTTTATAAAAGCATGAGAGGCATGGATAGGGCAGACAGTCACAACTCCCCTCCCCCTTCCCCAGTGTGTCAAAGACTAGAGGGCATAGGTTTAAGGTGAGATGGGCAAAGTTTAAAGGAGATGTGCGTGGCAAGTTTTTGTTTACACAAAGCGTGGTGGGTGCCTGGAACGCGCTGCCGGGGGTGGTGGTGGAGACAGATACAATAGTGGCGTCAGTAGGCTATCAGATAGGCACATAGAAGTCCAGTGAATGGAGGTATATGGATCACATGCAGGCAGAGATGAACTTGGTGCCGTGTTCGGCACGGACATTGTGGGCAGAAGGATCTGTTCCCGTGCTGTACTGTTCAATGTTCTCTGTAATTACCCTCTAATTTTATGCAGGGTGTGATACATGTCGTACTTTTGTACCATTGTTGTTGAATCTCCTTAGACCCTCAATCAAACCTCCTGTTGTAAAACGTCTGAAATAAGAAAGAGGTGGTATCAATATTAGAGTATGCAGCAGGGTCCCGACTTGAAGTGAACGGGGAGAAACAAATCAGGGAGGGGGAGAAAACGAGGGAGAGAAAGAAAGAGAAGCAGATAGAAAGCAACATAGAGGGGCAGAGTCAATACAGTACGGAAACAGGCTATTTGGCCCAACTTGCCCTTGCCAACCAAGTTGTTCCATGTATTGTAGTCCCACCTGCCAGTGTTTCACTTGCAGGTCAGGTAAGCACATCAACGCCTCTACTTCCTCTGAATGCTTAGAATATTTGGCATGTCCCCAACAACCATCATCAACTTCCACGGATGTGCTGTAGAAATCATTCTATCGGAATGCATCACAGCATGGTTTGGGCACAGTTTCAGTCAAGTCCACAAGTAATCACAGAGGCCAGGGTTCTAGATCTTTGGCCCAGCCGTAGCCAGCAGGAACATTGCCATTGCCGAATTCTGAGGGCAACTTTGCGGGGCACGTAGCACAGCCCCTCAGTGGCCTAGGCGGACTCTTTTTTAGTAGTGTTGCTATCCTCTCGGAGGCCGTGACCTATGTTGGTCTGGCAAAACGGATAATCCATAAAGGGCGCCGGAAAATCGGCATGGACCGGTGAAGAAAGCATACCGTATGCTTGCCTTCATCAGTCGGGTCATTGAGCATAAGATTGAAATGTAAGGTGAAGATATACAGGCCATTCATCAATTTCCAGAACCATTGGTTCCATAGACTTTTCTGATTATCAGTTGTGCTGGACCAGCAAAGGTCACGGCCTCTGAGAGGATACCAACTACCAGAACGGTCCACCTTGGCTGTCGAGGTGACGAGATCGGCCGCGGAATTCGGCTATGGGAACGAATCTGCTGGAGTTCCAGAGCACCGGCCGCTGGGAGCATATTCGACCCACCGATCGGCAGCGGAATTTAGGATGAGGTCGCGATCAGCCACCTCACCCATAGAAACATTGAAAATAGCTGCTGGAGGAGGCCATTATACCCTTCATTGTGATCATGGCTGATCATCCACAATCAGTAACCCGTGCCTGCCTTCTCCCCATACCGCTTGATTCCGCTAGCCCCTAGAGCTCTATTTAACTCTCGTTTAAATGTATCCTGTGAATTGACCTTCACGGCCCACTGTGGCAGAGAATTCCCAAATTCGCATCTCTCTGGGTGAAAAAGATTGTTTCTCATCTCAGTTTTAAATGACCTCCCCTTTCTTCTTAGACTGTGGCCCCTGGTTCTGGGCTCCGCCACATTGGGAAAATTGATCCTGCTTCTGGCTTGTCCAGTCCTTATATAATTTTATGTGTTTTTATAAGTTTCCCTCTCATCCTTCTAAACTCCAGTGAATATAAGCACACTCTTTCCAATTTTCCGCATTTGACAGTCCCGCCATCCCGGGGATTAAACACATGAACATATGCTGCACTCTCTCAAAAGCAAGGATGTTCTTCCTCAAATTAGGGGACAAAAACTGCACACAATACTCCAGATGTGGTCTCACCAAGGCCCTGTACAACGCGGCCTACGCGCTACATTTCGGGGGGGTGGGGGGGGGGAATTCCGTGGGAGTTTCGTGTGCTCTTGTCATTTTGTCCGGAAGAAAAGAGGTGCTGGTCAAACAGTTGCCAGAAAATCGGTGGTGGACCTGTACGATAAATAAAATACCTTTCTACTAAACCTCTACTACATCCTTTGAGACTGTAACATCACAGTCAATATTCCACGAGAGAGAGAGTGTTAGATGTGGCATATTTGCAAGCTAATACTGAAACAAATATTCCACAGACAAGTTTTGCAAATCCGGCCAGGTAAATCAGTTTCCCAGCGTCAATTGTCTGAACTTTAGTTCTGTTAAGAAAACAGAGATATACTCAATACCCTGAGTGATGATGAAGGCAAATTAGAAATAAGAATAGAAATTGGGAGATTGTGTTACAGTTGTACAATACATTAGTGAGGACATATTTGGTGTATCATGTTCAGTTTTCGTCATCCTGTTATAGCAAACATGTTGTTCCTTGAAAGTAGCATCACAGGTAGATAGGGATGTCAAGAAAGCTTTTGCACATTGGACTTCATCCGTCAAAGTATTGAATATTGAATATATAAGTTGAGAGGGCATGTTACAGTTGTAAAATATGTTGGTGAGGCCACATTTGGAGTATTGTATTCAGCTTTGGTCTCTGTATGATAAACTAGAAATGGTGCAGAGAAGATTTACGAGGAGTGCAGGAGAAGAGGATGATATCATAGAGGTATATAAAATCATGAGGAGAATGGAACATAGACACAGAAAGCTCGAGTAACTCAGCGGTACAGGCAGCATCTCTGGATGGACGGAATGGGTGATGTTTCGGGTTCAGAAGCGTCACCTATTCCTTTTCTCCAGAAATGCTGCCTGACCCGCTGAGTTATTCCAGATTTTTGTGTTATCTATGGTTTAAACTATAATCTGCAGTTCGTTCTTACACATGAGGGGAATAGAGCGGGTGATCAAGAACCAAAGGACATAGGCTATATAACAGATGCACAAGACATAGATAGGTAAGTCCACATTTGGAGTATTGCGTTCAGTTTTGGTCAGCCTATTTATGGGAAAGATGTTGTTAAGCTGGAAAGCATGCAGCAAAGATTTACAAGGATGTTGCCAGGACTCGAAATTGATTTTATTCCTTGGAGTGCAGGAGAATGAAGGGTAATCTTATAGAGATGTACAAAATCGCGAGAGGAATAGATGGGGTAAAAGCACAGTCTCTTGCCCAGACTTGGGGATGGAGGACCAGCGGACATCGGTATAAAATGAGGCGGGGGGGATTTAATAGGAATCTGAGGGGTAACTTTCCACACGGAGGCTGGTGTGTATCTGGAAAGATCTGCCAGGGGAGTAGTTGAGGCAGGTACTATCACATATTTAAGAAACAGTTAGACAGGTACATGGATAGGAATGGTTCAGAGCGATACGGGCCAAGCGTAGACAGTTGGGCCTATATACATGGGGCATGTTGTTTGACATGGGCAAGTTAGGCAGAAGTGCATTTTACACTGTATGACTCTGTGATATTCGTAAGTTTTAACACTGACACACAAAGTGTAAACAGTCTTGAAATAATGATGGAATCCTCATTTAAGTAAAGCCACTCGCCTTTATTTAAGCCACAGGTCTCTGTAAGAAGAACTATGAAACATTTGGTCAGTAGTAGATTATTTACATATTTAAGGCATAAACAATTACAGAGAGTTGTGGATGTAGCCCAATCCATCACACAGATCAGACTCACACCAGCCAGGAAAGGGTGGCACAGTGGCGCAGCGGTAGAGCTGCTGCCTTGCAGCGTCAGAGGCCTGACGTCGATTTGCCTATGGGTGCTGTCTGTACGTAGTTTGCAAGTTCTCCCTGTGACATCGGTGCTCCGGTTTCTTCTCACATTCCAAAGATGTGCGGGTTTGTAGGTTAATTGGAGCAAAACAAATGTCCCTAGTTTAGGATAGAACATGCAATTGTTGATTGGCGTGGACTCAGTGGGCCGCAGGGCCTGTTTCCCCGCTATATCACTAAACTTGTTTTTAAAATTTGTATTAGAGGTATCTGCTTATCCAAACCAATACTAACTTTGTTTAACAATTACATTTTAAGTATCCAGGGTTCCGGGGATCCAGTTACCAAAGTAGCTGGGGTCCTCCTTTATCGGTTACATATTAACATTACCTCTAATTAATTATTTATGTTTATAGGTAAGAAAAATAAAGAAATAAAGAGCAGAAATTAGAAAAAAAGAAATAAGATAAACTATCAATAATACAACTTAGGAGAGGACCGTAGGTCAGAAAACATAACTATTCATCTAGTCCTGGGTTAAGGTTTTATAACACTAAACTAAACTAAACTAAACTAAGCTGAACACAACTAAACTAAATTAAACTATACTAAATTAAAGTAAACTAAACTAAGCTAGTGTTCAGGTGATCGTTGGTCGGCTTGGACTCGGTGGGCTGAAGGAGCTTGTTTCCATGCTGTATCACTAAACTAAACTAAACAATCATATGGGTGAGGTGATTGTTTGTCAGCTTCGACTCGATGTGCCAAAGAGCCTGTTTCCATGCCGTATCGCTAAACTACAACTAAGTTTCAATGAGGCCTACCCTCATCCAGCGAGTACAGGCCCAATGCTGTCAAACACTCATCATACGTTAACCCAATCATACCCTGGATCATTCTCATAAACCACTTTTGTTTCGTTTTGTTTGTTAGCCATCATCTGCAGTTATAGTGTCATCGAGTCACATTTCGTGGAATCAGGCCCTTAGGAGCAACTTGCCCACACCGACCAACATGCCCCATCTATACCAGTCCCACATGCCTACATTTGGCCCATATCCTTGTAAGGCTTTCCTATCCATGGACGTGTCTAATGTCTCTAAGATGTTATAATAATACTTGCCTCAACTACCTCATCTAGCAGCTCGTTTCATATCCCCATCACCACCTGTGTAAAAAACATTACCCCTCAGGTTCCTATTAAATTTTTCCTCCCTCTCAGCTTAAACCTACAGTATGTCCTCTGGCTATCGCTTCCTCTACTATGGGTAAAAGACGCTCGTGGTCTTGACCACCTCTATACGACCACCCTTAAACCTCCTGCACTCCAAAGAATAAAGCACTAGGCTATACAACCTCTCCCTACATCCCAGGCCTTCGATCCCTAGCAAAATCCTCTTAAGGTTCATACGAATAGAACATCACGAGAGGCATAGATCGGGTAGATGTCTGGAATCTTTTGCGCAGAGTAGGGGAATCGAGAACCAGAGGACATAATTTTAAGGTGAAGCAGAAAAGATTTAACTGGAACCTGAGGGGTATTTTTTTTTACATAAGATGGTGGGTGTATGGATGGACCTGCCAGAAGAGTTATCGATACAGATGCTATTGCAAAGATGAAGAGACATTTAGACAGGTACATGTATAGGACAGGCTAAGAGGGATATGGGCCGAATGCACGCTGGTGGGACTAGTGTAAATAGGACATGTTGGCAGGTGTGTTAATGTTGGGGTGAAGGGCCTATTTCCACTATGACTCTATCTACTATTCATTAAATTTCAATGAGATTCCATAAATTCATGTTCATAAGTTTTATGAGCAGAATTAGTCCATTCGGCACATCAAGTGTTCTCTGCCATTCAATCATGACTGGTCTATTTTCCCCTCTTGACTCCATTCTCCTGCCTTCTCCCCATAACCCCTGACACCCTTACTAAGCAAGAATCCACCAATCTTTGCCTTTAAAATATCTATTGATTTGCTCTTCACATCCTTCTGTGGCAATGAATTGCAAAGATTCACTACCTTTTGTCCACAGAAATTACTCCTCATCTCTTTTCTAAAGTTATGTCCTTTTATTATGAGGCTCTGGCCTCTGGTCATCAACTCTCCCTCTAATGGAAGGAACCACGCCAAATCTACCCTATCCAGGTAACCTCTCATCCTTCTAAACTCCAGCGAGAACAGGCCCAGAAGCCATCAATTGCTCATCGTACGTTAACCCAATCATCCCCGGGATCATTCTCATAAACCACTTTTAGTTATATAGATACATAGAAAAGAGGTGCAGTAGTAGGCCATTCGGCCCTTCGAGCCAGCAACGCCATTCAATGTGATCATGGCTGATCAGCCATAAACAGTACGCAGTTCCTGCTTTCTCCCCATATCCCTTGATTCCGCTAGCCATAAGAGCTCTATCTAACGTTCATTTGAATTCAGTGAAGCGGCCTCCACTGGGTTCTGAGGTAGAGAATTCCACAAATTCACAACTCTCTGTTTGAAAAACGTTTTCCTCATCTCAGTTCGACCTGGCCTACCACTTATTCTTAAACTGTGGCCCCTGATTCTGGACTCCCAAAACAGCAGAAACATGATTCCTACATCAAGCGTGTCCAAACCATTAATAATTTAATATGTTTCTATCAGATACCCTCTCATCCTTCTAAATTCCAGTGAATACAAGCCCAGTTGCTCCATTCTTTCGTCATATGACAGTCTCGCCATCCTTGTGAACCTACACTGCACTCCCTCAATAGCCAGAATGTCCTTCCTCAAATTACGAGACCCAAACTGCACACATACTCCAGCTGTGGTCAGCAGGGGCCCTGTGCAACTTGCAGAAGGACCTCTTTGCTTCTATACTCAACTCCTCTCGTTATGAAGGCCTACATGCCATTAGCTTTCTTCACTGCCTGTGGTAGATGCATGCTTACTTTCAGTGACTGATGTACCAGGACACGCGGGTCTAGTTGTCCTTCCCCTGTTCGTAACCTGACACCATTCAGGTATTAATATGCCTACCCATTCTTGCCACCAAATTGGATAACCTCACATTTGTCCTCATTATACTGGATTTGCCATGCATCTGCCCACTCACCATCCTGTCCAAACCACGCTGCATTCTCATAGCATCCTCTTCACAATTCACACTGCCACCCAGATTTATCTCATCTGCAAATTTGCTAATATTACTTTTAAATCCTCCATGTAAATTATTAAAGTATATTGTGAATAGCTGCATTCCCAGCACCGAGCCTTGGGGCCCCCAACTAGTCACTGCCTGCCATTCAGAAAGGGACCATTTAAACCTTAATCTTTGCTTCCTGTCTGCCAAACAATATTTTTATCCATGGCAATACCCTATCCCCAATATCATGTGCTCTAATTTTGCCCACTTATCTCCTGTGTGGGACCTTCTCAAAGGCTTTCTGAAAGTCCAGGTACACTACATCCACTTCCTCTCCTTTGTCTATTTTTCTTGTTACATCCCCAAAAATACCAGAAGTTTTGCGAAGCATGATTCCCCCGTTCTAAATCCATGCTGACTTAGACAGATCATGTTACTGATATCCAAATGCACTGCTATTACACCTTTGTTAATCAACCAGCATCTCCCCCACCACTGATGTCAGGCTAACTGGTCTATAATTAGTGATCTATCGTCTGTTTACCGGCTTTTGCAGTTCTTGTTAATCTTATCAGACAATGGACAATAGGTGCAGGAGTAGGCCATTCGGCCCTTCGAGCCAGCACCGCCATTCACTGTAATCATGGCTGATCATCCACATTCACTACCCCGTTTCTGCCTTCTCAACATTTCCTCTGCAATCTTTAAGAGATCTATCTAACACTCTCTTGAAAGCATCCAGAGCCTTCCACTGCTTTCTGCGGCAGAGAATTCCCCAGATTCACAACTCTCTGGGTGAGAAAAGTATTTCCTCATCTCTGTTCTAAATGGCCTAACCCGTATTCTTAAACTGTGGCGCCTGGTTCTGGACTCCCCCAAAATTGGGAACATGTTTCCTGCCTCTAGCATGTCCAATCCCTTAATAATCATATACATTTTAATATGATTCCCTCTCATCCTTATTAATTCAAGAGTATACATGCTCAACCGCTCCATTCTATCAACATATGACAGTCCTGCCATCCCGCGAATTAACCTCGTGAACCTACGATGCACTCGCTCAATAGCAGGAATGTCCTTACTCAAATTTGGAGACCAAAACTGCGCACAATACTCCAGGTGTGGTCTCACTAGGGCCCTGTACAACTGCAGTAGGACCTCTTTGCTCCTATACTCAACTCCTCTTGTTATGAAAGCCAACAGACCATTAGCTTCCTTCACTGCATGCTGTACCTGCATGCTTGCTTTCAGTGAGTGATGAACAATGACCCCAAGATTTCTTTGAACATCTCCTTTTCCCAACTTGACACCATTCAGATAATAATCTGCCTTTTTGTTTTTGCCACCGAAGTGGATAACCTCACATTTATCCAGATTAAGTTGTATCTGCCATACATCAACTCACATTGCCACCCTGCTTTGTGTCATCTGCAAATTTGCTGATGCTACTTTAAATCAATGTTCCCGATGTTGGTGGCGTCCAGAACCAGGGGCCACGGTTTAAGAATAAGGAGTAAGCCATCAAGACCGGAGACGCGGAAACACTTTTTCTCACAGAGAGTGGTGCGCCTGTGGAATTCTCTGCCCCAGAGGGCAGTGGAGGCAGGTTCTCTGAATGCTTTCAAGAGAGACCTAGACAGTCCTAATAGATAAATTTGACCAATTCATAACGAGTTGGTCTCCATTTGTCGTCTTTTTGGAAACGTATGGTGCAAAAAAGGT
This sequence comes from Malacoraja senta, assembly GCA_038087875.1. NCBI lineage: Eukaryota > Metazoa > Chordata > Chondrichthyes > Rajiformes > Rajidae > Malacoraja > Malacoraja senta. Next base: position 6,958,206 of record CM075981.1, on the reverse strand, counting down.
GTAAAAGCTAATCCGTGACTGCGGATGGTCAAGATTATAAATGATCTCCTTCTATTTTCTTTTCTTCTCATCTTTTCTTTTATTCTCTCTCTTCTATTTTCTATGTCTCAACTTTCTTATTTCATTCTTTATTTTTATTTTTCACACACTATATATCTCACATTTTTCTATTTTTCATTATCTAACTTTTTTATTTTTCGTCTTTATTTCAAAATTTTTTTTAAATAAGAAGCTGTACATGAAAGGTATTATGAAAATATGATTGTATACAATTGTACTTACTTCTAATAAAATTTAAAAAAAAGAGAGACCTAGACAGGGCTCATAAAAATAGCGGAGTCAGGGTATATGGGGAGAGGGCAGGAACGGGGTACTAATTGGGGATGATCAGCCATGATCACATTGAAGTGCGGTGCTGGCTCGAAGGGCCGAATGGCCTACTCCTGCACCTATTGTCTATTGTCTATCGTCTATTGAAACCCTTCATCTAAATTATTGATGTATATTGTAAATATCTACGGTCCCAGCACCGAGCCCTGCAGTACCCCACTAGTCACTGCCTGCCATTCTGAAAAGGACCCGTTAATCCCTACTCCTTGTCTCCTGTCTGCCAAACAATTTTCTACCCATATCAGTACCATATCCCCAATAGCTTATGCTCTAATTTTGCCCACTTATCTGCTATAAGCGACCTTATCAAATGATTTCTGAAAATCCTGGTACACTACATCCGCTGGCTCTGCCTTGTCCATTTTCCTAGATACATCCTCAAAAAATTCCATATGTTTAGTCAAGCATGATTTCCCCTTCGTAAATCCATGTTGACTCGGAGCGATCCTGTTACAGCTTCAGTCCCATCAGTCTACCCAACAGCATTTTCTGGCTAATGTGAATTTCCTGCAGTCCGTCCGTCACCCTAGATCCTCTGGCCATTGGGGGAGTGGTGTGGGAAGAGGTGGCTGGGAGGGGAGTGGGGGCAGGGGGCAGCGGGGGGTGGTGGGGGGGGATTCTGGGGAGAGAGCTCGAGAAAAGAAGGGGATTGTGGGGAAGGGGGTGTATCACGGGGTAGGGGGGAAGGAGCCAACGAGGGGGATCAAAGGGGAATAGTTTCGAGGACGCACAGCAGGCGCTGTTCACTGGCTGTCGGTTGCATCGCTGGTCGCTGATCGCAGTCCTCGCCGTGATCAGAATCTCTGCTTTCCGTTTCGCGACATCGGCGCCGACTTTGGGTCGGGCCGGATCGGGTCGGGTCGTGTCAGGTAGGGTCGGGCTGGGTCGGGTCGGGTCGGGTCGGGTCCCTCCCTCCGAAAATTGTGTCCGGTTGTGCATCTCTGCGGAGCCTCCCGCTGCTGCAGTAAAGACGCGATGGCGCTTGAAGGGGTGCACCGTCCCGAGGAGTGACAGGGGAAGAGCACGGCACTGGAAGGCAGGAGCATAGATCGATCTGCGCACGCGCTGATTTTAACGTTTTAAACTTCGCTAACTTTGATGTAATTCAACCAATCGGAACGTAACTTGGTGGACCTGGAGCACAGGAGAACGGTGAGTGAACTGGCGAAAAATCACAGCGCTATCGCGAACCGTGTTTGCGCAAATTGAATGACTGCCAAACCGGAAGATAACAAGATCAGAGTTTTAGTGATAGATAGACAGATAGACAGAGAGACAGAGAGACGGATAGACAGATAGTCAGATAGACAGGTAAACAGAGAGACAGGTAGCAGATAGACAGATAGGCATATAGACAGATAGGCAGATAGACAGATAGACAGATAGACAGATATACATATAGACGGATAGACAGATAGACATAGCCAGATAGAGAGATAGATTAACTTTCTTTAGCTCAGGCACTTTGAATCCTGGCGATTTCTGTTTTACACAATTACGACCAAAGTAAACGAGAAACAAGCGATTTATTTGCAGTAACTCTCTCTTTATTGCTTAAGATATGACCATGTACGGAAAAAAGTGCCAGGTTGCAAGATCTCTGGCGAATTCAGAGCGCTGTGCAAAGATCTTAGTTGGATGTGAAAAATCCCCGGAATTTGCAAGCAAAATTGATCCCTGAGACAAAGATGGAATTGGGTCATGAGCAAACACACTTAACTAACGCGGCAAAGCAAATTAATATTCCAAAACGATTGCAAATCCGAGAAAGGTGGGATCATAGTATCTTGAAATCATAAGATCGTGGAGATATGCAAGCCTGAAATCAGAGATATCATGGAATCATAAAGTTATACAAAACTGAAATCAACGAAATAATGGAATCACAACATTATACAAGCGAAATCATGGTTAAAATGGAATCATGATATTATTCAATACTGAAATCAGAGATATTATCACGATATTCTGAAATCAGGGATATCATGAAAGCATGGTTATACAACTTTGAAATCTGAGATATCATAATCACAATGTAATAACTTCTCAAATCATGGAAACAAAGTCATATATTGCTGAAATTAGAGACAGGGAGTCATAACATTATGCAATCTTGAAATCAGGAATATCATGGAACAATGAAGTCATACAATCTTGAAATCAAAGATATAATGGATATCAAAGATATCAAGAATTCTGAAATCAGATGTATAATGGAATCATGAAGTGTTAAAGCCATATAATCATAAAAAATAATGGAGCCATGAAATGAGAAATGTCGTGGGGGGACATCGGAGCATTCGGAGGAAACTTACGCAGTCACAGGGAGAGCATGTAAACTGCACACCGACAGCATCCGGGCCAGTAATGAACCCGGATCTATGCCGCTGTGAGGCAGCAGCTCTACCAGCTGTGCGTGCTGAACATAGCAACAGAAATGGCTGAAGAAATGGCAGATGGTGTTTAAACTCAGGAAACATGAGGTCCACTTTGGGAGGTCGAATGTAAGTGGAATGTCTGCAGTTAATGGCAAATCTCAACAGCATTAACTGAAAATGGCAATGCAAGTAGATCGAGTGATAAAGAAGTACTTCATCAGTTGGGCATTGAGTCCAAGAGTGAGGAAGACATGATGCAGCTTTATAAGGCTTTGGTCATGATGCATTTGAGGTGTTGCGTACAATTCTAATCGCCCCCATTAGAGGAAGGATGTGGTGTCCTTTGGAGAATGTGCAGAGGAGGTTTCCTAGAATGCTTCCTGGATTAGGGCGTTTCAACTACAGGGAGAGGTTGGTCAGACTTGGATTGTTTTCTCAGGAACACTTGATGAACACTGATAGAATTTATAAAATCATGAGAGGCATAGGCAGGGTAGACAGTCACAACTGCCCTCCCCTCCAGTGTGTCAAAGACTAGAGGGCATAGCTTTAAGGTGAGATGGGCAAAGATGAAAGGAAATCGTGGTGGGTGGCTTGAACCCGCTGCCGTGGGTAGTAGTGGAGACAGATACGATAGTGGCGACAAGAGGCTATCAGATAGGCACATAGAAGTGCAGTGAATGGAAGGATATGGATCACATGCAGGCAGAGAGGAACTTGGTGCCATGTTCGGCACGGACCTTGTGGGCAGAAGGACCTGTTCCCCTGCTGTACTGTTCAATGTTCTCTGTAATGATGCTGTAATTTTATACAGCGTGTGATAAATGTCTTACTTTTGTACGATTGTTGTTGAATCTCCTTGGTCCCTCAATCAAACCTCTTGTTGTAAGATGACTGAAATAAGAAAAATGTGGCATCAATATTAGACTATGCAGCAGGGTCCCGACTTGAAGAGAACGGGAAGAAAGTAAGCAAGGGAGGTGGAGAAAATGAGGGATAGAAAGAAAGAGAAGCAGAGAGAAAGCAGCATAGAAGGGCAGATACAATACAGTACGAAACAGGCTATTCGGCCCAACTTGCCCATGCCAATCAAGTTGTCCCAGGTACTGTAGTCCCACCCGCCCGTGTTTGGATCACAGGTCAGGTAAGCACATCAACGTCTCTACTTCCTCTGAATGCTTAGAATATTTGGCATGTCCCCAACAACCCTCACCAACTTCTATGGATGTGCTGTAGAAATCATTCTATCGGGATAAATCACAACATGGTATGGGCACAGCTCCATCCAAGTCCACAAGAAACAGCAGAGGTGTGGACGCAGCACACACCATCAGGCAAACCAACCACTCTTCCATGGAAACCAACTACACTTCACGCTACACCGGCAAGGCCACCAGCATAATCAAGGAGCAGTCTCACTCCGGTGACTCCCTCTTCTCCCCTCTCTCATCGGGCATGAGGTACAGAAGTTTGAAAATGCATACCTCCAAATTCAAGGACAGTTTCTTCCCAGCTGTAATTAGGCAACTGAACCGTCCTCTCACCAATTAGAGAGCGGTCCTGAACTCCCATCTAGTTGGAGATGTGTGAACAATCTTTAATCTGACTTTATTGGACTTCAATGTTATATCTTTGCACTAAACGTTATTCCCTTTATCCTTTATCTTTACACTGTGGATGGCTGAATTGTAATCACGTATAGTCCTTCCGCTGACTAGATAGCACGCAACAAAAACATTTCATAGTACCTCGGTACAAGTGACAATAATAAACTTAATTAAAACTTAATATCCCTATAAAACTTCCCAGTCTATGTATCTGTTCCTGGAGTTAATGGCTACATGGCATTTCGGGCCGAGATCCTTCTCACCTATCCATGTAGCCCAGAGATGGTGCCTAAGCTGTTAAATTACTCCAGCAATTTGTGTCCCTTTGTTTAACATTGGATAGAGTGCAAAGAAGATTTACCACGATGTTTCCAAGATTCAAAAGCACAGAAATAGGTTAGGCAGGCTAGGACTTTATTCCTTGGCCTGCAGAAGGATGATGGGTGATCTTATAGAGGTGGATAAAATCATGACGGGAATAGATAGGGTGAATGCACATTCCCCCAGGGTAGGGAAATTGGGAACCAAAGGACATAGGCTTAAGGTGAAGGGGAGGGAGGAGATTTAATAAGAACCTGAGGCACAACTTATTTCAAACATAGTGTGGTGGGTATATGGAATAGGCTGCCGGAGGAGATAGTTGAGGCACGTACTGTCACTATGTTATTTGGACAGGTACATGGATAGGATATGTTTAGATGGATATGGGCCAAATACAGGCTGGTGAGACTAGTGTAGATGTGGCATCTTGGGCAGCATGGGCATGTTGAGTCGAAGGATCAGTTTTTGTGTTGTACGCATCTACAACTCTATGATTCCCACCTCAATGAAAAATAGATCCTATCTCTCTGTGACAGGCCGGTGGATATTGAGTCAGTCAAACAGCGTGGAAACGGGCCCTGCGTTTGGTGGCGTTTGACCCAAACTCTCAGTAATCCAGGTACCTGTCTAAATGTTTCTTAATCATTGTGATATTAGCTGCCTCAACTACCTCCTCTGGCAGCTCATTCCATGCACCCACCACCCTTTGTATCAAAACGTTACCCCTTAGATTCCCATTAAATCCTTTCCCTCCTCAACTTAAACCTATGTCCTCTGGTTCTTTATTCCCCTACTCTGGGCAAAAGGCTCTGCGTCTGCCTGGTCTATTCCGCCAAAGATGTTGTACCCCTTTATTAGATCACTCCTCATCCTCCTGCGTTCCAAGCAATAAAGTCCTAGCCTGCTCAACCTCTCACTGTAGCTCAGTCGATCGATTCCTGGCAACATCCTACTAAATATTATCTTTCAAGCTTAACAACATATTTCCTATAACATAGTGACCAAAACTGAACACAATACTCTAACTATGGCCTCCCAATCATATTATAGAACTTTAACATGGCTTCCCAACTTCTATATTCAACAAAATATAGCTGAATATGTTTCCCCCCCAGAGTGACGTACCTTGCCTTTGCAAGCTAACCCAGAAACAATTATTCCATAGAGAATGCTCTTGCAAATCAGGATCAGATAAGTTAGTTTCCCAGCTTCCATTGTCTGTGTTTTGGTTTCTGTTAAGGGAACATAAAGATTTGGTATGAACATCTTTACTTAAGAATGAAGTTTAAACATTACAATTATTACTTGCTAAAGTAGGAGAGACAAATTTAACACAACAGATAATTAGGAATTAACATTCGCTGGCGTTGCAGACTGTGAAGAAGGCTGTCAATGTATACAGCGGGATATAGATCAGCTACAGAAACGGCGGTGAAAAGGCAAGGGAGTTTAATCCGAGCAAGTGTAAGGTGTTAAACGTTGGGAGGTCGAATGTAAGGGGAACGACTACATTGAATGTCAAGACCCTTAACAGCATTGATGTATAGAGGGATCTTGGTATACAAGTCCTGAACACCCTGAAAGCGGCAAGACAAATATATACAGTTACGCCATTAATTTTCTTTGAGTTTAGTTTAGCTTATTGTCACATGAACCGAGGTACAGTGAAATGCTTTTGTTGCGTGCTAACCAGTCAGCAGAAAGGCAATACAATATTACAACCAAGCCATCCACAATGTACAGATACGAGATAAAGGGAATAATGTGAATATCATTTAGTTCAAGATAAAGTCCAGTAAAGGGTCTCGAATGAGGTAGATGTAGTTCAGGATTTGTGGTAGGATGGTTCAGTTGCCTAATAACAGTGGGGAAGAAACTGTCCCTGACACTGGAGGTGTGCGTTTTCACACCTCTTCCTTTTGCCTGATGGGAGTGGAAAGGAGGGAGTGGCCAGGGTGCAACTTTTCCTGATTATGCTGGTGGCCTTGCTGAGCCAGCGTGAGGTATAAATTAAATCAATGGAAGGGAAGTTGGTTTATGTGATGGTCTGTGTTGCATCCACAATTATCTGCAATCCCTGCGCTCTTGGACGGAGCAATTCCTATTCCCAATTTTCCAGCAACTGGTTGTCCCTGTTCCTGCTTTAATCCAGACAATGTACGGGAGGACACTTGAAATCCATACCCCGGAAGTCCCCCTCCAAAATGAGGCATCTAAGCCTGGTAAGGTAGCTAATCTCGATCTCAGTGGGACATCCATGGCTGATAGGCCGGTCGAATTTGCCTCCTGCGGCCAGGGTTCTGGATCTTTGGCCCGGCCGGAGCCAGCAGGACCATTGCCATAGCCGAATTCTGAGGGCAACATTGTGGGGCCGGTATCACAGCCCCTCAGCGGCCTAGGCGGACTGTTCCAGTAGCGTTGTCCTCCTTTCGGAGGCCGTGATGTCGGCTGGTCCGGCAAAACGGAAATCCAGAAAGGGCGCTGGAAAATCGGCTGTGGACCAGTAAAGGAGGCATACTGTATGCTTGCCTTCATCGGTTGGGGCATTGAGTATACGTTTTGAATGTAAGGTGAAGATATACTGTTCCATCATCGTTCCGGAACCCTTGGTTCCACAGCCTTTCCAGATTATCAGTTGTGCTGGTCCAGCATAGGTCACGGCCTCTGAGAGGAGTCCAACTACCAGAATAGACCACCTTGGCATTGAGGGGCCGAGGTCGGCCTCGGACGTAGGCTATGGGACGGATCTGCTGGAGTTCCAGAGCACCGGCCGTTGGGAGCATATTCGACTCAACAATTGGGCGCGGAAGTCAGGAGTAGTTCGAGATCAGCCGCCTCACCCATAGAAACATAGAAAATAACTGCAGGAAGAGGCCATTCGGCCCTTCATTATGATCATGGCTGATCATCCACAATCAGTAACCCGTGCCTGCTTTCTCCTCATACCCCTTGATTCCGCTAGCTCCTAAAGCTCTATCTAACTCTCTTTTAAATTCATCCAGTGAATTGGCCTTCACGGCCTTCTGTGGCAGAGATTTCCACAAATTCACAACTCTCTGGGTGAAAAAGCTCAGTTTTCATCTCAGTTTTAAATGACCTCCCCTTTCTTCTGAGACTGTGGCCCCCTGGTTCTGGAATCCCTGAATATTGGGAAAAAATTCCCTGCATCTAGCTTGTCCAGTCCTTTTATAATGTTATGTTTCTATAAGATCTCCTCTCATCCTTCTAAACTCCAGTGAGTACAAGCATAGTCTTACCAAACTTTCCTCATATGACGTCCCGTCATCCCGGGGATTAAACTCGTGAACATATGCTGCACTCCCTCAATAGAAAGGATGTCCTTCTTCACATTAGGAGACCAAAACTGCACACAATTCTTCAGATATGGTCTAACCAGGGCCCTGTACAACCCGGCCGACGCGCTACATTTCAGGCGGGGTTGGGGGAAGGGGGGATTCCGGGGGAGTTTCAAGTGTGCTCTTGTAATTTTGTCCTGATTAAAAGAGGTGCCACTCAACCAGTAGTCGGAAAATCGGTGGTGGACCTGTACCATAACTAAAAGTCCATTCTACTAAACCTCAACTAAATCAGTGTCCCACCTTCCATTATCTGAATTTTAGCTCTGTTAAGAAAACAGAGATATACTCAATACCCTGACTGATGATGAAGACCAAATTGGAAATAAGAATATAAATTGGGAGATTATGTTACTATTGTACAAGACATTGGTGAGGACAGATGTGGAGTATCATGTTCAGTTTTGGTCATCCTGTTATAGGAAACATGTTCTTCCTTGAAAGTAACATCACAGGTAGATAGGGATGTCAAGAAAGCTTTTGGCACATTGCAATTCATCCGTCAAAGTATTGAATATGGAAGTTGAGAGGGCATGTTACAGTTGTATAAGATGTTGGTAAGGCCACATTTGGAGTATTGTGTTCAGCTATGGTCTCTATATAATACACTAGAAATGGTGCAGATAAGATATAAGAGGAGTGCAGGAGGAAGAGGATGAAATCGTAGAGGTATATAAATTCATGAGGGGAATAGAAGATAGACCAAAAAAGCTGGCGTAACACAGCGGGACAAGCAGCATCTCTGGAGAGAAGGAATGGGTGATGTTTCGGGTTGAGAAACGTCACCTATTCATTTTATCCACAAATGCTGCCTGACCCGCTGAGTTACTCCAGCTTTTGTATCTATCTTTGGTTTCAACTAGCATCTCCAGTTCGTTTTTACACATGAGGGGAATAGATCGGGTGATCGAGAACCAAAGGACATAGGTTATACAACAGCTGTGCAAGACATATATAGGTAATGCCACATTTGGAGTATTGCGTTCGGTTTTGGCCAGCCTATTTATGGGAAAAGTGTTATTTAGCTGGAAAGGATGCAGCAAACATTTACAAGGATGTTGCCAGGACTCGAAGCTTGATTTTATTCCTTGGAGCGCAGGAGAATGAAGGGTGATCTTATAGAGATGTACACAATCGCGAGAGGAATAGACCGGGTAAAAACAGAGTCTCTTGCCCAGACCAGGGGCCTCGAGAACCAGAGGACATCGGTTAAAGGTGAGATGGGGGGACAGATTTAATAGAAATCTGAGGGGTAACTTTCCACACGGGGGCTGGTGGGTATCTGGAAAGATCTGCCAGGGGAGGTAGTTGAGGCAGGTACTATCACAACGTTTAAGAAACAGTTAGACAGGTACCTGGATAGGAATGGTTTAGAGGGATATGGGCCAAGCGAGGGCAGGGGGCGAGGTATACATGGGGCACAAAAATGCTGGAGAAACTCAGCGGGTGCAGCAGCATCTATGGAGCGAAGGAAATAGGTAACGTTTCAGGCCGAAACCCTTCTTCAGACTGATAGGGGGTGGGGAGAAGAAAGGAAAAAAGGAAAAGGAGGAGGAGGAGCCCGAGGGCTGGGGGAGGGGAGGAGACAACCAGATGGCTGATGAAGGGGAGGGGACAGCCAGGGCTAGCAGAATTGGGAGAATTCAACGTTCAGGCCACCAGGATGTAGACTGCCCAAGCGGAATATGAGGTGCATTTCCTCCAATTTACGGTGTTGCTCGCTGTGGCCATGGAGGAGACCCAGGACAGAGAGGTCAGATACGGAATGGGAGGGGGAGTTGAAGTGCTGAGCCACCGGGAGTTCAGGTTGGTTATTGCGGACCGACCGGAGGTGTTCGGCGAAACGATCGCCAAGCCTCCGCTTGGTCTCACCGATGTAGATCAGCTGGCATCTAGAGCAGCGAATGCAATAGATGAGGTTGGAGGAGATGCAGGTGAACCTCTGTCGCACCTGGAACGACTGCTTGGGTCCTGGAATGGAGTGGAGGGGGGAAGTGAAGGGACAAGTGTTGCATCTCTTGCGGTTGCAAGGGAAAGTACCAGGGGAGGGGGTGGTATGGGAGGGAAGGGAAGAATTGACAAGGGTGTTACGGAGGGAGCGGTCTTTGCGGAAGGCAGACATAGGGGGAGATGGGAAGATGTGGCGAGTGGTGGGGTCACGTTGGAGGTGGCGAAACTGACGGAGGATCACTTGTTGTATGTGACGGCTGGTGGGGTTAAAGGTGAGGACTAGGGGGACTCTGCCTTTGTTGTGAGTGGGGGGATGGGGAGAGAGAGCAGTGTTGCGGGGTATGGCAGAGACCCTGGTGCGAGCCTCATCTATGGTGGAGGAGGGGAACCCCCGTTCCCTGAAGAATTAGGACATTTCAGATGCCCTGGTGTGGAACGCCTCATCCTGGGAGCAGATGCGGCGTAGACGGAGGAATTGGGAGTGGGGGATGGAGTCCTTACAGGAAGCAGGGTGGGAAGAAGTGTAGTCCAGATAGCCATGGGAGTCGGTAGGTTTGTAGTGGATGTCGGTAAGGTGGACGTATACATGGGGCATGCTGGTTGGTGTGGGCAAGTTATGCTGCAGTGCATTTTGCACTCTGTAGGACTATGTGATATACCTAAGTTTTAAAACTGACACACAAAGTATAAACAGTCTTGAAATAATGAGGGAATACTTATTTAAGTAAAGCTACTCACCTTTATTTAAGCCACAAGTCTCTGTAAGAAGAAATATGAACAATTTGGTCAGAAGTAGATTGTATACATATTTGAGGCGTAACAAATTGCAGAGAGTTATGGATGTAGCCCAATCCATCAAACAGATCAGACTCCCACCAGCCGAGAAAGGGTGGCACAGTGGCGCAGCGGTAGATCTGCTGCCTTGAAGCGTCAGAGGCCCGGCTTCAATTTGGAAATGGGTGCTCTCTGTACGTAGTTTGCATGATCTCCCTGTAACGCCAGTGCTTCGGTTTCCTCCCACATTCCAAAGGTGTGCGGGTTTGTAAGTTAATTGGATCCTAAACAATTGTCCCTAATGTAGGATATAACTTGCGATTATAACCATATAACCATATAACCATATAACAATTACAGCACGGAAACAGGCCATCTCGACCCTTCTAGTCCGTGCCGAACACGTATTCTCCCCTAGTCCCATATACCTGCGCTCAGACCATAACCCTCCATTCCTTTCCCGTCCATATAACTATCCAATTTATTTTTAAATGATAAAAACGAACCTGCCTCCACCACCTTCACTGGAAGCTCATTCCACACAGCCACCACTCTCTGAGTAAAGAAGTTCCCCCTCATGTTACCCCTAAACTTCTGTCCCTTAATTCTCAAGTCATGTCCCCTTGTTTGAATCTTCCCTACTCTCAGTGGGAAAAGCTTATCCACGTCAACTCTGTCTATCCCTCTCATAATTTAAAGACCTCTATCAAGTCCCCCCTTAACCTTCTGCGCTCCAAAGAATAAAGCCCTAACTTGTTCAACCTTTCTCTGTAACTTAGTTGCTGAAACCCAGGCAACATTTTAGTAAATCTCCTCTGTACTCTCTCTATTTTGTTGACATCCTTCCTATAATTAGGCGACCAAAATTGTACACCATACTCCAGAATTGGCCTCACCAATGCCTTGTACAATTTTAACATTACATCCCAACTTCTATACTCAATGCTCTGATTTATAAAAGACAGCACACCAAAAGCTTTCTTTACCACCCTATCTACATGAGATTCCACTTTCAGGGAAATGTGCACAGTTATTCCAAGATCCCTCTGTTCACCTGCATTCTTCAATTCCCTACCATTTACCATGTACGTCCTATTTTGATTTGTCCTGCCAAGATGTAGCACCTCACACTTATCAGCATTAAACTCCATCTGCCATCTTTCAGCCCACTCTTCCAACCGGCATAAATCTCTCTGTAGACTTTGAAAATCTACTTCGTTATCCACAGCCCCACCTAGCTTAGTATCATCTGCATACTTACTAATCCAATTTACCACACCGTCATCCAGATCATTGATGTACATGACAAACAACAGTGGACCCAACAAAGATCCCTGTGGCACCCCACTAGTCACGGGCCTCCAACCTGACAAACAACCATCCACCATTACTCTCTGGCATCTGCCATTCAGCCACTGTTGAATCCATCTTGCTACTCCACCATTAACACCCAACCATTGAACCTTCTTAACCAACCTTCCGTGAGGAACCTTGTCAAAGGCCTTACTGAAGTCCATATATACAACATCCACGGCTTTACCCTCATCAATTTCCCGAGTAACTTCTTCAAAAAATCAAGACGATTAGTCAAACATGACCTTCATGTACAGGTGATTGTTGGTTGGCGTGGACTCAGTAGGTAGCAGGGGCTGTTTCCCCGCGCTGGATCAGTAAACTAAACTGAATTAAACTAAACTAAACTAAATTAAATTAAACTAAACTAAACTAAGCTAGTGTACAGGTGATCGTTGGTCGGCGTGGACTCGGTGGGCCGAAGGAGTTTGTTTCCATGCTGTATCACTAAACTAAACTAAACTGTCATATGGGTGATTGTTGGTCAGCGTGGACTCGATGTGCCAAAGGGCCTTTTTCCATGCTGTATCACTAAACTACAACTACGTTTCAATGAGTCTACCCTCACCCAGTGAGTACAGGCCCAATGCTGTCAAACACACATTATACGTTAACCCAATCATTCCCTGGATCATTTGCATAAACCACTTTTGTTTTGTTTTGTACGTTAGCCATCATCTGCAGTTATAGTGTCATGGAGTCACATATCGTGGAATCAGGCCCTTTGGAGCAACTTGCCCACACCGACCAACGTGCCCCACCTATATTAGTACAACCTGCCTACATTTGGCCCATATCCTTGTAAGGCTTTCCTATCCATGGACGTATCTAATGTCTCTAAGATGTTATGATAATTCTTGCCTCAACTACCTCCTCTGGCAGCTCGTTTCATATCCCCGTCACCCTCTGTGTAAAAACATTACGCCTCAGGTTCCTATCAAAGCTTTCCTTCCTTTCACCTTAAACCTACAGTAAGTCCTCTGCTTCTCGATTCCCCTACTCTGGGTAAAAGAATCAGTGCATTCACCGGATCTATTACTCTCATGGCCCTGTACACCTCTATACAATCACCCTTCATCCACCTGCATTCCAAAGAATAAAGTCCTAGCCTACACAACCTCTCCCTACACCTCAGGCCTTCGAGTCCTGGCAAATCCCCATAAGGATCATAAGAATAGAACATCATGAGAGGCATAGGTCAGGTAGATGTCTGGAGTATTTTGCCCAGAGTAGGGGTATCGAGAACCAGAGGACATAGGTTTACGGTGAAGGAGGCAAGATGTAATAGGAATCTGAGGGGACATTTTTTTCATACAGAGGTTGGTGGGTGTATGGAACGAGCTGACAGACGAGGTAGTTGAGGTATATACGATTGCAAAGTTGAAGAGACATTTGGACAGGTACATGTATAGGACAGACTTAGAGGGATATGGGCCGAATGCACGCAGGTGGGACTAGTGTAGATTGGACATATTGGCTGGTGTGTTATGGTTGGGGTGAAGGGCCTATTTCCACTATGACTCTATCTACTATTCAGAAATTTTCAATGGGATTCCTTAAATTCATGTTCATAAGTTATAGGAGCAGAATTAGGCCATTCGCCCCATCAAGTCTACTCTACCATTCAATCATGGCTGATCCATTTTTCCCTCTTGACCCCATTCTACTGCCTACTCCCCATGACCCCTGATACACTTAGTATGCAAGAATCCACCAATCTTTGCCTTTAAAATATCTATTGATTTGCTCTTCACACCCTTCTGTGGCAATGAATTGCAAAGATTCACCATCTTTTGTCCACAGAAATTCCTCCTCATCTCCATTCTAAAGTTACGTCCTTTTATGAATTTAATCTTTTAATTTGAATTTCACGGCAATTTACATACATACAATAATAACAGACAGTAATAATCAAGGCATAATTGTACAACAGTATGTAAGCGATCCTCAAAACCCTCACCCTTACCCACCTTCAACCCACCCAAGTCAGGTCGGAGCCAAACGGGGACAAATAACACTCACATACGTACACATCCACACACAAATGGTAGAATAGACGAAACAAAATGTGCTCTATAAAAATAAAAAAAATAAAAATAAAAAATAAAAAATAAAATATATATACATATATATATCTAAATAAACAATAGTAGGGAGGGGGGATTAAGGGGAAAGCAGCTGCTGTAGAGCAAAACGATGATGGGGAACACTCAGTCCTCTTCCGAGTCCGAGGACAAAGTAAGAGAGTTAACCAGTTCAACGAAAGGGTTCCATGTATCTAGGAATGTCTTGGGAGAGCCTTTGAGAGAGAACCTAAGTTTTTCAAGTTTCAGATTATAAAGCACCTCCTTAATCCAACGGGCGTATGTCGGGGGACAGGTGAGCCTCCAACTAAGCAAGATCAGTCTCCGGGCTAACAAGGTTGTAAAAGCTAGGACCCGTTTCACAGCAACAGGGAGGTTGGTATTGGGAGGGGTACCGAAAAAGGCTGACATTGGATTTGGAAGACTAGTCTGGTCGTAAGCTCTGCTTATCAATTCAAAAGCACTCCTTCAAAAGTTACTTCCTTTTATTACCAGGCTCTGGCCTCTGGTCCTCAACTCTCCCACTAATGGAAGCAACCTCTCCACATCCACCCTATCCAGGTAACCCCTGATCCTTCTAAACTCCAGCGAGAACAGGCCCAGAAGCCGTCAATTGCACATCGTACGTTAACCAAAATCATCCCCGGGATCTTTCTCATAAACCACTTTTAGTTACATAGATACATGGAAAAGAGGTGCAGGAGTAGGCCATTCGGCCCTTCGAGGCAACAGCGCCATTCAGTGTGATCATGGCTGATCATCCACAATCAGTACCAATTCCTGCCTTCTCCCCATATCCCTTGATTCCGCTAGCCCTAAGAGCTCTATCAACTCTCTTTTGAGTTCAGCGAATCGGCCTCCACTGCGTTCTGAGGTAGGGAATTCCACAAATTCACAACTCTCTGTGTGAAAAACGTTTTCCTCATCTCAGTTCGAACTGGCCTACGCCTTATTCTTAAACGGTGGCCCCTGGTTCTGGACTCCCCCAACAGCAGGAACAGGTTTCCAAAATCTAGCGTGTCAATCCATTAATAATGTTATATGTTTCTATAAGATCCCCCCCTCATCCTTCTAAATTCCACTGAATACAAGCCCAGTCGCTCCATTATTTCGTCATATGACAGTTCCACCATCTTTCTGAACCTACACTGCACTGTTTCAATAGCAAGAATGTGCATGCTCAAATTACGAGACCTAAACTGCACACAATACACCAGCTGTGGTCTCACCGGGGCCCTGTACAACTGCAGAATAATAATAATAATAATAATAATGGATGGGATTTATATAGCGCCTTTCTAATACTCAAGGCGCTTTACATCGCATTATGCATTCACTCCTCAGTCACACTCGGTGGTGGTGAGCTACTTCTGTAGCCACAGCTGCCCTGGGGCAGACTGACGGAAGCGTGGCTGCTAATCTGCGCCTACAGCCCCTCCGACCACCACCAATCACTCACACACATACACACACATTCACACACATTCACACGCAGGCAAATGTGGGTGAAGTGTCTTCCCCAAGGACACAACGACAGTATGCACTCCAAGCGGGATTCGAACCGGCTACCTTCCGGTTGCCAGCCGAACACTTAGCCCATTGCGCCTCTTTGCTCCTATACTCATCTACTCTCGTTATGAATGTCAACATGCCATTAACTTTCTTCACTGCCTGTTGTACCTGCATACTTACTTCAGTGACTGATGTACTAGGACACACGGGTCTCGTTGTCCTTCCCCTTTTCCAAACCAGACACCATTCAGATAATAATATGGCCACCCGTTCTTGCCACCAAAGTGGATAAGCTCACATTTATCCACATTATACTGCAATTGCCACGCATCTGCCCACTCACCCACCCTCTCCAAATCACCCTGCATCCTCATAGCATCTTCTTCACAGTTCACACTGCCACCCAGCTTTATGTCATTTGCAATTTGCTAATGTTACTTTTAAATCCTTCATCTAACTATTTATAATATTTTGTGAACAGCTGCATTCCCATCCCCGAGTCTTGCAGTACCCCACTAGTCACTGTCGGCCATTCTGAAAGGGACCCATCAAACCTTACTCTTTGTTTCCTGTCTGCCAACCAATTTTATTATTCATGTCAATACCCTATCCCCAATACCATGTGGTCTAATTGTGCCCACTTATCTCCTTTGGGACCTTCTCAAAGGCTTTCTGAAAGTCCAGGTACACTACATCCACTGGCTCTCCCTTTTCTATTTTTCTTATTACATCTTCAAAATATTCCAGAAAATTTGTCAAGCATGATGCCCCCTTGGTAAATCCATAGTGACTTCGACCGATCCTGTTACTGCTATCCAAATGCGCTGCTATTGCTTCTTTGTTGATCAACCTGCATCTTCCCCACCACTGATGGCAGGCTAACTGGTAGTTAATTTGTGATCGTTCGTGTGTTTACCGACTTTTGCAGCTCTTGACAATGGACAATAGGTGCAGGATTAGGCCATTCGGCCCTTCGAACCAGCACCGCCATTCACTGTGATCATGGCTGATCATGTACATTCAGTACCCCCTTCCTGGCTTCTCACCATATCCCCTGACTCTGCTATCTTTAAGAGCTCTATCTAACACTCTCTTGAAAGCATGCAGAGCCTTCCACTGCTTTCAGAGGCAGAGAATCACACAGATTCACAAGTCTCTGGGTGAAAATGTTTTTCCTCATCTCTGTTCTAAATGGCCTATCCCTTATTCTTAAATGGTGGCACCTTGTTCTGGACTCCCCCAACATCAGGAACATGTTTCTTGACTCTAGCATGTGCAATCCCTTAAAAATCGTATATGTTTCGATAGGAATCCCTCTCATCCTTATAAATTACAGAGTATACATGCTCAGCCGCTCCATTCTATCAACATATGACAGTCCTGCCATCCCGGGAATTAACCTCGTGAACCTACGCTGCACTCGCTCAATAGCAAGAATGTTATTCCTCAAATTTGGAGAACAAAACTGCACAGAATACTCCAGATGTGGTACAACTGCAGAAGGGCCTCTTTGCTCCTATACTCAACTCCTCTTGTTATGGAGGCCAACATACCATCAGCTTTCTTCACTGCCTGCTGTACCTGCATGCTTACTTCCAGTGATTGATGAAGAAGGACCCCCAAGATCTCTTTCTATATCTCCTTATCCCAACTTGATCCCATTTAGATAATAATCAGCCTTCCTGTTTTTGACACCAAAGTGGATAACCTCACATGTATCCACATTAAGCTGCATCTGCCTTACATGCATTCACACTGCCACCCAGCTTTGTGTCATCTGCAATTTTGCTAATGTTACTTTGAATCCCTTCGTCTGAATTATTCATGTACCTGTATATTGTAAATAGCTACACTCCCAGCACCGAGCCTTGCAGTACCCCGCCTGTCACTGCCTGCCATTCTGAAAGGGACCCGTTAATCCCTGCACTTTGACTCCTGTCTGCCAACCAATTTTCTATCCATGTCAGTACCCTACCCCCATACCTTGTTCTCTAATTTTTCCCACTAATCTCCTGTGGGACCTTATCAAATTCTTTCTGGAAGTCCACGTACCCGACATCCACTGGCTCTACCTTGTCCATTTTCAGAGTTACATCCTCAAGAAATTCCATAAGATTAGTCAAGCATGATTTTCCCTTCATAAATCCATGCTGACTCGGACCGATCCTGTTAGTGCTATCCAAAGGTGCCGGTATTTCATATTTTATGAATGACACCAGCATCTTTCCCACCACCGATGTCAGGCTAACTGGTCTATAATTCAATGTTTTCTCTCTCCCGCCTTTCTTAAATTGTGGGATAACATTAGCTACCCTCCAATCAACAGGAACTGATTCTGAATCTATAGCACATTGGAAAATGATCACCAATGCATCCACGATTTCTAGAGCCACTTCATTAAGTACCCTGGGATGCAGTGCATCAGGCCCTTGGGATTTATCAGCCTTCAGTCCCATCAGTCTACCCAACACCATTTTCTGCCCAATGTGAATGTCCTTCAGTTCCTCCGTCACCCTAGATCCTCTGGCCACTAGTACATCAGGGAAATTGATTGTGCCTTCCTCCGTGAAGACGGATCCAAAGTACCTGTTCAATTAATCTGCCATTTCCTTGATCCCTAAAATAAATTCACCTATTTCAATTTTCAAGGGTCCAACTTTGGTCTTAACGAATGTTTTCCTCTACAGATACCTGCCTGTATGTGATCCATATCCCTGCATGTCTGCACGTCCCCGTGCCTGTCTAACAACAACTTAAATGCCACTGTCGTAGCTGCCTCCATCATCTGCTCCGACAATGTGCTACAGGCCCTCAAGGATCGGGTTATATACTCTATGATAATTCCAGGATCTTTGGGTTTAATTACATAGCTCCCTGATAGCGGCAACACAAGTAGATAGAGTGGCAAAGAAGGCGAACAGTGTGCTTGCCTTCATCGGTCAGAAAATTGAGCAAATGTTTCGAATGTAAGGGGAAGATATACCATGACCAAATAACCTTCCTAGTAATACTTTTCTACCTTATTTCAGTTAATAAAATCATGGTCTTAATTCCGCTAGAGAGAGATGGTTTATTGTAGCGGATATACAAGCTAATACTGAAACAATTATTCCACAGAGGATAGTTTTGTAAATGAGGTAAGTCAGCATCCCTGCTTGGGTTGTTTGAAATTTGGCCTCTGTTATGAGGACAGAAATATACTCAATACACTGACTGATGAAGATCAAGATAAAAATAAAAATAGGAATAGAATTTGGGAGGTTATGCTACAGATGTACAGACATTTGTGAGGCCATGTATGGAGTATTGTGTTCAGTTTTAGTCACCCTGATTTGCGAAGATGTTCTTAAAGAGTGGCATCGAAGGAAGATGGGGGAGGGGCGGTGGTGAAGAAAGCTTTTGGCACAATGTCCTTCATCAGTCAGAGTATTGAGAATTGAAGTTGCGTGGTCATGTTATAGTTTCATAAGACATTGGTGAGGCCACATTTGTACTACTGTTTTCAGTTTGGTCACCATGTTATCGGAAACATTCTGTTTCTTGAAAGTGGCATTGAAGGTAGATAGGGTGGTCAAGCAGGCTTTTGGTACATCGACCTACATTGGTACATCATCAGTCAGAGGACTGAGTATAGAAATTGGGAGGTCATGTTACAGTTGTACAAGACATTGGGGTTAGATACCTCACCGTGTTTGATATTGTGGGTGCCACGTTTAGTTTGTGGTGTAGATCCATTCTTGTAGTGGTCTACTTCACACATGACTTGCTTGGCCTTTGCGTAATCTCGGGCGTCCAATCTAATGCGACTACTGATACTGAAGGTTTTCCCTCCGTCATCGCTCTGGGAGCTAGCATCCATCTGGATGTTAGGACTATCTTTGGATTGTTCAAAGCCATCAATAAACCAATGTATCTTGATGTTGTCCGGGTAGAAATCAGTGATGAGACAAACCACCGTGGCTTTGCCCTTTCTATTAATTTCCTGGTCAGACGGCTGGAGAATTGTAACTTCGGGAGATCGCAGCTTCAATTTTGGATCTGAAAGAGAGAGAAGAAAAGAGATAGGGAAAGGGAGAATGGAAAAGTGAGGGAAAGAGAGAGGGAGAGAGAGAGGGGTGGTTGGGGGGAAAGAGAATAAAACAAAGGTAAGTCACGTTTAGAGTATGAGACACTAGCACAGCTTCCTATGCTTCTGGGTGGAGTGGATGTTTCCTCCAGTTGGAGAGTCTAAGACAAGAGGGCACGGCCTCAGAATAAAATGATGTACGTTTGGAAGGCAGATGAGGAGGAATTCCTTTAGTAAGAGTGTGATACATCTGTGCACTTCATTGCCACAGAGGGCATTGGGGGTTCTCAATAGGTATTTTGAAGGCAGGCATTGATAGATTCTTACGGAAGACAAAAATGCTGGAGTAACCCGATGGGACAGGCAGCATCTCTGGAGAGAAGGAATGGGTGATCAGGTCAAGACTCGTATTTTGTTTCAGGTCATGACACTGCTGTTGTGCTGCAGAGAGTAAGTATTTCATTGTCCTATCTGGGACATATGACAATAAAACACGCTTGACTCTTCTGACAGATTCTTGATTAGGTCAGCGGTCAGGGAAGACCTCCTAGGACCTCGTGTCGACAATGCTGCGAGTATGAGTCGAGGGCAAACTCGCCAGAACTCGCGGACTATGTCGTGGGACAGTCCCTTTAAGGAGAGAAGGCATGAGAATGAGGTTCAAATAAATGATAGGTCAGCCATGATTGAATGGGCTGATTGGCCGAATTATGCTACTATAGCTTATGAACATATGAGGAAGTAAAGGTATTGGTGTGCGTTCCTGTGATAGGTGGGACGATTGTAGATGGGGCACCTTGGTTGGCATGGGCAAGTTGGTTTTTCCCTCTGCCGCTTTCTTTCTCTGCCGCTTTCTCTCTCTCTCTATCTCTCTCTCTCTCTCTCTCTCTCTCTCTCTCTCTCTCTCTCTCTCTCTCTCTCTCTCTCTCACTCTCTCCCTCTCTCTCTCCTTCCGTCCCTCTCTCTCTCTCTCTCTCTCTCTCTCTCTCTCTCTCGCTCCCTCTCTCTCTCTCTCTCTCTCTCTCTCTCTCTCTCTCTCTATCTATCTCTCTCTCTCTCTCTCTCTCTCTCTCTCTCTCTCTCTCTCTCTCTCTCTTTCTTTCTCTCTCTGTCTATCTCTCCCCTCCCTTGCTTTCTTTCTTCCTGGTCTCTTCGGGTCGAGACCCTGCTTGATACGGATATTAAAATAGTATCTTTCTTATTTCAGACATCTTGCAACAAGACTTTGATTGAGGGGCCAAGAAGATTCAACAACAATGGTACTAAATTAAGACATTTAACGCCGAAACCCTCCAATCCAGACAGCATTGTGATAAACCTTCCCTGCACCTTCCCCAACCTCTCCCTGTAGCTAATACACTCTAATCCAGCTATCATTCTAGTAAACCCCCTCTCTTCAAAACCTCCACATCCTGCCTGTAATGGGGGTGTACAGAACTGCACGCAGTACTCCAAATGTGGCCTGACCATAGTCCTATAAAGCTGTATTGTGAATTCTTGGCACTTATACTCAATGTCCCGACCACTGCCACATACTACACTGCCGCCTGTGACAATGAATTCCAGAGATTCACCACCCTTTGGCTAAAGAAATTCCTCCTCAATTCCTTTCTAAAGGTATGTCCTTTTTTTCTGAGGCTGTGCTCTGTGGTCTAGGTGAGATTAAAGGGAAATGAGGTATTGGTGAGTTTAAAGGGAATGTTGTCGGGATTTCTGAGAATTATCAGGAAGATGAGTAGGTTTTAGTTTGGTTAACCCTGGAGCTCACATACTGCGGAGCATGATTGGAAAATGGCCATGATAGAATGTAGTTAAAATAGCTAAAGCTGAAAAATTCTGCTGAGAAGCACAGACTTTTTAATCTACTGGGGTGAGGATAACCCGTCGCAGTTCTGACTAGGTTCTCATCTGTTTCAATCTTGAGATTACAGTTGCTCTTTGTCATTGCGTTTATCATGCACTTCTCCCAAAGGTTAACAACCCACGTATTTTACAAGGGGACTACATTTGTAAAGTAGAACCTGGACATTTAAGGTGTCTACGTATTAGATATACAGGTGCTTGCAAAAGTATTCATACCCCTTGAACATTTCCACATTTTGTCACGTTACAACCACAAACGTAAATGTATTTTATTGGGATTTTATGTGACAGACCAACGCAAAGTGGCGCATAATTGTGAAGTGCAAGGAAAATGATACATGGTTTTCAAATTTTTTCACAAATAAAAAACTGAAAAGTGAGGCGTGCAAAAGTATTCAGTCCCCTTTATTCTGATACCCCTAAATAAACTCCAGTGCAACCAATTGCCTTCAGAAGTCACCTAATTAGTAAATAGAGACCACTTGTGTGTAATCTAATCTCAGTATAAATCCATCATCCGAAAAAGGAAAGAGTATGGCACAACTGCAAACCTACCAGGACATGGCCGTCCACCTAAACTGATAGGCCGGGCAAGGAGAACATTGATCAGATAAGCAGCCATGGTAACTCTGGAGGAACTGCAGAGATCCACAGCTCAGGTGGGAGAATCTGTCCACAGGACAACTATTAGTCGTGCACTCCACAAATCGGGCCTTTATGGAAGAGTGGCAAGAAGAAAGCCATTGTTGAAAAAAACCCATAAGAAGTCCCGTTTGCAGTTTGCCACAAGCCATTTGGGGGACACAGCAAACATGTAGAGGAAGGTGCTCTGGTCAGATGAGACCAAAATTGAAGTTTTGGGCCTAAATGCAAAACGCTATGTGTGGCGGAAAACTAACACTGCACATCACCCTCAACATATCATCCCCACTGTGAAATATGGTGGTGGCAGCATCATGCTGTGGGGATGCGTTTCTTCAGCAGGGACAGGGAAGCTGGTCAGAGTTGATGGGAAGATGGATGGAGACAAATACAGGGCAATCTTGGAAGAAAACCTGTTAGTCTGCAAAAGACTTGAGACTGGGGCGGAGGTTCACCTTCCAACGACCCTAAACATACAGCCGGAGCTACAATGGAATGGTTTAGATCAAAGCATATTGATGTGTTAGAATGGCCCAGTCCAACTCCAGACCTAAATCCAATTGAGAATCTCTGGCAAGACTTGAAAATTGCTGTTCACAGACGCTCTCCATCCAATCGGACTGAGCTTGAGTTATTTTGCAAAGAAGAATGGGCAAAAATGTCAGTCTCTAGATGTGCAAAGGTGGTAGAGACATACCCCAAATGACTTGAAGCTGTAATTGCAGCGAAAGGTGGTTCTACAAAGTATTGACTCAGGGGGGCGAATACTTTTGCACGCCACACTTTTCAGTTTTTTATTTGCAAAAAAATTTGAAAACCATGTATCATTTTCCTTCCACTTCACCATTATGCACCACTTTGTGTTGGTCTATCACATAAAATCCCAATAAAATACATTTACGTTTGTGGTTGTAACGTGACAAAATGTGGAAAAGTTCAAAGGGTATGAAAACTATTGCAAGCCACTGTATGGTAGGGAGATTTCTAAACAACAAGATTAAATGCAAAATTAAACATAGAAACATAGAAACATAGAAAATAGGTGCAGGAGGATGCCATTTGGCTCTTCGATCCAGCACTGCCATTCATTACGATCATGGCTGATCGTCCCCAATCAATAACCCGTGCCTGCCTTCTCCCCATATCCCTCGATTCCACTAGCCCCTAGAGCTATATCTAAATCTCATTTAAATCCATCCAGTGATTTGGCCTCCAGTGCTCTCTGTGGCAGGGAATTCCACGAATTCACAACTCTCTGGGTGAAAAAGCTTTTTCTCACCTCAGTCTTAAATGGCTTCCCCATTATTCTAAGACTATGAACCTTGGTTCTGGACTCGCCCAACATTGGGAACATTTTTCCTCCATCTAGCTTGTCCAGACCTTCTATAATTTTATATGTTTCTATAAGACCCGCCTCATCCGGTCACTTCAATCTTTCCTCATATGACAGTCCCGCCTTCCCAGGGATCAAATTGTCAACATACGCTGCACTGCCTACGCTGTCCTTCCTCAAATGAGGAGACCAAAACTGTACGCAATACTCCAGATGTGGTCTTACCAGAGCCCTATACAACTGCAGAAGAACCTCTGTACTCCTATAGTGAAATCCTCTTGTATGAAGGCCCTTTCTTGACGTCCTCTGAGCGAGGGCTATATGTATATATGTATGTAGTTTTGTTTGTTTATACTATTCTTATAACAAATGTAAAGCACTTTGGCCAACGAGAGTTGGTTTTAAATGTGCTATATAAATAAATGTGACTTGACTTGACTGACTAATATTCCATCAGCTTTCTTCACTGCCTGCTGTACCTGCACGCCAACGTTCAGTGACCGGTGTACAAGGACACACAGGCCTCGCTGTACCTCCCCCTTTCCTAACCTAACCCCATTGAGATAATAATCTGCCCCTTGTTTTTACCACGAAAGTGGATAACCTCACGTGTATCTATATTATACTGCATCTGCCACGCAACTGCCCACTCACTCAAACTGTCCAGGTCACACTGCAACCTCTTAACATCCTCTTCACAGTTCACACTGCCACCCAGCATTGTGTCATCCACAAACTTGCTAGTGCTGCTCCTAATTCCCTCTTCCAAATCATTAATATACTGTATATTGTAAACAGTTGCGGCCCCAACACCGAGCCTTGCGGCACTCCACTCGCCACTCCCTGTCATTCTGAAAAGGACCCATTCACTCCTACTCTGCTTCCTGTTTGCCAACCGATTTCTATCCACGTCAACACCCTACCCCAATAACCTGTGCTCTAATTGTAGTTTAATTAAAGTGAACTTTGTGGAAAGACAAAGATGAAAGTTTACAGAGACGTTGATTAATTAAGGCTTATTTCAACTCCACATGTAACCATTGTGTCATGAAGGTATTACAAGCCTACTGTTACTTTGGCTTGTTGAAGCAGGTTGGACTTGCTCACACTGCTTTCTGATGTACATCACTATTGAACCGACTTGTTCGGCAGACTGACCACTGATCTATGAGCTGTTTTATTTTGTGTCTGTGCCCATCTGAGTAAATTCAGATATAGCGTAAGGGAAAAATGCTCTTCCCCTTATAAAATGCCCTACTGCATGGAAACTCCCCGTTTTATATGCAGTGATACGCAGGGAATGGAGAGAGATGAATCATGTCCAGGCAGAGGAGATCAGTTTAACCTTGCATCATGTTAACACCGAGATTGCAGGCCGGATGGCCCATTCATATACTATGTTCTGTGTCTTTGTCATTGCCACCCTGGCGGGAAAAGGTTCTGATTGTTTACCCAATCTATGCCTCTAGTCATTTTATATACTTCAATTCGGTCTCCCCTCAACTTAAAACATTCCAGAGAAAAACAATCCACGTCTGCCCAAACTCACCCTGCAGACGATGCCTTCTAATCCAGGCAGCATTCTGGCAAACCTCCTCTGCACCCTTTCCAACGCCTCCACGTCCTTCCTGTAATGAGGGCGACCAGAACTGCGCGCAATACTCTAAATGTGGTCTGACCAAACTTTAATGAAGCTGCATTGTGAATTCCCGACACTTGTACACAATGCCCCGACCGATGAAGGCAACCATACCACTCAATCGACTGCAATAAACATTATTACCTTTATCATGTATCTGTAATCGGTGGAAGACTCAATTGCAATATTGTACGGTCTTTCCCTTGTATAGGTTAGCACGCAACAAAAAGGCTTCTCACTGCACCTTGGTATACATGACAATAATCTAAACTAAACTAAACTTGTGTTAGTGGTTTCGGGAGTTGTGGACTTGGACGCCAAGATCCCTCTGTACATCAATGCTGTTAAGCGTCTTCCCGTTAACAACAGAATTTCACCTTATATTTGACCTCCCAAATAGCAACAACTCGCGCAACCTAGAATCATAGTCAAAGTTTCTTACAGCCAGAAAACAGGCCCTTTGGCCCAACTTGCCCACATCGGTCAACATGTTGCAACTACATTAGTCCCACGTCCTTGTGTTTTGCCCATATCCCTCTTAACCTGTCCTATCCATGTACCTGTCTAAATGATTCTTAAACATTATTATAGTACCTGTCCCAACTACCTTCTCGGGCAGCTTGTTCCATACACCCACCATTGTGTTAAAAAGTTACCCCTCAGCTTTCTTTTAAATCCTTCCCCACTCACCTTAAATCTGTGTACTCTGGTTTTTGATTACCCTACTCTGGGCAAGTGACTGTGTGTCTATCCGATCTATTATTCTCATGATTTGTACACCTCTATCAGATCACCCCTCATCCTCCTGCTCTCCAAGAAATAGAGCATAGCCTGCTCATCCTCTCCTATAGCTCAGGCTCTCAGGTGGCAACATCTTTATAAATCTTTTCTGCACCCTTTACAGCTTACCATCTTTCCTATAACAGGATGCCCAAAACGTCACAAACGTCTTATGCAACTGCATCATGACCTCCTAACTTCTATACTCAGTACTCTGACTGATGAAGGCCAATGTGCCAAAACTCTTTTTGACCACCCTATCTACCTGTGATGCTACTTTCAATGAACTATGTACTTGTACTTCTAGATCCCTCTGCTGTACTGCACTCCCAGAGCCCTAACATTAACTGAGGTTCTACCCATGTTAGTGCACCTAAAATGCAACACCCCGCGTCTCTGTATTAAATTGCTTGGATTAATGTCCATCTGCCATTTCTCTGCCCATTTTTGTAGCTCATCTCTATCCTACTGTATACTTTGACAGACTCCCTCACAGTCCGTGACCCCAGAAATCTTGATAATGCTCTATCTCTTTGCATTGCCACTTTCATGCAGCTGTGGACTTGCACTCCGAGATCCCTCTGTACATCGATGCTGTTCAGGGTCTTGCCATTAACTGTAGACTTTCCCCTTGCATTTATGAGGAACTTATAAGCTACATTATATAGCTCTCTCTCTCTCCCTTTCTCTCCTCACTTCTGATCTCCACCCTCCCCTCCCTCTCTCCCAGAGGGAAAACGTTTCAGACTGTCTACCCTATCTATGCCTCTCCTAATTGTATACATTTCTATCAGGTCTCCCCTTAACATCTGATGTCCCAGAGAAAATAATCCTAGTCTGAAGATGGGTCTGACCCGAAATGTCACCCATCCTTTTTTCTCCAGTGATGCTGCCTGCCCTTCTGATTTACTCCAGCACTTTGAATCTTTGGTAGAAACCAGCATCTGCAGTTCCATCTTATTACGTTAGGTCTCTCTAACCACTCCCTGCAACTGAAACCACCTAATCTAGGCAGCATTCTGGTAAACCTATTCTGCACCATTTACAACGTTTCCACATCCTTCCTGTAATGTGGGTGCCCAGAACTGCATGCAGTACTCCAAATGCGACCTGACCAAAGTTTTATGAAGCTGCATCATGACTTCCTGACTCTTAAACTCAATGCCCTGACCAATGAAAGGAAACATACCGTACACCTTATTCACTGCTTTATCTACTTGTGTTGCCATTTACAGCGTGTTATGAACAGACTCCAAGACCCCTCTGTTTATATATGTCCAACCTCTCCTTGTTTAGTTTAGTTTAGTTTATTATTTCACATGCACCGAGGTACAGTGAAAAGCTTTTGTATTGCATGCTATCCAATCATCGGAAAGACTTTACATGATTACAATCGAGCCGTCCACAGTGCCCAGATACAGGACAGAGGGAATAATATTTAGTGCAAGATAAAGCCTAGTAATATCCGATTAAAGCTAGCTCAAAGATCTCCAATGAGCTAGATGGAAAGTCAGGACCACTCTATTTAGCTGGGGTGGTTCAGTGGCCAGATAACAGGTGGGAAAAAATGTCGCTGAATCTGGAGGTATGCATTTTCACACTTCTTTAGCACCATCAATTGTCCTGGACCAACCACATCAAATCAATGGCCAAGAAAGTGCACCAACCCCAACTTCCTTGTGCGGTTTTGGCATGCCCTCAACAATCCTCACCAACTACTACAGACGAGCTATAGAAAGCATTTTATAGGGAAGCATCGCAGCTTGGTATGGGAACAGATCCATCCACGACCTCAAGGGATTGCTGACAGTTGTGGATGCAGCCCAGACCATCACAAAAAACCTCCCTTCCATTGACTCCACATATACCTCACGCTGCTTCGGCAAGGCCACCAACATAATCAAGACAGTCTCACCCCAGTCACCCCCTCTTCTCCCATCTTCCATCAGGAGAAAGCTACAGAAGTGTGAAAACGCACACCTCCAGATTCAGGGACTGTTTCTTCCCAGTTGTTATCAGGCAACTGAACCATCCTATCAACAACTGGAAAGTGGTCCAAAGCTACAGTTAACCTCGTTGGAAACACTTGCGCTATCTTTAATCGGACGTTCGTGATGTTTATCTTGTAACTCACTTTATCCTGTATCAGTATACTGTGTATGGCTCAATTGAAATCATGTATAGTCTTTCCGCAGACTGGTTAGCACACAACAAAAATGCTTTTAATTGTGCCTCGGTACACCTGGCAACCCCAATAAACTGGAGTTAAAAACTGAAACTAAAACTAAAATTATCTTGCCATGTGAAGTGTACATGGAGTCGATGCAAGGGAGGTTGGTGTGTGTGATGGTATGGATTGCATCCACAACTCTGCGATTTCTCGCGATCTTGGATGGAGCTGTTCCCAAACCAGACTATGATCAATCTGTTAAAAAAAATGCTTCCCGCAGCAGCACCTGTGTGAAAACATCTCCCTTTTGTTCCCGTTAAATCTTTCCACCTTTACACCTAAAGCTTTAGACTCTTGACTTTAGAAATACAATGCGGAAACATGTCCTTCAGTCCACCGAGTCCGCGCTGACCAGCGATCAGCCGTACACTAGCACTATTATTAACATTAGGGACAATTTTACAACTTACCAAAGCCAAATAACTTGCAAACCTGGATATACATAAAGTGCTAGAGTAACTCAGTGGGTCAGGCAGCATCTCTGGGGAGAAAAGGATGGGTGTCGTTTCGGGTCGGGACCCATTTTCAGACCTTTTGTACAACTTACAAACCTGTACGTCTTTGGAGTCTGGGTGGAAACGCACACGGTCACATGGAGAACGTACATACTCCGCACAGGCAGCACCCATAGTTAGGACCGTACCCAGGCCTGCGCTGTAAAGCAGCAACTCTACTACTGTGCCATCCCAAAACTATGCACTCTAGTTCTTGATTCTCTGTACCATGGTAATTGATTGGGTGAATGCACAGAGTCTTTAACCCCCAGGGTAGGTGAATCAAGAACAAGAGGGCAGAGGTTTAATGTGAAAGAAGGAATGATTTAATAGTAACATGAGGGGCAACCTTTTCACACTGAGGGAGGTGGTGTATGGAACGAGCTGCCAGAGTAGGTAGTTGAGGCAAGTACCATAACATTTAAAAGACAAGTGCACCCTTCCGAGTTCAACGACATACTGTTTAACGACATCCTTCAGCAGTGTAACCACAACTGAACACAATACTCCAAGTGCAGCCTCACAATTGTCTTGACCTTTTTAGACATACCAGACCATAGAACCAGCCACTTTCCTCTACGAAAACTCCTCTCTGCCTCACTCTTAACAACTTCTCCTTCGACACTTCTCACTGCCTCCAAATCAAAGGTGTAGCCATGGACAGCCGTATGGACCCCCGCTATGCCTGCCTCTTTGTAGGGTATGTTGAACAATCCCTGTTCCAGGTGTACAATGTTCTGGGCCAAATGCAAATTGGAGGAGCAGCACCTCATATTTCGCTTGGGCAGCTTACAACCCAGCAGTATGAACATTCATTTCTCTAACTTTAAGTAACCCTTGCAACCACTCTTTCTGTTCCACCCCCACCCAAGTCGTTGTACTAACTTCAGTATTGTATTGTTGAGTCTCATTGTCTGTAACTTGTTTTCACCTAGATCACAGCTAACAATGGTCTGTCTCCTTTATCATCGTTGGATTTTTGCATATCTTTCATTCATTTGTTCTACTGTATATCTCTTTATATCACTGTCTATATCTCTGGTTTCCCTTCCACGATTTTCAGTCTGAAGAAGGGTCTCGATCCGAAACATCACCTATTCATTTCCTCCCGAGTTGCTGTCTGACCTGTGCAGTTACTCCAGCATTTTGTGTCTGTCTACCAGACGTTTTTGCTGATTATAGACCAACTGGATCCGTCTCACGGTTTACAGTTGTGCCGCATAAAGTATAGTTTAATAGTGGTCAGAAAAATAATCTCATAGATAGAGAAAACTTGAGGTCCAACTCTGTAGTTCACTGAAAGAAAGAGATAGACAGAGAGGAATAGAGAGTGTGCGAGACCGACAGACAGGCCATGGGGAAAGAGAGAGAGAGAGAGAGAGAGAGAGAGAGAGAGAGAGGCAGCAACTGAGCACGACTGAGAGAGACTGAGAGAAACAGAGAGACAGAGAAAGAGAAAAAAGAGAAACAGAGTGGAGAGAGAGAGAGAGATAGGGGGAGACAAAGGTGAGAGAGAAAGAGACAGAGAGACAGACAGACAGACGGGGAGACAGCGACAGGCAGAGAAAGACAGGTAGAGAGACAGGGAGAGATAAAGAGATATACAGTTAAAGAAGGAACTGCAGATGCTGGAAAATGGAAGTTACACAAAAATGCTGGAAAAAAACAGCGGTTCCAGCAGCATCAGTCTAAAGAAGGGTTTCGGCCCGAAACGTTGTCTATTTCTTTCGCTCCATAGATGCTGCTGCACCCGCTGTGTTTCTCCAGCATTTTTGTGTACCTAAAGAGATATAGTGACAGGCAGCGGAAAATACAGAGACAGAGAGAGACAGAGAGAAAGACAGAGATAGATTGTGCGAGACTGTGACTGAGAGACAGAGAAACAGAGGGGAGAGAGAGAGAGAGAGAGAGAGAGAGAGAGAGAGAGAGAGAGAGAGAGAGAGAGAGAGAGAGAGAGAGAGAGGGAGAGGGAGAGATTTGTTGGATGATCAGCCATGATCATATTGAATGGCGGTGCAGGCTCGAAGGGCCGAATGGCCTACTCCTGCACCTATTTTCTATTCTATGTATCTATGAGAGAGAGAGAGAGAGAGAGAGAGAGAGAGAGAGAGAGAGAGAGAGAGAGAGAGAGAGAGAGAGATAGGGAGAGAGAGGGAGAAGAGAGAGAGAGAAGAGAGAGAGCGAGAGACAGAGAGAGTCTCACAGAGAAAAAGACAGACAGAGAGAGAGAGAATAAGGGAGAGGGAGAGATAAAGAGATATAGAGACACACAAAGATAGAGACAAAGACCGAGAAACACACAGAGAGAGACAAAGACAGGCAGAGATATAGAGATCGAGGGCAATTGTGAGAGGGAGAGAGAGAGAGAGAGAGAGAGAGAGAGAGAGAGAGAGAGAGAGAGAGAGAGAGAAGACAGAGGGAGAGAGAGAGAGAGAGAGAGAGAGAGAGAGAGAGAGAGAGAGAGCGAGAGAGAGACAGTCAGAGACAGAGACAGAGACAGAGACAGAGACAGAGACAGAGACAGAGACAGAGACAGAGACAGAGACAGAGACAGAGACAGAGACAGAGACAGAGACAGAGACAGACAGTAAGGAACTGGGACATCTGACCAACCAGACACATTGAAAGCCATGAGATAACATGGGCTGAGCCTCCAGTTCACTGCCTGTGCCCTATGTTTGCTGCCAGTCCACAGGGAACCGTACATTGGAGGGAGGGACGGAGGAAAGAAGGGAGGAAGGGACGGACTAAGGGAGGGAGAGGAGGAGGAGGGAGTGGGGGTGGGTTGTGAAGGGGAGCAAAGTGATGCAAGAAAGTTCCGTCGATCTCTTCAGCCTGGAGGTGGCTGGACAACAGTTTCCCACTATTCCAATCTCTGTCCCAACCACGGCAATAAACTGCCTCTCTCCATCACCCCCTCTTCCCCCATTCCTCTCCACCCCCTCTCTTTCCCTCACTCCCTCTCTCCCCTCCTATTATTCCATTTCCCCTAAATCCTCTCTCTACCCCATTTTCTCTATCCCTCTCTCTCCCCTCCGCTCTACACTCTCCCTCCTTCTGCCCCTCTCCCCCGCTCTCTCTCCCGCTCTCCTTCTCCCATCTCTCCCTCCCATTCCTCTCCCTCTCCCCCTCTCTCCCTCTACACTCCACCACCTTAGGTGTTAGACCAACGTGCCTGTTTCCATGATGTATGGCTTTTAGACATTCACAATAGTTCTCTCAGCCTCCTCCCTGGCTGTGGCAAACCAAGCACAAATATTTCCACCCTCAGTTATTTGGCTCACAATACTCCCATCCCCACACTCCCTTCTCTCTTTCTCCCTCTCTGTCTCCCCCTCCTTCTCTCTCCCACCCCCTTTTCTCTCCCTCTCTCCATCTGCCACTCTCTCCCTGTTCCTCCCCTCTTCCTCCCCTCTCTCCCCTTTCTCTCCCCTTCTCTCTCTTTCCCTCTCCCCCTCTCACTCTCTTTCTTTCTCTCTCTCCGTTGCTCTATTTCATTCTCTCTCTCCACTCTCTCACCGTCTCTGACCCTTTCTCACTCCTCCCTCTCCCTCCCCTTCTCAATCTTTCTATCTCCGCTCTCCCTCCCTCTCCACCCCTTCTCTCTTTCACTCTCTCTCTCTATCCCACTCCCACCTTCTTCCTCCCTCTCTTTCTCCCACTCTCTCTCCCACCTCTTTTATTCCCCCTCTTTTTCTCTCCCTTCCCCTCTATCATCCACCCCCCTCCCCCCCCCCTTGAGTCCGCTCTTCCTGTTCACACACGCTGTTTCCACTCACCGAGAACAACTAATTTTGTTCCGCTTCCAAAATAGGCTTCCTGTTGGTTCACAGCGATCAGAGACCGTTCAAAAACTAGTCCGGTCTCTGTACGTAAAGAATCGCAACTGAGAAGTGGGGCTGGTTAGCATCCCCCCCCCCTCTCCCACCCCTCCCCCCACACTTTCGTCGAGGGACTGGATCATTCTGCCCAACACTGTCCTAAGGGGGGAGGGGCCGGGAGCAGGATAGGGAATGTGCTTCCAATGTGAATTTGGAAATTGTTTTAGTTTCCTTTCGTTTATGTTATTATTGCCATGTGTGCAGAGGTACAGTGACAAACTGTTTTGTGTCCTGCTCATCAGTCAGGCAAACGACTGTACACGATTACAATCAGTGTCAATCGTTGTGAAAACAGGCTCTTCGTCCCAAATTGCCAACTGCCATACCGACAAACATACCCATCTGCACTGGACCCACCTGCCTGCATTTGGCTCATATCCCTCCAAACTTTCCATATACCCACTATCCTCTTTTGTGAAAATGTTGCCCCTCAGGTTTCTATTTAATATTTCCCCTCTTACCATACATCTATGTCCTCTGGTTCTCGATTGTCCTACTCTGGGGGTAATGGACAGTGCTTTCATCCTATCTATTCCCCTCATGATCTTATACACCTCTATGAGCTCAACCATCATCCTCCTACACTCTAAGGAATAAAGTCCAAACCTTGCCAATCTCTCCCTGTAGGTTAGGCCCTCGAGTCCTGGCAACATCCTCGTTAAACTCTTCTGCATCTTTTTCCAGAGTAATCAAGCCGACAGATACGGGATGAGAGGAATAACGTGTGGTGCAAGAGTCTAGCAAAGTTCGATTAAAGATTGTCTGAGGGTCTGCAATCAGATAGATGGGAGGTCAGGACTGCTCTCTAGTTTATGAACGGTCGGTTCAATTTCCTGATAACAGCTGGGAAGTAACTATACCTGAATCTGGAAAAGGTCCTCGGGTCCCATTGCCCCCTGTTCTTCGCCCTGCATGGAGGAAGGTTTTTGTACGAGGTATACGCCGGTTTACAACACAGTGCCCCCACTGTTCCCACGGTGATGGATCATCATACAATTACATAAACGTGACGTGACCCACAGAACCCCTCCCATTGGACGACGTTCAACCAATGGAGGGGATTCTGAAGGTGTGGATATTTGGTATTCTTCTACGATACTTTACTCTTTGCTCCACAACACTCCTGGACTACCCCTGACCCAAAATTAAGGGAACTATGTACACGCGCTCATGGATCCAGATAATCTACAACACTCCCTGTCTTTCACTGATACCACATATTTAAATATGTGCCTGCATTCCTAGATAGCTCTGCTTTACAACAATCCCTATCTACCTGTGACACCACTTTTAGGAAACTTTATACCTGCGCTCCTAGATTCCTCTCTTCTACATCACTCCATGGAACCCTACCATTCACCGTATAGGTCCTGCACTGGTTTGGATTCCTAAAATACAACACCTCACACTTCTACGCATTGAACTCCATCAACCATTCCTCAGCCCTCCTGCCCAGCCGATTATGAGTCTGCTGCAATTTCTGACCACCATCTTCGCTGTCTTCGATTACACCTACTTTAGTGTCATCTGCATACATGCTAATCATGCCTTACACGTTCTCATCCAATTTGATGATATAAACCACAAACAGCCATGGCCCAGCACAGATCCCTGATGCACACCACTGGTCACCGGCCTCCAGTCTGAAAAACAACCTTCCACCATCACCTCTTCTTCCTTACATGAAGCCAATTCTCTATCCAGTCAGCTATCTCTCCCTGGATCCCATTCGATCAAGACTTTCAGAGCAACCTGCCATGCAGAACCTTGTCAAATACCTTGCTGAAGACCATACATACAGTGTCCAGTGCTTTGCCCTCATCATCGTGAATTTGCCCAACTTGCTCATGCCAACCAACATGCCCATCTACAGTAGACCCTCTGTTTGGCCAAAATCTCTAAATCTTTCCTATCCACATACCTGTATAAATGCCTACCTGCCTCAACTCTCTCCTCTGGCAGCTCATTCTATATACCATCACACACTCTGCAAAAAGTTTACCCCTCACGAGAAGTCCCTCAGCGGTAGCGCTACTGCCTAACTGTCCCAGAGATCCGGGATCGATCCTGACTACGGGTGCTCTCTGTGTGGAGTTTGTACGTTCTCCCCGTGACCACGTGTGTTTTCTCCGGGTGCTCCGGGTTCCTTCCACATTCCAAAGACATACTGGTTTGTCGGTTAATTTGGCATTCGTAAAACAATAATTGTAAATTCTATTCCTATTGTGTAGGATAGTGCTCGTGTACGGGGTGATCGCTGATCGGCGTGGACACGGTGGGACGAGTTCCTATCCTACCCAACCTCTGTAGCTCAGGCTCCTCGCTTCCTGGCAACATCCTCGTAAATCTTCTCTGCACTTTCCAGCTTAACAACATCCGTCCAACAGCAGGGTGACCAAAGCTGAACACAATACTCACCAACATCTTGCACACCTATGGAGATATGTAGCGTGAAAACATGCCCTTTGGCCCAACTCAGGGAGGCCAAACAACACGCCCCATCTACACTAGTGCCACCTACCATCGTTTGACCCATGTCTCTCTGAACCGTTCCTATCTTTATACCTGCGCAAATTTGTTTTAACTGTTGTGATTGTGCCTGCCTGTATAATCCCTTGTTTTAACTGTTGTGACTGTACAATCCCTCCGGCAGCTCGTTCCTTATATCCACCAATTACTGTGTGAAAAAGTTGCCCATCAGGTTCCCGTTAAATCATTCCCTCTAATTGACCGCCTCCGGTTCGGGGTTGGTATTGATGGCACTGCCCTGAGCTGGTTCATCTCCTACCTCAAAGGTAGGAGTTTCTCGACTAACATAGGCAACTCTTTCTCCTCCCCAGCTAGTCTCTGCTGTGGGGTTCCACAAGGTTCCATCCTTGGCCCCATTCTCTTCTCCCTGCATATGCTTCCCTTAGGCCAAGTCATTGAAAGGCCCGGCATTTCCTTCCATTGTTACGCAGACGATACACAACTCTATCTCCCCCTGAAGCCCCCAAACCAATCAAATCTGCTTAACCTTACCCGCTGCCTCGAGGATACAAAGTGTTGAATGGCCCAGAACTTCCTCCAACTAAACGAGAGTAAGTCAGAGGTCATCCTTCTCGGCCCCTCGGACTCAATCAAAATGATAGCAGGCACCCTTGGAATCCTTACCCCACTACTCAAACATCACGTCAAAAACCTTGGCGTGATATTTGACTCAGCACTGATATTTGACAAACAAGTCAATGCCGTGGTAAAAGCTAGCTTCTTTCAGCTTCGGACGATAGCTAAAATAAAAAAATCCCT
The DNA here is from genome assembly GCA_038087875.1 of Malacoraja senta. Classification (NCBI taxonomy): domain Eukaryota; kingdom Metazoa; phylum Chordata; class Chondrichthyes; order Rajiformes; family Rajidae; genus Malacoraja; species Malacoraja senta. The sequence continues at coordinate 6,922,265 of CM075981.1, read as the reverse complement.
CCAGTTTGATGACCTCGAAAAGATCATCCACACATTTATCTCCTCCCGCCTAGATTACTGCAACTCCCTTTACACTGGCATCAGCCAATCTTCCCTCTCCCGCCTGCAACTGGTCCAAAACGCCGCAGCGAGACTCCTGACGGGCACCCGAAAAAGGAACCATATCACCCCGATCTCCTCTCTCCACTGGGTCCCTGTGCGGTTCCGTATACATTTCAAGAACCTCCTCTATGTCTACAAAGCCCTCAATGGGGCTTTCCCCCACCTACATTAAAAGTCTTATCACCCACCACTCCACCTCCAGGTCCCTCAGATCGGCCGACTTGGGGTTGCTGAATATCCCGCGGTCTCGGCATAAGCTCAGGGGCGACAGCGCCTTTGCGGTTGCAACTCCTAGACTGTGGAACAACATCCCTCTTCCCATCAGAACTGCCCCCTCCATCGACTCCTTTAAGTCAAGACTAAAAACATATCTGTACTCCCAAGCCTTTCTGGACGTCCTCTGAGCGAGGGCTATATGTATATATGTATGTAGTTTGTTTGTTTATACTATTCTTATAACAAATCCAAAGCACTTTGGCCAACGAGAGTCGTTTTTTAAATATGCTATGTAAATAAATGTGACTTGACTTGACTTCATTTAAAAACTATGTCCTCTGGTTCTTCATTCCCATACCTGCGGGAGAAAGACTGCGCATTCACCTGATCTTATACACCTCTATATGATCATCCCTCAGGCTCCTGTGCTCCGAGCAATAAAGTCATAGCCTGGCTAACCACTCCCTATAACTCAGGCCTCTCGTGTCCTGGGAACATCCGCGTAAATCTTCTCTGCACACCCTCACCCTGCTGAATCCAGGCATCGTTCTGGTAAAACTCCTCTAGACCCGAGAGCGGCCGATCCACTTACCCAATATGACCAGTTTAGTCCCTTTGCCAAAGTGGGCTTCGAATCCCGAGCACAGCCGTCAAAGTCTGTCGCAGAACCCGGCCTCTGCCTGCCTCGTTTGTATGGCCTACATACAGCCAAAGATGGTGTGGGGGGTGTGGGGCGTGAGGGAAGTGCAGGGGAGGGGGGTGTTGGGGAACCTGACCCCCCGAGTTACTCCAGAATTTTGTCACTTTTTTGCCGTTTTAACCCCATGCTCACGTTTCAATTACCCTCTCTCTCTATCATGCACCCCATATCCTCTTAGCCACATAACCCCGTCCCTCTCACTCTCTCTGAGTCCCCTTCTCGTTTACTCTCCACCCTCTTTCCTCCCTCTCTCCCCCTCTCTCTCCCTCTCACTACCTATCCCTCTCCTCTCACCCCCCTCCCCTCTTTCACGCTCTCTCTCCCTCTGCTATCTCACTCTCCCATCCCTCCTCCCTCCTGTTGTACTATCTCTCACTCTCCCTTCCCTCTGGCTCTCTCTTACCACTCACTCCCTTTCTGTCCCCCTTCCTCGCTTTCTTCTTCTCTCTTTCTTTCCCCCATATCACCCTCTCTCTTTCTTTCCTCTTATTCTCTTCCCCCTCTCGCTCATTTCCCCACTCTCTTTACCTCTCTCCTCTCATTCTCCCTCTCCCTCCCACTCATCCTTTTATGTGTCTGTCTCTCCACCTCTCTCTCTCATCTCCCTCGCTCCCTCTTTCTGTCTATTTTTCTCTTCCGTTCCCTCCCACTCACTCGCTCTTCCCCCAATCTCACTCTCTGTGTTTTTGCTCTTTCCCCTCTCTCCATCTTCCCCTCTCTTCCCCTTTTTTCACCTTGTTTATTCAGTTTACATCCATCACGCTTTCCCCTCTCTCACCTTCGCTCACCCCTCAGCATCTCTTCCTCCCCCATCGCCCTTCTCTTTCTCCAACACCCTTGTTCTCTTACTGTTTTCTCCTCTCACTCCATCTCAATCTCCCTCTCAGTCTCTCTTTTGCTCTTTCCCCCCTCGCTCGCAATTTCTCTCGTCTCTCTCCCCCTCACACCACCTCCAACCCTCTCTGTTTCTCTCTATATATATACATCCATCTCTCACACAGACACTCTCTCTTTGCCTCCCTCTCTGCTTCCCCCTCACTCTCCCCACCTTCTCTCGCACTTCTCTCATGCACACTCTCTCTTTGCCTGCCTCTATGTTTTCTCCCCCTCTCTCTCTCTCTCTCTCTCTCTTCTCTCTCTTCTCTCTCTCTCTCTCTCTCTCTCTCTCTCTCTCTCTCTCTCTCTCTCTCTTCTCTCTCTCTCTCCCTCTCCCTCTCTCGCAACCTAACTTTGGACGAGATTTGGACAAGCTCCCTCTCCCACTCCGGGACAACTTGCCCCTTTCAGATGTGAATTAACCCACCAAAAATCACCAGCTTCGTCCCGATTCCGAAGATCGCTTCGTCGTAGTTCCACAGCGGTCGACAGCTGCCCCAAAATAACGTCTGCTCCATTTTCCATCTCTTAATCCCCTCCGTCTCCTAATCCTCCCTCTCGATAACCCCTCTCTCTGTTTCTCACTCTCCTTCCCGATCTGCATTTGCCGTCTCGATCTCTCCCTATTTTCCCTCTAACGGTCTCACTCTCCCTCATCTTTCTCCCTCCGTCTAACTCCAACTCTCCCTCTCTCAATCTCCCCTTCTCTTTATCTCTCTACATCTCCATCTCTTTCACACAAACGCTCTCTCTCTCTCTCTCTCTCTCTCTTTCTTTATCTCTCTCTCTCTCTCTCTCCTCTCTCTCTCTCTCTCTCTCTCTCTCTCTCTCTCTCTCTCTCTCTCTCTCTCTCTCTCTCTCTCTCTCTCTCTCTTCCCTTACTCTCTTTCGCACTAACACACACTCTTTCTCTCCTCTTTCTGTGTCCACAACACATTGGGCTATATTTAACCTCCCCTTCTTTTCCCCCTCCCGCTCTCCCACTCCGCGACAATTTGGCCCCAGCTTCAGCTGAGAATCAACTCACTTAAAACCACCAGCTTCGTCCCGTTCCCGAAGATCGCTTCTTCCGCCACACAGCGGTGAAAAGCTGCCTCAAAATAACGCCCAGTCATTTCTCCGTCGCATGCCCCCCTCCTTCTACCAGTCACTCCCCTGTCTCTGCGCCCCTGTCTCTGCCCCCCCTCTCGCTCATTCACTCCCCTCTTCTCCCTCCCTACCCTCTGTGTTTTTCTATCTCTCTCCACCTCACTCTCACACACACAAACACTCAATCTCTGATCTCGCTGCATATTTATCTCTCTCCCTCTCCCTCCCTTGCTATGTATCTCTCCACCACTTCCCTCCAGCTCCCCTTTATTGTCTCTCCATGCCATCTCTGTCTCTCACATACACTCTCTCTCTTTCCTTTTCTTTCTCGCAGTCTGTCTCTCCTCTCTTTTGCACACAATCTCGCTATCTCTTTCTCGCATGCTCTCTCTCTCTCTCTGAACCATCCTCTCTCTCTCGCTCGCTCGCTCACTCACTCTCTCTCTCTCATATGTTATCTCACACACTTTTTCTCGTTCTCTCTCACCTCTTTCTATCTCTCTCCCTCTCTCGCGCACACACACTCTATCTATCTCCCCCTCTCCCACACAAACACTCTCTATCTATCTCCCTTTCCCTTTCGCTCGCTCTGTTTCTTTTTCTACCCCTCTCCTCTTTCTCACTCAAACACTTTCTCTATTTTTTCTCTCTCTCTGTTTCTCTCCCACAAACAATCTATACTTGAACTCCCTCTGGCTCCCACCCTCTCCCTTTCCACCGAAACAACTTGGTCCCGCTTCAACTGTGAATTAACCCACCTAAAACCACCAGCTTCGTCCCGTTGCCAAAGGTTGCTTCATAGTTGTTCCACAGCGATCGAAGGCTACCTCAAAACAACGTATGATAAGCGTTTGATGGCTCTGGGCCTGTACTCGCTGGTATATGGAAGGATGAGGGGGACCTAATTGAAACTTACCGAAGTCCTGGATCCAGTGCACGTGGCGAGTCCAAGAGTCGCAGAGTCTGACAGTGTGGAGACAGACCCTTTGTCCCAACTTGCCAATCTGCTTCATCTGTACTGCCTACCTGCCTACGTTTGGCCTATATCCCTCAAAACTTGTCCGATCCATGTACCTTTCTAAATGTTTCGTATTGTTTCATGAATAGAGAGAGGCACACGATATGCCTCCCTCCAGTCTTCTGGCACCTCGCCTGTATTTAATGACGATTCATAAATCACAGCCTGGGCTCCTGTAATTTCCTCTCTAACTTCCCACTGTGTCCTCGGATATATCTGATCAGGCCCGGGAGATTTGTCTACCTTCATACGCGTCAGGACCTTCAGCATTTCTGCGACCGTAATACTGACTGCTCTCAAGACATTTCCAGTGACTACCTCAAGTTCCCCCGACCTGCTGTCTTTCTCCTGGGTAAAAACAGAGGAGAATTCCTGGTTGAGGATATTGCCCATCTCATGTGGCTCCACACAGAGTTGACTGCTTTGATTACTAGGGGTCGCACGTTCTCTCTGGTTACGGTTTTACCCTTTCTGTGCCATAAAATCACTTGGGATTATTCTTAATGCTATCCTGTCCTATTTTTGCACTTCTGATTTCCTTATTCAGATTAGCATGAGGATGTTACCATTAGTGGGCGAGCCCAGGAGCAGAGGGTACATACTCTGAATGAAAGGGCGTACATTTGGAATAGCCAGAGTGTGGTGAATCTGTGGAATTCACTGCACCAGACGGCTGTGGAGGTGAATTTATTGGAACTTCTCAAAGTGGAGATTGGCAGGTTTTTAATTAGTAAAGGTTTTAAAGGTTATGGGAAGAAGTCAGGAAAATGGGGTTGAGATGGAAAGATAGGTCAGCCATGATTGAATGGCGGAGTAGACTTCATGGGCCAAGTGTCCTAATTCTGCTCCGAGAGTCATTGCCAAAGATGCATACAACGTGGAACAGACCCTTCGGTGTGACCTGCCACCACAGACCACCATGTTCAATGTACATTCGCTCTACCTGCCAGATTTGGTACATATCCCTCTAAACCTGTCCTATCCACGTACCTGTCTAATTGTTTATTTTATGTGGCGGTAGCCCCTTCCTCAACTAGCTCCTCAGGCAGCTTGTTCCATACACCCACCGCGCTTTGTGTGAAAAAGTTTCCCTTCAGATTCCTATTAAATATTTCCTCCTTTCTCCTCTGGTTTTCGATTCCCCTACACTGGGGAAGAAACTCTGTGCGTTGACCCGAGCTATTTCTCTGAAGATTTTATACACTTCCATAAGACCACCCCTCATCCTCCTATGCTCCTTGCAACATCTTCGTAAATCTTCTCTGTACACTTTCCAACTTGACAAACAACTTTCCTATAACATGGTGTCCAGAACGGGACACAATACTTTATATGCGCCCTCACCAATGTCTTATATAACTGCAACATATACTTCCAGCTTCTATACGCAATGCTCTGACTGATGAAGGCCAGTGTGCCTATGATATAAACATGGATTTATGAGACGCTGCAGCTGAAACGTTCTAATCCAGGCAGCATTCTGGTAAACCTCTTCTGCTCCCCCTCCAACCTCTCCAAGTAACTAACATCCTGGTAATTCAGGTATCATTCTGGTAAACCTCCTTTACACGTTCGCCAAACTCTCCCTGTGTTTGAACTTCTAATCCAGGTAGAATTATGGTAAACCTCTGCTCCCACTCGAAACGTTCCCTGCAACTGAAATCCTCTAATCCCGGCAGCATTCTGGTAAAACTCTTCTGTAACCTCCTCACAGCCTCGACATCCTTCC